>OY747718.1:11356388-11366388 GCA_963556495.2 Valencia hispanica
CGGGGCCTCTTCCTGGGCATGGGAAACCCGAGCCTCCCCCCCAGGCTGGGGCTGACACTTAGTCGTTTTTCCGCATCTGGTGCCTCTGGTAAGGCGAGGGGCTGTGGCTGACTCTTTTTACCCAGGGAAGGGGCCTCTGCCTGGGCATGGGAACCCCGAGCCTCCCCCCCAGGCTGGGGCCGACACTTAGTCGTTTTTACGCATCTGGGTTCCTCTGCCTTGCTCCGTGCCTCCAGCCAGCCTGCTCCTTCGTCAGACACGGCCTGCCCTGGCTTCAGGACCCAGAACCCGACCCCAAGACTCACCCAGGGCATGCTGCTCACAGGCCGGAGGGAGAGGAGCTCGAGGCTGGATCCAGGACCCAGGACCCAGGACCCGACCCCGAGACTCACCCAGGGCATGCTGCTCACAGGCCGGAGGGAGAGGAGCTCGAGGCTGGATCCAGGACCCAGGACCCGACCCCGAGACTCACCCAGGGCATGCTGCTCACAGGCCGGAGGGAGAGGAGCTCGAGGCTGGATCCAGGACCCAGGACCCGACCCCAAGACTCACCCAGGGCATGCTGCTCACAGGCCGAAGGGAGAGGAGCTCGAGGCTGGATACAGGATCCAGGACCCGACCCCAAGACTCACCCAGGGCATGCTGCTCACAGGCCGGAGGGAGAGGAGCTCGAGGCTGGATACAGGATCCAGGACCCGACCCCAAGACTCACCCAGGGCATGCTGCTCACAGGCCGGAGGGAGAGGAGCTCGAGGCTGGATCCAGGACCCAGGACCCGACCCCAAGACTCACCCAGGGCATGCTGCTCACAGGCCGGAGGGAGAGGAGCTCGAGGCTGGATCCAGGACACAGGAGCCGACCCCAAGACTCACCCAGGGCATGCTGCTCACAGGCCGGAGGGAGAGGACTTGGGGATCCGGCTCCAGGGCAACGGGCCTTACTCCCAAGACTTAGACTTTTTTTCCTTGCCACGCTCCTAAAAGACTCGCTCTTACTATCCTGCGGGAGGTGTTTTTCTCGACTGGGCTCCTGGCGACTACCATGAGAGACCATGTCCAATGGGCAACCCATGCTACGCAGTATAGAACCATACGCTCAGTTCGTGCCTCTGGTAAGGCAGCGGGCCGACACTTAGTCGTTTTTACGCATCTGGTGCCTCTGGTAAGGCAGCGGGCCGACACTTAGTCATTTTTACGCATCTGGTGCCTCTGGTAAGGCAGATAACGACACTTAGAATATTTTTTTCATTACACAAGACACATTTAGTTGGAAGTTTTTGATTTTATTTCAACAAGTCAGTCCATAGTCTACTTTACTACCCCTCCAACACCAAGAGTCGGTCAAAGTGTTGTCTGATTTCCCTTGCTTGATCTACGTCCAGGTGGAAAACATAGAACCGGTCAGCTGTGCCAGGGCTGTGACACATGAATTCAGACATTCGCTCGCGCTGTCTCACAGAGTTATGGTTCTTCACATGGGTTGCCACTGCGCTCCTGATGTCCGTGAAAGTAGGTCTCCCTGGCAAACCCATCTCTCCCCATGCCACCCGTAAGTACTGATCAATGCTGTGGCCGACAGACCTCCAAAGGTGGCAAAGGACCTGGTTTGTTGGGGGACGGAGACCGGCCCGGATCTTCAACCATCGATCCAGCCAGTCGAACTCTTCCGGCTTCAGGAAGATCTGGGCAGTTCCGTATGATCCTTTTGTCTTGTGCTCATGCACGTTAATCAGGTAACCTTGCTCGGGGGACTTGCAGTTCTCCCTGGCCGCCGCAACCTCTTCCACAGTCTTGTTTACAAGGACCCCCTTTCTGTGGCCATAAATGCACGAGAGATACGCAGCAAAGTAACCAAAGAAAAGATAAGTTAAGCGGCGCGAGGGCTGTTTGGCGATTTCCTCCAGAAGCTCAGGGATCTTTCTGCTGGCACGCTCCCGACATCTGGTGAGGGTCTGCAGGGAAATTGCCCGCTCTGATTTCTTGGCCTTCAGCTCGATCTGGTAGGTGAGAAGGCCTCCACGGATCTCCTTAAGACAGTTCTGGATGGTACGACGCACTGAAAAGATCTGTCTCTTGGAGAGCCTGCACTGGAACGGCGGTGTGTCAGTCAGGTACCGAAGGAACTTTTGGAGTTGACCCAGATAGTTGTGGACTGTGGACAGCTTCCTTCCATTCCCGAGCAGGTGCGAAGCCCATCTGCAAACATGCATAAAAAGAACCTGACATCCAAGCATTTTCACAGCAGACCTGCACATCAGGCGAGCGAGGATTACCCATGGATCCGGTGAACATCGTCTAGGAAGAGCCAGTCGTGTGTTTGCTGGGCTCCCTCTGCCATGTAGGAGAGGAACTCCTTCACCCTCGAAAGCTGTGAGCATGAGTTTTTCAACTTCATTCGTGACGGGTTGAAACCTTTGATGTAAGCCTGGTAAGCTCCCAAGTACTTTGCTGTGAAAACAACCAGACAAGAAAAGCATGGTCACCTGAAGCACCATACCAAACCATACCATACCGTACGACACATCAAATCTCCAAGTCACCTACTGATGGATTTAGGGAAAACGTTGCCCCTGGTCCCCGGGTCTGTGGGTCTGTCCTCGGACAGGTCCACTCCGGCTGCTGCTGCTGCTGTTGTTCTTGCTGCTCCTGCTGGAACCAACGCATAGGGGTCCAGTCTCTCCAGCACCACCACTGGGGAGAGGCCAACCCCGGCCGCTGCTCGCCCTGCACCCCGCGGTGGTGCCGGAGCTGAAGGGAGGGTCACTCCGACTGCTGCCTCCCCTGAAAGAGACACCGGACATGGAGAGAGGACAACCGCGGGCCCTGGATCCGACAGTGGTGCTAGAGCTGAGGAGAGCTCTTGTTCAAGACAGGGTTCAACCCCAATATCAAGCTGTGAGACAAGGGGAGGATTGGGGTTGCTTTCCCTGAGGCTCCGGAGCAGGGAGATGGTTCTTGATTTTTTCGCAGCAGTGATGTTGCGCTCCCTCTGCTCAATGGAAAGCTCCTGATGGCTGCGTCGCATGTGGTAGTCAAAGCGGGAATTCTTGTACAAACACCCATTCACATTACACGGGTAGTCTCTTACATTGACCCGGCCTGAGGAGAGGTTGAGCAAAAGTCTTCTTTCCTCCAGATTGTTAACAAAGTGTGATCTTTTCAGGTGGCTTGGCAATGAGGCGAAGCTGTTGTTGCAAAGGGGACAGCACCGAGCCTTGCTTCCTGGGTTCATGGTTTCCTATGAGGAGGGGGAAAAAGACAACATTTGTTCCACTTTACCAACCACCTGTCAACCGGGTGGGCTTTGGCCCAGACCCCCTCTACCCCACCACCAGAACCGAACAGAAAGTCCACCAACCTGCCACGGACAAGGAAAGCCTGCCACCGACAAAAGACGTTCACCGGCAGGCACCGCTCTGCCTCAATTAGGGGAAAGGAACAGGTGGGCTTCGACCCGAACCCCCTCGTTCCGAACCGCAGAACCGAAGACAAAAGAGACCGAGCTGACACCGACAAGTTGCTGCAGCCATCTGACAAGGACAGCCAACGATAAACTCCCTTGATTGAGGCTTGATGTGGAGCAGCTGTGTGCCATTGTCAGCTGCTGCCACTGTCACAGCCGAGAAGACGGGATAATACAGCTTAACCCAAAGTCCTGTCAGTGGCACACACTTCCAATGGAGTTTGCGGACATTGTCACACAATTCACCGCAGTGAAAATGTGTTACGTTCATGTGCGGGAAGTGTCAGAGTTCTGCCATTGACAGCCCGACCGAGGCCTGCCATTGACAGGACCGACCGACAAGGGTCTGCCATTGACAGGACCGACCGACCGAGGTCTGCCATTGACAGCCCGACCGAGGCCTGCCATTGACAGGACCGACCGACAAGGGTCTGCCATTGACAGGACCGACCGACCGAGGTCTGCCATTGACAGCCCGACCGAGGCCTGCCATTGACAGGACCGACCGACAAGGGTCTGCCATTGACAGGACCGACCGACCGAGGTCTGCCATTGACAGCCCGACCGAGGCCTGCCATTGACAGGACCGACCGACAAGGGTCTGCCATTGACAGGACCGACCGACCGAGGTCTGCCATTGACAGCCCGACCGAGGCCTGCCATTGACAGGACCGACCGACAAGGGTCTGCCATTGACAGGACCGACCGACCGAGGTCTGCCATTGACAGCCCGACCGAGGCCTGCCATTGACAGGACCGACCGACAAGGGTCTGCCATTGACAGGACCGACCGACCGACCGACCGAGGTCTGCCATTGACAGCCCGACCGAGGCCTGCCATTGACAGGACTGACCGACAAACGCCTGCCATTGGCAGGACCGACCGACAAACGCCTGCCATTGGCAGAATAGCTCCAGGGCTGCTGGACAAAAAGCCTCCACAATCATGACCATATCGATCTTTTCGCTCCTTTTTTAAGACGTTGTGTGAAAAAGAACATCATAAACCTGCGGGAGGTGTTTTTCTCGACTGGGCTCCTGGCGACCACCATGAGAGACCATGTCCAATGGGCAACCCATGCTACGCAGTATAGAACCATACGCTCAGTTCGTGCCTCTGGTAAGGCAGCGGGCCGACACTTAGTCGTTTTTACGCATCTGGTGCCTCTGGTAAGGCAGCGAGCCGACACTTAGTCATTTTTCCGCTTCTGGTGCCTCTGGTAAGGCGAGGGGCTGACAGTCATTTTTCCGCATCTGGCGCCTCTGGTAAGGCGAGGGGCTGTGGCTGACTCTTTTTACCCAGGGATGGGGCCTCTTCCTGGGCATGGGAACCCCGAGCCTCCCCCCAGGCTGGGGCTGACACTTAGTCGTTTTTCCGCATCCGGTGCCTCTGGTAAGGCGAGGGGCTGAGTCTCGCTCTTTTTACCCAGGAACGGGCTTCTTCCTGGGCATGTAAACCCTGCGGATCCCCACAGCCTGGGGCCGACACTTAGTCATTTTCACGCATCCGGTGAGACTGGAAAGACAAGGGACTTAGGCTGGTTCTTTTTACCCGGGAACCAAGCATCTTCCCGGGCATGGAACCGGCCGGGCTGGGTCCAAAAACACCTTCCTACTATCCTGCGGGAGGTGTTTTTCTCGACTGGGCTTCTGGCGACTACCATGAGAGACCATGTCCAATGGGCAACCCATGCTACGCAGTATAGAACCATACGCTCAGTTCGTGCCTCTGGTAAGGCAGCGGGCCGACACTTAGTCGTTTTTTCGCATCTGGCGCCTCTGGTAAGGCGAGGGGCTGTGGCTGACTCTTTTTACCCAGGGACGGGGCCTCTTCCTGGGCATGGGAACCCCGAGCCTCCCCTCCAGGCTGGGGCTGACACTTAGTCTTTTTTCCGCATCCGATGCCTCTGGTAAGGCGAGTGGCTGACACTTAGTCATTTTTCCGCATCCGGTGCCTCTGGTAAGGCGAGTGGCTGACACTTAGTCATTTTTCCGCTTCTGGTGCCTCTGGTAAGGCGAGGGGCTGACACTTAGTCATTTTTCCGCTTCTGGTGCCTCTGGTAAGGCGAGGGGCTGACACTTAGTCATTTTTTCGCTTCTGGTGCCTCTGGTAAGGCGAGTGGCTGACACTTAGTCATTTTTTCGCATCTGGTGCCTCTGGTAAGGCGAGGGGCTGTGGCTGACTCTTTTTACCCAGGGATGGGGCCTCTTCCTGGGCATGGGAACCCCGAGCCTCCCCCCCAGGCTGGGGCTGACACTTAGTCGTTTTTCCGCATCCGGTGCCTCTGGTAAGGCGAGGGGCTGAGTCTCGCTCTTTTTACCCAGGAACGGGCTTCTTCCTGGGCATGTAAACCCTGCGGATCCCCACAGCCTGGGGCCGACACTTAGTCATTTTCACGCATCCGGTGAGACTGGAAAGACAAGGGACTTAGGCTGGTTCTTTTTACCCGGGAACCAAGCATCTTCCCGGGCATGGAACCGGCCGGGCTGGGTCCAAAAACACCTTCCTACTATCCTGCGGGAGGTGTTTTTCTCGACTGGGCTTCTGGCGACTACCATGAGAGACCATGTCCAATGGGCAACCCATGCTACGCAGTATAGAACCATACGCTCAGTTCGTGCCTCTGGTAAGGCAGCGGGCCGACACTTAGTCGTTTTTTCGCATCTGGCGCCTCTGGTAAGGCGAGGGGCTGTGGCTGACTCTTTTTACCCAGGGACGGGGCCTCTTCCTGGGCATGGGAACCCCGAGCCTCCCCTCCAGGCTGGGGCTGACACTTAGTCTTTTTTCCGCATCCGGTGCCTCTGGTAAGGCGAGTGGCTGACACTTAGTCATTTTTCCGCATCCGGTGCCTCTGGTAAGGCGAGTGGCTGACACTTAGTCATTTTTCCGCTTCTGGTGCCTCTGGTAAGGCGAGGGGCTGACACTTAGTCATTTTTCCGCTTCTGGTGCCTCTGGTAAGGCGAGGGGCTGACACTTAGTCATTTTTTCGCTTCTGGTGCCTCTGGTAAGGCGAGTGGCTGACACTTAGTCATTTTTTCGCATCTGGTGCCTCTGGTAAGGCGAGGGGCTGTGGCTGACTCTTTTTACCCAGGGACGGGGCCTCTTCCTGGGCATGGGAACCCCGAGCCTCCCCCCCAGGCTGGGGCTGACACTTAGTCTTTTTTCCGCATCCGGTGCCTCTGGTAAGGCGAGGGGCTGAGTCTCGCTCTTTTTGCCCAGGGACGGGGCCTCTTCCTGGGCATGTAAACCCTGCGGATCCCCACAGCCTGGGGCCGACACTTAGTCATTTTCACGCATCCGGTGAGACTGGAAAGACAAGGGACTTAGGCTGGTTCTTTTTACCCGGGAACCAAGCATCTTCCCGGGCATGGAACCGGCCGGGCTGGGTCCAAAAACACCTTCCTACTATCCTGCGGGAGGTGTTTTTCTCGACTGGGCTTCTGGCGACTACCATGAGAGACCATGTCCAATGGGCAACCCATGCTACGCAGTATAGAACCATACGCTCAGTTCGTGCCTCTGGTAAGGCGAGGGGCCGACACTTAGTCTTTTTTTCGCATCTGGCGCCTCTGGTAAGGCGAGGGGCTGTGGCTGACTCTTTTTACCCAGGGACGGGGCCTCTTCCTGGGCATGGGAACCCCGAGCCTCCCCTCCAGGCTGGGGCTGACACTTAGTCTTTTTTCCGCATCCGGTGCCTCTGGTAAGGCGAGTGGCTGACACTTAGTCATTTTTCCGCATCCGGTGCCTCTGGTAAGGCGAGTGGCTGACACTTAGTCATTTTTCCGCTTCTGGTGCCTCTGGTAAGGCGAGTGGCTGACACTTAGTCATTTTTCCGCATCTGGTGCCTCTGGTAAGGCGAGGGGCTGTGGCTGACTCTTTTTACCCAGGGACGGGGCCTCTTCCTGGGCATGGGAACCCCGAGCCTCCCCCGCAGGCTGGGGCTGACACTTAGTCTTTTTTCCGCATCCGGTGCCTCTGGTAAGGCGAGGGGCTGAGTCTCGCTCTTTTTACCCAGGAACGGGCTTCTTCCTGGGCATGGGAACCCCGAGCCTCCCCCAGGCTGGGGCTGACACTTAGTCATTTTTCCGCATCTGGTGCCTCTGGTAAGGCGAGTGGCTGACACTTAGTCATTTTTCCGCTTCTGGTGCCTCTGGTAAGGCGAGTGGCTGACACTTAGGATATTTTCCGCATCTGGTGCCTCTGGTAAGGCGAGGGGCTGACACTTAGTCATTTTTTCGCTTCTGGTGCCTCTGGTAAGGCGAGTGGCTGACACTTAGTCATTTTTTCGCATCTGGTGCCTCTGGTAAGGCGAGGGGCTGTGGCTGACTCTTTTTACCCAGGGACGGGGCCTCTTCCTGGGCATGGGAACCCCGAGCCTCCCCCCCAGGCTGGGGCTGACACTTAGTCTTTTTTCCGCATCCGGTGCCTCTGGTAAGGCGAGGGGCTGAGTCTCGCTCTTTTTACCCAGGAACGGGGCTTCTTCCTGGGCATGGGAACCCCGAGCCTCCCCCCCAGGCTGGGGCTGACACTTAGTCATTTTTCCGCATCTGGTGCCTCTGGTAAGGCGAGTGGCTGACACTTAGTCATTTTTCCGCTTCTGGTGCCTCTGGTAAGGCGAGTGGCTGACACTTAGGATATTTTCCGCATCTGGTGCCTCTGGTAAGGCGAGGGGCTGACACTTAGTCATTTTTCCGCTTCTGGTGCCTCTGGTAAGGCGAGGGGCTGACACTTAGTCATTTTTTCGCATCTGGTGCCTCTGGTAAGGCGAGGGGCTGTGGCTGACTCTTTTTACCCAGGGACGGGGCCTCTTCCTGGGCATGGGAACCCCGAGCCTCCCCCCCAGGCTGGGGCTGACACTTAGTCGTTTTTCCGCATCTGGTGCCTCTGGTAAGGCGAGGGGCTGTGGCTGACTCTTTTTACCCAGGGACGGGGCCTCTTCCTGGGCATGGGAACCCCGAGCCTCCCCTCCAGGCTGGGGCTGACACTTAGTCATGTTTCCGCATCCGGTGCCTCTGGTAAGGCGAGTGGCTGACACTTAGTCATTTTTCCGCTTCTGGTGCAACTGGTAAGGCGAGGGGCTGACACTTAGTCATTTTTCCGCTTCTGGTGCCTCTGGTAAGGCGAGGGGCTGACACTTAGTCATTTTTTCGCTTCTGGTGCCTCTGGTAAGGCGAGTGGCTGACACTTAGTCATTTTTTCGCATCTGGTGCCTCTGGTAAGGCGAGGGGCTGTGGCTGACTCTTTTTACCCAGGGACGGGGCCTCTTCCTGGGCATGGGAACCCCGAGCCTCCCCTCCAGGCTGGGGCTGACACTTAGTCATTTTTCCGCATCCGGAGCCTCTGGTAAGGCGAGTGGCTGACACTTAGTCATTTTTCCGCTTCTGGTGCAACTGGTAAGGCGAGGGGCTGACACTTAGTCATTTTTCCGCTTCTGGTGCCTCTGGTAAGGCGAGGGGCTGACACTTAGTCATTTTTCCGCTTCTGGTGCCTCTGGTAAGGCGAGGGGCTGACACTTAGTCATTTTTTCGCATCTGGTGCCTCTGGTAAGGCGAGGGGCTGTGGCTGACTCTTTTTACCCAGGGACGGGGCCTCTTCCTGGGCATGGGAACCCCGAGCCTCCCCCACGGGCTGGGGCTGACACTTAGTCATTTTTCCGCATCTGGTGCCTCTGGTAAGGCGATGGGCTGACACTTAGTCATTTTTTCGCATCTGGTGCCTCTGGTAAGGCGAGGGGCTGTGGCTGACTCTTTTTACCCAGGGACGGGGCCTCTTCCTGGGCATGGGAACCCCGAGCCTCCCCTCCAGGCTGGGGCTGACACTTAGTCATTTTTCCGCATCTGGTGCCTCTGGTAAGGCGAGTGGCTGACACTTAGTCATTTTTCCGCTTCTGGTGCCTCTGGTAAGGCGAGGGGCTGACACTTAGTCATTTTTCCGCATCTGGTGCCTCTGGTAAGGCGAGGGGCTGAGGCTAGCTGTCTTTACCCGGGAAGCGGGCCTCTTCCCGGGTATGGGGCCGCCCGTGCCTCCCCTTCAGGCAGGGGGCTGACACTTAGGATATTTTCCGCATCTGGTGCCTCTGGTTAGGCGAGGGGCTGACACTTAGGATATTTTCCGCATCTGGTGCCTCTGGTAAGGCGAGGGGCTGACACTTAGTCATTTTTCCGCATCTGGTGCCTCTGGTAAGAGGAGGGGCTGACACTTAGGATTTTTTTCGCATCTCTTTCCTCGCTCCTGCACCACACACGGTCTGGGCTAGCTCCAGGACCCAGGGCCCGACCCCAGCCCTCACCCAGGGCCTGCTGCTGCTCACAGGCAGAAGGGAGGAGAGCTTGAGGCTAGCTCCAGGACCCAGGGCCCGACCCCAGCCCTCACCCAGGGCCTGCTGCTGCTGCTCACAGGACAGAGGGAGAGGGGCAGGAGATCCGGCTCCAGGACCCAGGGCCCGACCCCAGCCCTCACCCAGGGCCTGCTGCTGCTGCTCACAGGACAGAGGGAGAGGGGCAGGAGATCCGGCTCCAGGACCCAGGGCCCGACCCC
>OY747718.1:11378888-11721388 GCA_963556495.2 Valencia hispanica
AAGCGTGCCTCTGGTAAGGCGAGTGGCTGACACTTAGTCATTTTTCCGCTTCTGGTGCCTCTGGTAAGGCGAGTGGCTGACACTTAGTCATTTTTCCGCATCTGGTGCCTCTGGTAAGGCGAGGGGCTGTGGCTGACTCTTTTTACCCAGGGACGGGGCCTCTTCCTGGGCATGGGAACCCCGAGCCTCCCCCCCAGGCTGGGGCTGACACTTAGTCGTTTTTCCGCATCTGGTGCCTCTGGTAAGGCGAGGGGCTGTGGCTGACTCTTTTTACCCAGGGACGGGGCCTCTTCCTGGGCATGGGAACCCCGAGCCTCCCCCCCAGGCTGGGGCTGACACTTAGTCGTTTTTCCGCATCTGGTGCCTCTGGTAAGGCGAGGGGCTGTGGCTGACTCTTTTTACCCAGGGACGGGGCCTCTTCCTGGGCATGGGAACCCCGAGCCTCCCGCCACCGGGTGGGGCTGACACTTAGTCGTTTTTCCGCATCTGGTGCCTCTGGTGAGGCGAGGGGCTGTGGCTGACTCTTTTTACCCAGGGACGGGGCCTCTTCCTGGGCATGGGAAACCCGAGCCTCCCCCCAGGCTGGGGCTGACACTTAGTCGTTTTTCCGCATCTGGTGCCTCTGGTGAGGCGAGGGGCTGTGGCTGACTCTTTTTACCCAGGGAAGGGGCCTCTGCCTGGGCATGGGAACCCCGAGCCTCCCCCCCAGGCTGGGGCCGACACTTAGTCGTTTTTACGCATCTGGGTTCCTCTGCCTTGCTCCGTGCCTCCAGCCAGCCTGCTCCTTCGTCAGACACGGCCTGCCCTGGCTCCAGGACCCAGAACCCGACCCCAAGACTCACCCAGGGCATGCTGCTCACAGGCCGGAGGGAGAGGAGCTCGAGGCTGGATCCAGGACCCAGGACCCGACCCCAAGACTCACCCAGGGCATGCTGCTCACAGGCCGAAGGGAGAGGAGCTCGAGGCTGGATACAGGATCCAGGACCCGACCCCAAGACTCACCCAGGGCATGCTGCTCACAGGCCGGAGGGAGAGGAGCTCGAGGCTGGATACAGGATCCAGGACCCGACCCCAAGACTCACCCAGGGCATGCTGCTCACAGGCCGGAGGGAGAGGAGCTCGAGGCTGGATCCAGGACCCAGGACCCGACCCCAAGACTCACCCAGGGCATGCTGCTCACAGGCCGGAGGGAGAGTAGCTCGAGGCTGGATCCAGGACCCAGGACCCGACCCCAAGACTCACCCAGGGCATGCTGCTCACAGGCCGGAGGGAGAGGAGCTCGAGGCTGGATCCAGGACACAGGACCCGACCCCAAGACTCACCCAGGGCATGCTGCTCACAGGCCGGAGGGAGAGGAGCTCGAGGCTGGATCCAGGACCCAGGACCCGACCCCAAGACTCACCCAGGGCATGCTGCTCACAGGCCGGAGGGAGAGTAGCTCGAGGCTGGATCCAGGACCCAGGACCCGACCCCAAGACTCACCCAGGGCATGCTGCTCACAGGCCGGAGGGAGAGGAGCTCGAGGCTGGATCCAGGACACAGGACCCGACCCCAAGACTCACCCAGGGCATGCTGCTCACAGGCCGGAGGGAGAGGACTTGGGGATCCGGCTCCAGGGCAACGGGCCTTACTCCCAAGACTTAGACTTTTTTTCCTTGCCACGCTCCTAAAAGACTCGCTCTTACTATCCTGCGGGAGGTGTTTTTCTCGACTGGGCTCCTGGCGACTACCATGAGAGACCATGTCCAATGGGCAACCCATGCTACGCAGTATAGAACCATACGCTCAGTTCGTGCCTCTGGTAAGGCAGCGGGCCGACACTTAGTCGTTTTTACGCATCTGGTGCCTCTGGTAAGGCAGCGGGCCGACACTTAGTCATTTTTACGCATCTGGTGCCTCTGGTAAGGCAGATAACGACACTTAGAATATTTTTTTCATTACACAAGACACATTTAGTTGGAAGTTTATGATTTTATTTCAACAAGTCAGTCCATAGTCTACTTTACTACCCCTCCAACACCAAGAGTCGGTCAAAGTGTTGTCTGATTTCCCTTGCTTGATCTACGTCCAGGTGGAAAACATAGAACCGGTCAGCTGTGCCAGGGCTGTGACACATGAATTCAGACATTCGCTCGCGCTGTCTCACAGAGTTATGGTTCTTCACATGGGTTGCCACTGCGCTCCTGATGTCCGTGAAAGTAGGTCTCCCTGGCAAACCCATCTCTCCCCATGCCACCCGTAAGTACTGATCAATGCTGTGGCCGACAGACCTCCAAAGGTGGCAAAGGACCTGGTTTGTTGGGGGACGGAGACCGGCCCGGATCTTCAACCATCGATCCAGCCAGTCGAACTCTTCCGGCTTCAGGAAGATCTGGGCAGTTCCGTATGATCCTTTTGTCTTGTGCTCATGCACGTTAATCAGGTAACCTTGCTCGGGGGACTTGCAGTTCTCCCTGGCCGCCGCAACCTCTTCCACAGTCATGTTTACAAGGACCCCCTTTCTGTGGCCATAAATGCACGAGAGATACGCAGCAAAGTAACCAAAGAAAAGATAAGTTAAGCGGCGCGAGGGCTGTTTGGCGATTTCCTCCAGAAGCTCAGGGATCTTTCTGCTGGCACGCTCCCGACATCTGGTGAGGGTCTGCAGGGAAATTGCCCGCTCTGATTTCTTGGCCTTCAGCTCGATCTGGTAGGTGAGAAGGCCTCCACGGATCTCCTTAAGACAGTTCTGGATGGTACGACGCACTGAAAAGATCTGTCTCTTGGAGAGCCTGCACTGGAACGGCGGTGTGTCAGTCAGGTACCGAAGGAACTTTTGGAGTTGACCCAGATAGTTGTGGACTGTGGACAGCTTCCTTCCATTCCCGAGCAGGTGCGAAGCCCATCTGCAAACATGCATAAAAAGAACCTGACATCCAAGCATTTTCACAGCAGACCTGCACATCAGGCGAGAGAGGATTACCCATGGATCCGGTGAACATCGTCTAGGAAGAGCCAGTCGTGTGTTTGCTGGGCTCCCTCTGCCATGTAGGAGAGGAACTCCTTCACCCTCGAAAGCTGTGAGCATGAGTTTTTCAACTTCATTCGTGACGGGTTGAAACCTTTGATGTAAGCCTGGTAAGCTCCCAAGTACTTTGCTGTGAAAACAACCAGACAAGAAAAGCATGGTCACCTGAAGCACCATACCAAACCATACCATACCGTACGACACATCAAATCTCCAAGTCACCTACTGATGGATTTAGGGAAAACGTTGCCCCTGGTCCCCGGGTCTGTGGGTCTGTCCTCGGACAGGTCCACTCCGGCTGCTGCTGCTGCCGTTGTTCTTGCTGCTCCTGCTGGAACCAACGCATAGGGGTCCAGTCTCTCCAGCACCACCACTGGGGAGAGGCCAACCCCGGCCGCTGCTCGCCCTGCACCCCGCGGTGGTGCCGGAGCTGAAGGGAGGGTCACTCCGACTGCTGCCTCCCCTGAAAGAGACACCGGACATGGAGAGAGGACAACCGCGGGCCCTGGATCCGACAGTGGTGCTAGAGCTGAGGAGAGCTCTTGTTCAAGACAGGGTTCAACCCCAATATCAAGCTGTGAGACAAGGGGAGGATTGGGGTTGCTTTCCCTGAGGCTCCGGAGCAGGGAGATGGTTCTTGATTTTTTCGCAGCAGTGATGTTGCGCTCCCTCTGCTCAATGGAAAGCTCCTGATGGCTGCGTCGCATGTGGTAGTCAAAGCGGGAATTCTTGTACAAACACCCATTCACATTACACGGGTAGTCTCTTACATTGACCCGGCCTGAGGAGAGGTTGAGCAAAAGTCTTCTTTCCTCCAGATTGTTAACAAAGTGTGATCTTTTCAGGTGGCTTGGCAATGAGGCGAAGCTGTTGTTGCAAAGGGGACAGCACCGAGCCTTGCTTCCTGGGTTCATGGTTTCCTTGGAGGAGGGGGAAAAAGACAACATTTGTTCCACTTTACCAACCACCTGTCAACCGGGTGGGCTTTGGCCCAGACCCCCTCTACCCCACCACCAGAACCGAACAGAAAGTCCACCAACCTGCCACGGACAAGGAAAGCCTGCCACCGACAAAAGACGTTCACCGGCAGGCACCGCTCTGCCTCAATTAGGGGAAAGGAACAGGTGGGCTTCGACCCGAACCCCCTCGTTCCGAACCGCAGAACCGAAGACAAAAGAGACCGAGCTGACACCGACAAGTTGCTGCAGCCATCTGACAAGGACAGCCAACGATAAACTCCCTTGATTGAGGCTTGATGTGGAGCAGCTGTGTGCCATTGTCAGCTGCTGCCACTGTCACAGCCGAGAAGACGGGATAATACAGCCAAAACAGTAATTCAAAATGAGACAACCAAAACCAAAATGCCACAGAGGCACCAAACCGTCTGCTTCCTTCGACCAGCTCACTCGGCACACTTCCTTGATCGGGCGTGTTCAGGGTGGTATGGCCGTAAACGATAAAAGAGCAGCAAATGACAACATTTATAGGTTTCAGTGCAGCACTTGACCTGATCTCCTCCTGCCGTAGATGCACACCGGATGCTTGTTCTTCATTGTTTACATGACGTCTAGTGATCCACCCCAGGCAGAAAATATTATTCAATTTGGATCAAACTACTTTGTTCTTTTTTACCTGTTTTCTTGACATTATATTCCAAAAAAATCATAAACAAAAGTACATTGAACCTTCCGACTGATCGGGGGAAATTGATTGATGCCGTCACAGCAATCAGACCCAGCTGCTGACCAGGTGGATGACATGAGCAGGGTGGCTGAATGTAAATGAGAAAAGAAATGTGAAAGAAAACTGCAGATCATTGTGCATAGAAATTTGTAGCTAAATGAGTTGTTTTTGGTCCCCTTTAGCTAAAAAAGTGTGAAGATTTGAAAGGCGAGAGCGTATGGTGCCTCCTACTGGTGGCAAAAGCTTACAGCACCTGGTATTCCCAGGCGGTCTCCCATCCAAGTACTAACCAGGCCCGACCCTGCTTAGCTTCCGAGATCAGACGAGATCGGGCGTGTTCAGGGTGGTATGGCCGTAAACGATAAACGAGCAGCAAATGACAACATTTATAGGTTTCAGTGCAGCACTTGACCTGATCTCCTCCTGCCGTAGATGCACACCGGATGCTTGTTCTTCATTGTTTACATGACGTCTGCTGATTCCCACCCCAGGCAGAAAATAATATTCAATTTGGAACAAACTACTTTGTTTTCACCTGTTTTTCTTGACATTAATATATTCCAAAAAAAGCATAAACAAAAGTACATTGAACCTCCAGACTGATCGGGGGAAATTGATTGATGCCGTCACAGCAATCAGACCCAGCTGCTGACCAGGTGGATGACATGAGCAGGGTGGCTGAATGTAAATGAGAAAAGAAATGTGAAAGAAAACTGCAGATCGTTGTGCATAGAAATTTGTAGCTAAATGAGTTGTTTTTGGTCCCCTTTAGCTAAAAAAGTGTGAAGATTTGAAATGCGAGAGCGTATGGTGCCTCCTACTGGTGGCAAAAGCTTACAGCACCTGGTATTCCCAGGCGGTCTCCCATCCAAGTACTAACCAGGCCCGACCCTGCTTAGCTTCCGAGATCAGGCGTGTTCAGGGTGGTATGGCCGTAAACGATAAACGAGCAGCAAATGACAACATTTATAGGTTTCAGTGCAGCACTTGACCTGCTCTCCACCTACCGTAGATGCACACCGGATGCTTGTTCTTCATTGTTTACATGACGTCTGCTGATTCCCACCCCAGGCAGAAAATAATATTCAATTTGGAACAAACTACTTTGTTTTCACCTGTTTTTCTTGACATTAATATATTCCAAAAAAAGCATAAACAAAAGTACATTGAACCTCCAGACTGATCGGGGGAAATTGATTGATGCCGTCACAGCAATCAGACCCAGCTGCTGACCAGGTGGATGACATGAGCAGGGTGGCTGAATGTAAATGAGAAAAGAAATGTGAAAGAAAACTGCAGATCGTTGTGCATAGAAATTTGTAGCTAAATGAGTTGTTTTTGGTCCCCTTTAGCTAAAAAAGTGTGAAGATTTGAAATGCGAGAGCGTATGGTGCCTCCTACTGGTGGCAAAAGCTTACAGCACCTGGTATTCCCAGGCGGTCTCCCATCCAAGTACTAACCAGGCCCGACCCTGCTTAGCTTCCGAGATCAGACGAGATCGGGCGTGTTCAGGGTGGTATGGCCGTAAACGATAAACGAGCAGCAAATGACAACATTTATAGGTTTCAGAGCAGCACTTGACCTGCTCTCTACCTGCCGTAGATGCACACCGGATGCTTGTTCTTGATTGTTTACATGACGTCTAGTGATCCACCCCAGGCAGAAAATATTATTCAATTTGGATCAAACTACTTTGTTCTTTTTTACCTGTTTTCTTGACATTATATTCCAAAAAAATCATAAACAAAAGTACATTGAACCTTCCGACTGATCGGGGGAAATTGATTGATGCCGTCACAGCAATCAGACCCAGCTGCTGACCAGGTGGATGACATGAGCAGGGTGGCTGAATGTAAATGAGAAAAGAAATGTGAAAGAAAACTGCAGATCATTGTGCATAGAAATTTGTAGCTAAATGAGTTGTTTTTGGTCCCCTTTAGCTAAAAAAGTGTGAAGATTTGAAAGGCGAGAGCGTATGGTGCCTCCTACTGGTGGCAAAAGCTTACAGCACCTGGTATTCCCAGGCGGTCTCCCATCCAAGTACTAACCAGGCCCGACCCTGCTTAGCTTCCGAGATCAGACGAGATCGGGCGTGTTCAGGGTGGTATGGCCGTAAACGATAAACGAGCAGCAAATGACAACATTTATAGGTTTCAGTGCAGCACTTGACCTGATCTCCTCCTGCCGTAGATGCACACCGGATGCTTGTTCTTCATTGTTTACATGACGTCTAGTGATTCCCACCCCAGGCAGAAAATAATATTCAATTTGGAACAAACTACTTTGTTTTCACCTGTTTTTCTTGACATTAATATATTACAAAAAAAGCATAAACAAAAGTACATTGAACCTCCAGACTGATCGGGGGAAATTGATTGATGCCGTCACAGCAATCAGACCCAGCTGCTGACCAGGTGGAGGACATGAGCAGGGTGACTGAATGTAAATGAGAAAAGAAATGTGAAAGAAAACTGCAGATCATTGTGCATAGAAATTTGTAGCTAAATGAGTTGTTTTTGGTCCCCTTTAGCTAAAAAAGTGTGAAGATTTGAAAGGCGAGAGCGTATGGTGCCTCCTACTGGTGGCAAAAGCTTACAGCACCTGGTATTCCCAGGCGGTCTCCCATCCAAGTACTAACCAGGCCCGACCCTGCTTAGCTTCCGAGATCAGACGAGATCGGGCGTGTTCAGGGTGGTATGGCCGTAAACGATAAATGAGCAGCAAATGACAACATTTATAGGTTTCAGAGCAGCACTTGACCTGATCTCCTCCTGCCGTAGATGCACACCGGATGCTTGTTCTTCATTGTTTACATGACGTCTAGTGATCCACCCCAGGCAGAAAATATTATTCAATTTGGATCAAACTACTTTGTTTTCACCTGTTTTTCTTGACATTAATATATTCTAAAAAAAGCATAAACAAAAGTATATTGAACCTGCCGACTGATCGGGGGAAATTGATTGATGCCGTCACAGCAATCAGACCCAGCTGCTGACCAGGTGGATGACATGAGCAGGGTGGCTGAATGTAAATGAGGAAAAGAAATGTGAAAGAAAACTGCAGGTCATTGTGCATGGATATGTGTAGCTAAATGAGTTGTTTTTGGTCCCCTTTAGCTGAAAAAGTGTAACGCTATTGTGTGAGAGCGTATGGTGCCTCCTACTGGTGGCAAAAGCTTACAGCACCTGGTATTCCCAGGCGGTCTCCCATCCAAGTACTAACCAGGCCCGACCCTGCTTAGCTTCCGAGATCAGACGAGATCGGGCTTGTTCAGGGTGGTATGGCCGTAAACGATAAACGAGCAGCAAATGACAACATTTATAGGTTTCAGTGCAGCACTTGACCTGATCTCCTCCTGCCGTAGATGCACACCGGATGCTTGTTCTTCATTGTTTACATGACGTCTGCTGATTCCCACCCCAGGCAGAAAATATTATTCAATTTGGATCAAACTACTTTGTTTTCACCTGTTTTTCTTGACATTAATATATTCCAAAAAAAGCATAAACAAAAGTACATTGAACCTCCCGACTGATCGGGGGAAATTGATTGATGCCGTCACAGCAATCAGACCCAGCTGCTGACCAGGTGGATGACATGAGCAGGGTGGCTGAATGTAAATGAGAAAAGAAATGTGAAAGAAAACTGCAGATCATTGTGCATAGAAATTTGTAGCTAAATGAGTTGTTTTTGGTCCCCTTTAGCTAAAAAAGTGTGAAGATTTGAAATGCGAGAGCGTATGGTGCCTCCTACTGGTGGCAAAAGCTTACAGCACCTGGTATTCCCAGGCGGTCTCCCATCCAAGTACTAACCAGGCCCGACCCTGCTTAGCTTCCGAGATCAGACGAGATCGGGCGTGTTCAGGGTGGTATGGCCGTAAACGATAAACGAGCAGCAAATGACAACATTTATAGGTTTCAGTGCAGCACTTGACCTGATCTCCTCCTGCCGTAGATGCACACCGGATGCTTGTTCTTCATTGTTTACATGACGTCTGCTGATTCCCACCCCAGGCAGAAAATAGTATTCAATTTGGAACAAACTACTTTGTTTTCACCTGTTTTTCTTGACATTAATATATTCCAAAAAAAGCATAAACAAAAGTACATTGAACCTCCAGACTGATCGGGGGAAATTGATTGATGCCGTCACAGCAATCAGACCCAGCTGCTGACCAGGTGGATGACATGAGCAGGGTGGCTGAATGTAAATGAGAAAAGAAATGTGAAAGAAAACTGCAGATCATTGTGCATAGAAATTTGTAGCTAAATGAGTTGTTTTTGGTCCCCTTTAGCTAAAAAAGTGTGAAGATTTGAAATGCGAGAGCGTATGGTGCCTCCTACTGGTGGCAAAAGCTTACAGCACCTGGTATTCCCAGGCGGTCTCCCATCCAAGTACTAACCAGGCCCGACCCTGCTTAGCTTCCGAGATCAGACGAGATCGGGCGTGTTCATGGTGGTATGGCCGTAAACGATAAACGAGCAGCAAATGACAACATTTATAGGTTTCAGAGCAGCACTTGACCTGATCTCTACCTGCCGTAGATGCACACCGGATGCTTGTTCTTGATTGTTTACATGACGTCTAGTGATTCCCACCCCAGGCAGAAAATAATATTCAATTTGGAACAAACTACTTTGTTTTCACCTGTTTTTCTTGACATTAATATATTACAAAAAAAGCATAAACAAAAGTACATTGAACCTCCAGACTGATCGGGGGAAATTGATTGATGCCGTCACAGCAATCAGACCCAGCTGCTGACCAGGTGGAGGACATGAGCAGGGTGACTGAATGTAAATGAGAAAAGAAATGTGAAAGAAAACTGCAGATCATTGTGCATAGAAATTTGTAGCTAAATGAGTTGTTTTTGGTCCCCTTTAGCTAAAAAAGTGTGAAGATTTGAAATGCGAGAGCGTATGGTGCCTCCTACTGGTGGCAAAAGCTTACAGCACCTGGTATTCCCAGGCGGTCTCCCATCCAAGTACTAACCAGGCCCGACCCTGCTTAGCTTCCGAGATCAGACGAGATCGTTCGTGTTCAGGGTGGTATGGCCGTAAACGAAAAACGAGCAGCAAATGACAACATTTATAGGTTTCAGAGCAGCACTTGACCTGATCTCCTCCTGCCGTAGATGCACACCGGATGCTTGTTCTTCATTGTTTACATGACGTCTAGTGATCCACCCCAGGCAGAAAATATTATTCAATTTGGATCAAACTACTTTGTTTTCACCTGTTTTTCTTGACATTAATATATTCTAAAAAAAGCATAAACAAAAGTATATTGAACCTGCCGACTGATCGGGGGAAATTGATTGATGCCGTCACAGCAATCAGACCCAGCTGCTGACCAGGTGGATGACATGAGCAGGGTGGCTGAATGTAAATGAGGAAAAGAAATGTGAAAGAAAACTGCAGGTCATTGTGCATGGATATGTGTAGCTAAATGAGTTGTTTTTGGTCCCCTTTAGCTGAAAAAGTGTAACGCTATTGTGTGAGAGCGTATGGTGCCTCCTACTGGTGGCAAAAGCTTACAGCACCTGGTATTCCCAGGCGGTCTCCCATCCAAGTACTAACCAGGCCCGACCCTGCTTAGCTTCCGAGATCAGACGAGATCGGGCGTGTTCAGGGTGGTATGGCCGTAAACGATAAACGAGCAGCAAATGACAACATTTATAGGTTTCAGTGCAGCACTTGACCTGATCTCCTCCTGCCGTAGATGCACACCGGATGCTTGTTCTTCATTGTTTACATGACGTCTGCTGATTCCCACCCCAGGCAGAAAATATTATTCAATTTGGATCAAACTACTTTGTTTTCACCTGTTTTTCTTGACATTAATATATTCCAAAAAAAGCATAAACAAAAGTACATTGAACCTCCCGACTGATCGGGGGAAATTGATTGATGCCGTCACAGCAATCAGACCCAGCTGCTGACCAGGTGGATGACATGAGCAGGGTGGCTGAATGTAAAAGAGAAAAGAAATGTGAAAGAAAACTGCAGATCATTGTGCATAGAAATTTGTAGCTAAATGAGTTGTTTTTGGTCCCCTTTAGCTAAAAAAGTGTGAAGATTTGAAATGCGAGAGCGTATGGTGCCTCCTACTGGTGGCAAAAGCTTACAGCACCTGGTATTCCCAGGCGGTCTCCCATCCAAGTACTAACCAGGCCCGACCCTGCTTAGCTTCCGAGATCAGACGAGATCGGGCGTGTTCAGGGTGGTATGGCCGTAAACGATAAACGAGCAGCAAATGACAACATTTATAGGTTTCAGTGCAGCACTTGACCTGATCTCCTCCTGCCGTAGATGCACACCGGATGCTTGTTCTTCATTGTTTACATGACGTCTGCTGATTCCCACCCCAGGCAGAAAATAGTATTCAATTTGGAACAAACTACTTTGTTTTCACCTGTTTTTCTTGACATTAATATATTCCAAAAAAAGCATAAACAAAAGTACATTGAACCTCCAGACTGATCGGGGGAAATTGATTGATGCCGTCACAGCAATCAGACCCAGCTGCTGACCAGGTGGATGACATGAGCAGGGTGGCTGAATGTAAATGAGAAAAGAAATGTGAAAGAAAACTGCAGATCATTGTGCATAGAAATTTGTAGCTAAATGAGTTGTTTTTGGTCCCCTTTAGCTAAAAAAGTGTGAAGATTTGAAATGCGAGAGCGTATGGTGCCTCCTACTGGTGGCAAAAGCTTACAGCACCTGGTATTCCCAGGCGGTCTCCCATCCAAGTACTAACCAGGCCCGACCCTGCTTAGCTTCCGAGATCAGACGAGATCGGGCGTGTTCAGGGTGGTATGGCCGTAAACGATAAACGAGCAGCAAATGACAACATTTATAGGTTTCAGAGCAGCACTTGACCTGCTCTCCTCCTGCCGTAGATGCACACCGGATGCTTGTTCTTGATTGTTTACATGACGTCTAGTGATCCACCCCAGGCAGAAAATATTATTCAATTTGGATCAAACTACTTTGTTTTCACCTGTTTTTCTTGACATTAATATATTCTAAAAAAAGCATAAAGAAAAGTACATTGAACCTGCCGACTGATCGGGGGAAATTGATTGATGCCGTCACAGCAATCAGACCCAGCTGCTGACCAGGTGGATGACATGAGCAGGGTGGCTGAATGTAAATGAGGAAAAGAAATGTGAAAGAAAACTGCAGGTCATTGTGCATGGATATGTGTAGCTAAATGAGTTGTTTTTGGTCCCCTTTAGCTGAAAAAGTGTAACGCTATTGTGTGAGAGCGTATGGTGCCTCCTACTGGTGGCAAAAGCTTACAGCACCTGGTATTCCCAGGCGGTCTCCCATCCAAGTACTAACCAGGCCCGACCCTGCTTAGCTTCCGAGATCAGACGAGATCGGGCGTGTTTTTTTTTTTTTTTTCTCTTTTATTATCAAAACGTACAAAAAAAATTCACAATAACAGATCAGTACATCTTGTAATGAAACGAGACAATTGCCAACTCATCCCCATTACCTTTTTCTTTTTACAACCCTAATCATACCCCATACATTTTGTAATGCATATATTCTTATAAATAAAAAAAACAAAAAAAACAAAAAACAAAGAGAGCCTTCACATTCCATGACAATCAAAACAAACTCAAAATCCCAAAACAAATTTCCCCCCTTCTAATTTAATCAAACCGTTCCCTTTAACAAAGCTAGAATAAAACTCATCTTCCGACAGATAACACTTCAGGGTGTTAATGTGCCTCCACAATAGGTTCCTGAAAATGGGAAATATCTGTACTTTTCTACCCTCAAACTTAGCCATATTTCTTCTCACCCAAACAGCTTTCCTCGCATGACTTAACACTATGTTTAATGCACCGATATTACACCCTTTCTGCTTTGTGTCCACCCCAAGAAAATAAACCCATTTCCAGTCCTTGTACTCGATTTTAACATCCCATTTCCTATTTATTGTTGTCCACAACAAATCCAAAAAGGACCTCGCCTCTTCACACTGAAAAAATAAATGCACTTGCGTTTCCACTTCTCTTTTACACACATCACACCTCCTGTTTACCCCCTTATTTATCTGATGTATGATGTTATTCGTATACAGTATATTATGTCTTAATTTGAAATCCAATGCTTCGTTTTTCCAATCGTTATATCTGACATTAATGGTGCTCCATACCCTCCCTACATCCCTTTCAGGAAAGACACTCGCCCAGAACCTCTCTGATGCAGGCATCCTCTTCCCGGATTCCAGCATCCATCTGTATATCATCCTCACTGTAACCTCCTTCAAATTTTTACGAAACTCACCCCAGACAACAAAGAGCTCTGGCCTCTCTACTTTTCTCCCACCCACTGCTTTCGATTTTATCAATTTCGTCCACCCACTTGGTATGACTGATCTTATCCTGCCTAGTTCATTCTGCACCTTTCTCACACTCACATCACTATATTCCTCAGACACTTGATCAAAAATCACCCCATCATCCAGAAATCCCGGAACATATTCTAGCACCACATGTTTAACTTTCCTCACCCCAACCGACATTAACATTGAATTAAAGAGCATATCTCCCTTCCATACCATCTTAGGATTTAAGAACAATGGTTGACTATGCACCTGCTCCACAGTGCTGCAATCATACTCCAACATCCTTAACATACCAGCCCAGGCATTCAAGACCTCAGCATAAAATACAGGTATTCCCTTCAGCATTTCCTTTTTACCTCTCAAGTCCATGAACACCCCCTCATCCCCACATCCGCTTGCCGCACCCAAAAAGAAGCGCATAAATGCCTTCCAAATTTCCGACCCTCCACTATACAAATATTTCTTCATTGTTTTGACCCTTAATGCCTTTATCTTAGCTCTAACATCTACCAGATTTAATCCTCCCTCTTTATACTTCAAGAACAGTGTCTCATACGCCACCCGTGCTTTGTTTCCCCATAAGAACCTGGTCACCATTTCCCTTGTTTCACTCACAACCCACTCTGGAACATCCATCACCTCCAATACATAATACAGCTTAGACATTGACAGCGCATTAACAACCACCACTTTCCCTTTTAAGCTAAGTTTCCTCATTTGCCAAAAAACCAGTGACCTTTTCATTTTATTCAACACCTCCCACCACGTCGCATCTCTGGTTTCCACACTGTTAATGCCAAAATTAATACCCAATATTTTTAAGCTATTCTTTTTCTCAAAAGGCCAAGAACACACCTTATCCCTCATACTGCCAATCTGCATTATGCTTGACTTGCCGATATTAATTCTTGCACCTGATGCCATCCCATAAATTTCCATAACTTTCATTATATTATCAACACTTTCCATGTTACTCACCATAAATGTAGCGTCATCCGCATACTGATAAAGCAGACTACTATCACCCCCTGGCACCTTAATGCCCACTATACAGGATCTTTTCCTGATAAGAGCTGCTATTGGCTCCGCAGCCAGCGCATACAAGGCGGCTGACAGCGGGCATCCCTGCCTCACCGACCTCTCAAGGGGAAAGGAGTCTGTGAGTGCACCATTCACTTTCACACAGCTCTCTGCATACCTATATAACAATCTAAGCCATTTTAAAAAAGACTTACCGAAACCAAACCTTTCCATTATCCTCCACAGGTAAGAATGATCCACCCTATCAAAAGCTTTATTAAGATCGAGATTCAGAACTATCCCTCCACCTCCCCCTGCGACCATATGGTTGATTGTGTCCCTTACTGACATTAACGTATCCGCCAAATCTCTTCCAGGTGTCGCATAAGCTTGATTTGGCGAGACTACTGAACCAATGACACCCTTCAGCCTATTGGCTAGAATCTTTGCTAAGATCTTATAGTCCGTGTTCAAAAGAGTCAACGGTCTATAATTTTCTAACTTCAGCCTGCTGCCTCTCTGCTTATACAATAGCACAATCATCCCTACAGCCATGCCCTCGCACATCCTATCCTTTTTATTCATTACCATAAACAATCTACATAAAACTGGTACCAGCAAATCTTCAAAGTCCTTATAAAACTCTGCAGTGATGCCATCTATACCTGGACTTTTGTTGGGCTGCAACCCTGTTATCGCTCTCCCTACCTCGTCCGCTAGAATATCTCCCTCACAGGCATCTCTGTCCCCACCTGTAAGCACTCTCTCTGCTGCAGACAATATCTCCTCAACACATTTTTCATCACATTCCTGCTTTTTAAACAATTCTTTGTAAAATGCTTCAATATTTTCCATTATTCCCACATAATCCATAACTTCCTTACCGTTTTCATCCTCTATTGCCTTTATATATCTACTCTTCTGCCTTCTCTTCTCCAAGTTCAGAAAGAATCTAGAACACTTCTCCCCTTCCACCATATACCGTGCTCTACTCCTCACCCTTTCCCCTTTCCATTTCTCTCTCTCCACTTCCTCTATTTCCATCTTTAGGCTCATATAGCGCGTCTTATCCGTCTCTGATTGTCTCCCTATTTTGCCCACCTCTTTCTCTAACTCATCTTCCAGAATGCACAGTTTCTGTTTGCTTATAAACTTCCTCCTCTTAGCATACCTTATGCTCTTTATCTTGATCTTTTTTTTTAACTCTACCCACCACCCAAGTAAGTCACTCTCAAATTCTTCAACATCCATTTCTTCCAAAATCAAGCGTCTAATCATTTTCCTGTAACCTTCTTCCAGCAGAAGCTCCGAATTCAGACACCATGTGCCTCCCCCTCTAGTTTGTGCATCTTCTCCCACCCAAAAAAACAGAGCTGCATGATCACTCATACCAGGAAACTTATAATACATATTATGGACAAGACCATAAATGTTGTGACTCACCAAACACAAGTCTATTCTGCTCTGCTTAAGCTCTCCCCTCACCATCTGCCTCCTAGAAAAAACACGCGATACAGGGTTTTCTGTTCTCCACACATCAATCATGTTTTTATCACCCATTAATTTTTGTAATCTCTGTCTTGATGAGTCATGCCTCAGGACTGCTCTGTGACCAATGTCTAGGCTGGACATTTTGACATTGAAGTCACCTACCATAATACACCTCCCAGAACAAAGAGGCTCTATGCCTTCAAAAAACTCCCTCCTATCCACCGTCTCATTTGGAGCATAAATATTTATTAACACAAAACACTGACCACCAAAATAAAACTTAATAACTAACAGTCTGCCAGCTTTGTCCTTATAGGCTACCTTCGCCTCCTCCACACTGCCATCCTTAATTAAGATGGCAACACCACATGCCTTCACACTTCCCAGGCTTACAAAGCACTGACCATCCCAACCCGATCTCATCTGTACTTCCTTGTCGGTTGTCCAGTGCGTTTCTTGTAGGCAAATTATGTCACTATCAATACGGTCCAGTATTATTTTCGCCTTCATCTCGTTTCTCAGCCCATTGCAGTTTAATGAGACAATTTTTAACTGAGAGCTCATCATTTAACATTAAAACACATGACATTTTCAAGCTCTACAGACGCTCCCCGGCAGCTTGTCATTGCTCCCACATAGCCCTTACTTGCTCCCTTTCTCTTTAGTTTGCATCCTCCTTCAGCCGCAGTCCCACCAAAGTTTCTGCGCAGAGGACAACCAACTCCCCTGGGTCTTCCCTCCAGTTCAGCCGCACACGCATGAGGATGCATCCTCCTCTCCGCCTCTTGATCTCCCACCTCTCCGTCGCTCTCCAATGAGCACTCCACTGCACTCCTCCCCTGCCAACCCGAACTCCCCTGCGTCGCGCCAATCACTGTCGCCATCAGTCTGTTCTCGTCCCTCCGCCAAACCAGCGAAGAGATGATGGACCTTCCCTCCTCCTTCGTGCGCAGCTCAAATGGTGCGCCCTGCCCACCAAGCCGGCCACACCGGCTCCACTCCAAAGGCTGCCAATAAGCCCGGCACACACCACCTTCTGAAAAGTCAAAAATAAATGTACAGTTACTGTCCATAATTCGAAACATCTGTACGATTCCTTTATTTAACAGCAACTCAAGAATAGACTCTCCGCTCCCCGTCAGTTGATTCAGCCCCACACGGACCTCCACAACCCTCCACCCGCTCCCCCTAAAAAATTTCCTGATCCAACACCCCCGAGCACGCCAACAGGAAACAGACCTGAAGGGGAGGGGAAGAAAGGCACCATAATAAGCAATCATCCTGTGTCCCTCGGCCGCTGTTTCTTCTTACCTCGTCTAAGCATCATGTCCTGACTCAACCTTTTCCTAGCGGCTGCCACCTCCAGCTCCATCTCCGAGTCCCCCTCGGAGGACGTTCGATCTGTGGTGGCCACAGGCCCAGTGTGCAGATCCGGCACGGAAGGTGTCGCAGTCAGCGCCCCTTTTATGGAGGCCACTGGTGGTGCAGGCAACAATGTGCTTCCATGACCATCAAGACTGTCTTCATTTGTCTGATGTAGCACCAGCTCCCCTTCGCTGCTGTCGATCACAGGCTTCTGCCCCCAGCAGGGCAGGCCCTCCTTCCTTTACTATCCGTGCTTGGCCTGATCTGCTCGGGGTAGGGCCTTCCACCCCGGCCCTCCCCTCCAGTTCCGGGGTAGCGTCCAACCTTGATTCACTCCCCTTCACTAGCCACTGGGCGGTGCCAAAGACCCGCTCAAGCCTCAGGGGGGGTGCATTAGGCTGCGACCCCCCTACCTTAGGTCTTGTGCTTGGCACCTCTTCATTTGTGACAGAGCTGGCGGCCTCGCTGTCCTCCAGCTCCGCCTGCTCCAGCCTGGCAGCCTGCTCCCCTCCCACATCCACCTCATCCTCACTCTCATGACAAATACAGGCCCCCTTTTTATTATAACATATGGTGCACTTCTCCCCCCTTCACATTCCCTAGCATAATGGCCCTGACCACCACACTTAAAACACAAAAAATCAGACATTCCCTCAAAATATGCCCTGGCTGGAGGCAGATCCTGCACACCCTGACCTGGCGATCATGTATCACCCTAACATACTGTACTCCCTTCTGTGTCGAGAATTTGGCTGAGTACGGCAGAGATTGAACTTCTGCCGTGAATCTAACCCGCAAAAACCTAGTCCCATCTGCGACATTTGAGCCTGGCCATGTCTTCCGTTTAATTTCAGACACTGGAATTACTCCCCAACCCCTGAGTTTGTCCAAAAGCTGCTCATCTTCTATATAATTGGGCAGCCCCAAAAACGATACCGTTAGCTCATTCGATACGAGAGGTGAGGCCATCACCCTCGTATCCCCAATCTTAAAGCCGTCCAATAACTTTGCTTTTGCGGCCTCATTTGACATAGTTACCTCAAAAGCTCTAGGACCAGTCTGCCTGCAGCCAATTATACCCCCGCAGAGCATCCTGATGGTCCTGATCAACTGCAAGGGTGATATTTTCTCCTGCCCCACCAATTCTACATCCACAGTCAACTCCCTCTTAAACTGAATACTTATCTTTTCCATTCCCACATTCATGTTCTCCGCTCGCTCCCCCTGTTGTACACCAGCAGTCATCATCTTCGTGTTCATTCCCGCCTGTCGTTCGTCCAGTTTCTTTTTACGTGGTTGTTCCTCTGATCCATCTGTCGTCCTCCTGTCCTCCATCCTATTAACAATCAAACAAAAAAACGCCTCCCCCTACAGAGAACTCTGTAGGGGAGGGATACCACAGCAAACAAAACAGAAAAACAGAGAAAAAACCACTCCTACAATCCTGCTACAGTGAATACTCCAAAGTATACAGACCACACAAAACAAACCTCTCACCACACTGCCAGGCTCTCCCTGATCACTTCCTGGTTTGGGCGTGTTCAGGGTGGTATGGCCGTAAACGATAAACGAGCAGCAAATGACAACATTTATAGGTTTCAGTGCAGCACTTGACCTGATCTCCTCCTGCCGTAGATGCACACCGGATGCTTGTTCTTCATTGTTTACATGACGTCTGCTGATTCCCACCCCAGGCAGAAAATATTATTCAATTTGGATCAAACTACTTTGTTTTCACCTGTTTTTCTTGACATTAATATATTCCAAAAAAAGCATAAACAAAAGTACATTGAACCTCCCGACTGATCGGGGGAAATTGATTGATGCCGTCACAGCAATCAGACCCAGCTGCTGACCAGGTGGATGACATGAGCAGGGTGGCTGAATGTAAATGAGGAAAAGAAATGTGAAAGAAAACTGCAGATCATTGTGCATAGAAATTTGTAGCTAAATGAGTTGTTTTTGGTCCCCTTTAGCTAAAAAAGTGTGAAGATTTGAAATGCGAGAGCGTATGGTGCCTCCTACTGGTGGCAAAAGCTTACAGCACCTGGTATTCCCAGGCGGTCTCCCATCCAAGTACTAACCAGGCCCGACCCTGCTTAGCTTCCGAGATCAGACGAGATCGGGCGTGTTCAGGGTGGTATGGCCGTAAACGATAAACGAGCAGCAAATTACAACATTTATAGGTTTCAGAGCAGCACTTGACCTGCTCTCCTCTTGCCGTAGATGCACACCTGCTGCTTGTTCTTCATTGTTTACATGACGTCTGCTGATTCCCACCCCAGGCAGAAAATATTATTCAATTTGGAACAAACTACTTTGTTCTTTTTTACCTGTTTTCTTGACATTATATTCCAAAAAAAGCATAAACAAAAGTATATTGAACCTGCCGACTGATCGGGGGAAATTGATTGATGCCGTCACAGCAATCAGACCCAGCTGCTGACCAGGTGGATGACATGAGCAGGGTGGCTGAATGTAAATGAGAAAAGAAATGTGAAAGAAAACTGCAGATCATTGTGCATAGAAATTTGTAGCTAAATGAGTTGTTTTTGGTCCCCTTTAGCTAAAAAAGTGTGAAGATTTGAAATGCGAGAGCGTATGGTGCCTCCTACTGGTGGCAAAAGCTTACAGCACCTGGTATTCCCAGGCGGTCTCCCATCCAAGTACTAACCAGGCCCGACCCTGCTTAGCTTCTGAGATCAGACGAGATCGGGCGTGTTCAGGGTGGTATGGCCGTAAACTATAAACAAGCAGAGAATTACAACATTTATAGGTTTCAGAGCAGCACTTGACCTGCTCTCCTCCTGCCGTAGATGCACACCGGATGCTTGTTCTTCATTGTTTACATGACGTCTAGTGATTCCCACCCCAGGCAGAAAATATTATTCAATTTGGATCAAACTACTTTGTTCTTTTTTACCTGTTTTCTTGACATTATATTCCAAAAAAATCATAAACAAAAGTACATTGAACCTTCCGACTGATCGGGGGAAATTGATTGATGCCGTCACAGCAATCAGACCCAGCTGCTGACCAGGTGGATGACATGAGCAGGGTGGCTGAATGTAAATGAGGAAAGAAAACTGCAGATCATTGTGCATAGAAATTTGTAGCTAAATGAGTTGTTTTTGGTCCCCTTTAGCTAAAAAAGTGTGAAGATTTGAAATGCGAGAGCGTATGGTGCCTCCTACTGGTGGCAAAAGCTTACAGCACCTGGTATTCCCAGGCGGTCTCCCATCCAAGTACTAACCAGGCCCGACCCTGCTTAGCTTCCGAGATCAGACGAGATCGGGCGTGTTCAGGGTGGTATGGCCGTAAACGATAAACGAGCAGCAAATTACAACATTTATAGCTTTCAGAGCAGCACTTGACCTGCTCTCCTCCTGCCGTAGATACACACCGGATGCTTGTTCTTCATTGTTTACATGACGTCTAGTGATTCCCACCCCAGGCAGAAAATATTATTCAATTTGGAACAAACTACTTTGTTTTCACCTGTTTTTCTTGACATTAATATATTCCAAAAAAAGCATAAACAAAAGTATATTGAACCTTCCGACTGATCGGGGGAAATTGATTGATGCCGTCACAGCAATCAGACCCAGCTGCTGACCAGGTGGATGACATGAGCAGGGTGGCTGAATGTAAATGAGAAAAGAAATGTGATAGACAAGGACAATTTCAGATCATTGTGCATAGAAATTTGTAGCTAAATGAGTTGTTTTTGGTCCCCTTTAGCTAAAAAAGTGTGAAGATTTGAAATGCGAGAGCGTATGGTGCCTCCTACTGGTGGCAAAAGCTTACAGCACCTGGTATTCCCAGGCGGTCTCCCATCCAAGTACTAACCAGGCCCGACCCTGCTTAGCTTCCGAGATCAGACGAGATCTGGAGTGTTCAGGGTGGTATGGCCGTAAACGATAAACGAGCAGAGAATTACAACATTTATAGGTTTCAGAGCAGCACTTGACCTGATCTCCTCCTGCCGTAGATGCACACCGGATGCTTGTTCTTCATTGTTTACATGACGTCTAGTGATTCCCACCCCAGGCAGAAAATATTATTCAATTTGGAACAAACTACTTTGTTCTTTTTTACCTGTTTTCTTGACATTATATTCCAAAAAAAGCATAAAGAAAAGTACATTGAACCTCCCGACTGATCGGGGGAAATTGATTGATGCCGTCAGAGCAATCAGACCCAGCTGCTGACCAGGTGGATGACATGAGCAGGGTGGCTGAATGTAAATGAGGAAAAGAAATGTGAAAGAAAACTGCAGATCATTGTGCATAGAAATTTGTAGCTAAATGAGTTGTTTTTGGTCCCCTTTAGCTAAAAAAGTGTGAAGATTTGAAATGCGAGAGCGTATGGTGCCTCCTACTGGTGGCAAAAGCTTACAGCACCTGGTATTCCCAGGCGGTCTCCCATCCAAGTACTAACCAGGCCCGACCCTGCTTAGCTTCCGAGATCAGACGAGATCGGGCGTGTTCAGGGTGGTATGGCCGTAAACGATAAACGAGCAGCAAATGACAACATTTATAGGTTTCAGAGCAGCACTTGACCTGATCTCTACCTGCCGTAGATGCACACCGGATGCTTGTTCTTCATTGTTTACATGACGTCTGCTGATTCCCACCCCAGGCAGAAAATAATATTCAATTTGGAACAAACTACTTTGTTCTTTTTTACCTGTTTTCTTGACATTATATTCCAAAAAAAGCATAAAGAAAAGTACATTGAACCTCCCGACTGATCGGGGGAAATTGATTGATGCCGTCACAGCAATCAGACCCAGCTGCTGACCAGGTGGATGACATGAGCAGGGTGGCTGAATGTAAATGAGAAAAGAAATGTGAAAGAAAACTGCAGATCATTGTGCATAGAAATTTGTAGCTAAATGAGTTGTTTTTGGTCCCCTTTGGCTAAAAAAGTGTGAAGATTTGAAATGCGAGAGCGTATGGTGCCTCCTACTGGTGGCAAAAGCTTACAGCACCTGGTATTCCCAGGCGGTCTCCCATCCAAGTACTAACCAGGCCCGACCCTGCTTAGCTTCCGAGATCAGACGAGATCGGGCGTGTTCAGGGTGGTATGGCCGTAAACGATAAACGAGCAGCAAATTACAACATTTATAGGTTTCAGAGCAGCACTTGACCTGCTCTCCTCCTGCCGTAGATGCACACCGGATGCTTGTTCTTCATTGTTTACATGACGTCTGCTGATTCCCACCCCAGGCAGAAAATAATATTCAATTTGGAACAAACTACTTTGTTCTTTTTTACCTGTTTTCTTGACATTATATTCCAAAAAAAGCATAAAGAAAAGTACATTGAACCTCCCGACTGATCGGGGGAAATTGATTGATGCCGTCACAGCAATCAGACCCAGCTGCTGACCAGGTGGATGACATGAGCAGGGTGGCTGAATGTAAATGAGGAAAAGAAATGTGAAAGAAAACTGCAGATCATTGTGCATAGAAATTTGTAGCTAAATGAGTTGTTTTTGGTCCCCTTTGGCTAAAAAAGTGTGAAGATTTGAAATGCGAGAGCGTATGGTGCCTCCTACTGGTGGCAAAAGCTTACAGCACCTGGTATTCCCAGGCGGTCTCCCATCCAAGTACTAACCAGGCCCGACCCTGCTTAGCTTCCGAGATCAGACGAGATCGGGCGTGTTCAGGGTGGTATGGCCGTAAACGATAAACGAGCAGAGAATTGCAACATTTATAGGTTTCAGAGCAGCACTTGACCTGCTCTCCTCTTGCCGTAGATGCACACCGGATGCTTGTTCTTCATTGTTTACATGACGTCTGCTGATTCCCACCCCAGGCAGAAAATAATATTCAATTTGGAACAAACTACTTTGTTCTTTTTTACCTGTTTTCTTGACATTATATTCCAAAAAAAGCATAAAGAAAAGTACATTGAACCTCCCGACTGATCGGGGGAAATTGATTGATGCCGTCACAGCAATCAGACCCAGCTGCTGACCAGGTGGATGACATGAGCAGGGTGGCTGAATGTAAATGAGGAAAAGAAATGTGAAAGAAAACTGCAGATCATTGTGCATAGAAATGTGTAGCTAAATGAGTTGTTTTTGGTCCCCTTTGGCTAAAAAAGTGTGAAGATTTGAAATGCGAGAGCGTATGGTGCCTCCTACTGGTGGCAAAAGCTTACAGCACCTGGTATTCCCAGGCGGTCTCCCATCCAAGTACTAACCAGGCCCGACCCTGCTTAGCTTCCGAGATCAGACGAGATCGGGCGTGTTCAGGGTGGTATGGCCGTAAACGATAAACGAGCAGCAAATGACAACATTTATAGGTTTCAGAGCAGCACTTGACCTGCTCTCCTCCTGCCGTAGATGCACACCGGATGCTTGTTCTTCATTGTTTACATGACGTCTGCTGATTCCCACCCCAGGCAGAAAATAATATTCAATTTGGAACAAACTACTTTGTTCTTTTTTACCTGTTTTCTTGACATTATATTCCAAAAAAAGCATAAAGAAAAGTACATTGAACCTCCCGACTGATCGGGGGAAATTGATTGATGCCGTCACAGCAATCAGACCCAGCTGCTGACCAGGTGGATGACATGAGCAGGGTGGCTGAATGTAAATGAGGAAAAGAAATGTGAAAGAAAACTGCAGATCATTGTGCATAGAAATTTGTAGCTAAATGAGTTGTTTTTGGTCCCCTTTGGCTAAAAAAGTGTGAAGATTTGAAATGCGAGAGCGTATGGTGCCTCCTACTGGTGGCAAAAGCTTACAGCACCTGGTATTCCCAGGCGGTCTCCCATCCAAGTACTAACCAGGCCCGACCCTGCTTAGCTTCCGAGATCAGACGAGATCGGGCGTGTTCAGGGTGGTATGGCCGTAAACGATAAACGAGCAGCAAATTACAACATTTATAGGTTTCAGAGCAGCACTTGACCTGCTCTCCACCTGCCGTAGATGCACACCGGATGCTTGTTCTTCATTGTTTACATGACGTCTGCTGATTCCCACCCCAGGCAGAAAATAATATTCAATTTGGAACAAACTACTTTGTTCTTTTTTACCTGTTTTCTTGACATTATATTCCAAAAAAAGCATAAAGAAAAGTACATTGAACCTCCCGACTGATCGGGGGAAATTGATTGATGCCGTCACAGCAATCAGACCCAGCTGCTGACCAGGTGGATGACATGAGCAGGGTGGCTGAATGTAAATGAGGAAAAGAAATGTGAAAGAAAACTGCAGATCATTGTGCATAGAAATTTGTAGCTAAATGAGTTGTTTTTGGTCCCCTTTGGCTAAAAAAGTGTGAAGATTTGAAATGCGAGAGCGTATGGTGCCTCCTACTGGTGGCAAAAGCTTACAGCACCTGGTATTCCCAGGCGGTCTCCCATCCAAGTACTAACCAGGCCCGACCCTGCTTAGCTTCCGAGATCAGACGAGATCGGGCGTGTTCAGGGTGGTATGGCCGTAAACGATAAACGAGCAGCAAATGACAACATTTATAGGTTTCAGAGCAGCACTTGACCTGCTCTCCTCCTGCCGTAGATGCACACCGGATGCTTGTTCTTCATTGTTTACATGACGTCTGCTGATTCCCACCCCAGGCAGAAAATAATATTCAATTTGGAACAAACTACTTTGTTCTTTTTTACCTGTTTTCTTGACATTATATTCCAAAAAAAGCATAAAGAAAAGTACATTGAACCTCCCGACTGATCGGGGGAAATTGATTGATGCCGTCACAGCAATCAGACCCAGCTGCTGACCAGGTGGATGACATGAGCAGGGTGGCTGAATGTAAATGAGGAAAAGAAATGTGAAAGAAAACTGCAGATCATTGTGCATAGAAATTTGTAGCTAAATGAGTTGTTTTTGGTCCCCTTTGGCTAAAAAAGTGTGAAGATTTGAAATGCGAGAGCGTATGGTGCCTCCTACTGGTGGCAAAAGCTTACAGCACCTGGTATTCCCAGGCGGTCTCCCATCCAAGTACTAACCAGGCCCGACCCTGCTTAGCTTCCGAGATCAGACGAGATCGGGCGTGTTCAGGGTGGTATGGCCGTAAACGATAAACGAGCAGCAAATGACAACATTTATAGGTTTCAGAGCAGCACTTGACCTGCTCTCCTCCTGCCGTAGATGCACACCGGATGCTTGTTCTTCATTGTTTACATGACGTCTGCTGATTCCCACCCCAGGCAGAAAATAATATTCAATTTGGAACAAACTACTTTGTTCTTTTTTACCTGTTTTCTTGACATTATATTCCAAAAAAAGCATAAAGAAAAGTACATTGAACCTCCCGACTGATCGGGGGAAATTGATTGATGCCGTCACAGCAATCAGACCCAGCTGCTGACCAGGTGGATGACATGAGCAGGGTGGCTGAATGTAAATGAGGAAAAGAAATGTGAAAGAAAACTGCAGATCATTGTGCATAGAAATTTGTAGCTAAATGAGTTGTTTTTGGTCCCCTTTGGCTAAAAAAGTGTGAAGATTTGAAATGCGAGAGCGTATGGTGCCTCCTACTGGTGGCAAAAGCTTACAGCACCTGGTATTCCCAGGCGGTCTCCCATCCAAGTACTAACCAGGCCCGACCCTGCTTAGCTTCCGAGATCAGACGAGATCGGGCGTGTTCAGGGTGGTATGGCCGTAAACGATAAACGAGCAGCAAATGACAACATTTATAGGTTTCAGAGCAGCACTTGACCTGCTCTCCTCCTGCCGTAGATGCACACCGGATGCTTGTTCTTCATTGTTTACATGACGTCTGCTGATTCCCACCCCAGGCAGAAAATAATATTCAATTTGGAACAAACTACTTTGTTCTTTTTTACCTGTTTTCTTGACATTATATTCCAAAAAAAGCATAAAGAAAAGTACATTGAACCTCCCGACTGATCGGGGGAAATTGATTGATGCCGTCACAGCAATCAGACCCAGCTGCTGACCAGGTGGATGACATGAGCAGGGTGGCTGAATGTAAATGAGGAAAAGAAATGTGAAAGAAAACTGCAGATCATTGTGCATAGAAATTTGTAGCTAAATGAGTTGTTTTTGGTCCCCTTTGGCTAAAAAAGTGTGAAGATTTGAAATGCGAGAGCGTATGGTGCCTCCTACTGGTGGCAAAAGCTTACAGCACCTGGTATTCCCAGGCGGTCTCCCATCCAAGTACTAACCAGGCCCGACCCTGCTTAGCTTCCGAGATCAGACGAGATCGGGCGTGTTCAGGGTGGTATGGCCGTAAACGATAAACGAGCAGCGAGTTACAACGTTTATAGGTTTCAGAGCAGCACTTGACCTGCTCTCCTCCTGCCGTAGATGCACACCGGATGCTTGTTCTTCATTGTTTACATGACGTCTGCTGATTCCCACCCCAGGCAGAAAATAATATTCAATTTGGAACAAACTACTTTGTTCTTTTTTACCTGTTTTCTTGACATTATATTCCAAAAAAAGCATAAAGAAAAGTACATTGAACCTCCCGACTGATCGGGGGAAATTGATTGATGCCGTCACAGCAATCAGACCCAGCTGCTGACCAGGTGGATGACATGAGCAGGGTGGCTGAATGTAAATGAGGAAAAGAAATGTGAAAGAAAACTGCAGATCATTGTGCATAGAAATTTGTAGCTAAATGAGTTGTTTTTGGTCCCCTTTGGCTAAAAAAGTGTGAAGATTTGAAATGCGAGAGCGTATGGTGCCTCCTACTGGTGGCAAAAGCTTACAGCACCTGGTATTCCCAGGCGGTCTCCCATCCAAGTACTAACCAGGCCCGACCCTGCTTAGCTTCCGAGATCAGACGAGATCGGGCGTGTTCAGGGTGGTATGGCCGTAAACGATAAACGAGCAGCAAATGACAACATTTATAGGTTTCAGAGCAGCACTTGACCTGCTCTCCTCCTGCCGTAGATGCACACCGGATGCTTGTTCTTCATTGTTTACATGACGTCTGCTGATTCCCACCCCAGGCAGAAAATAATATTCAATTTGGAACAAACTACTTTGTTCTTTTTTACCTGTTTTCTTGACATTATATTCCAAAAAAAGCATAAAGAAAAGTACATTGAACCTCCCGACTGATCGGGGGAAATTGATTGATGCCGTCACAGCAATCAGACCCAGCTGCTGACCAGGTGGATGACATGAGCAGGGTGGCTGAATGTAAATGAGGAAAAGAAATGTGAAAGAAAACTGCAGATCATTGTGCATAGAAATTTGTAGCTAAATGAGTTGTTTTTGGTCCCCTTTGGCTAAAAAAGTGTGAAGATTTGAAATGCGAGAGCGTATGGTGCCTCCTACTGGTGGCAAAAGCTTACAGCACCTGGTATTCCCAGGCGGTCTCCCATCCAAGTACTAACCAGGCCCGACCCTGCTTAGCTTCCGAGATCAGACGAGATCGGGCGTGTTCAGGGTGGTATGGCCGTAAACGATAAACGAGCAGCAAATGACAACATTTATAGGTTTCAGAGCAGCACTTGACCTGCTCTCCTCCTGCCGTAGATGCACACCGGATGCTTGTTCTTCATTGTTTACATGACGTCTGCTGATTCCCACCCCAGGCAGAAAATAATATTCAATTTGGAACAAACTACTTTGTTCTTTTTTACCTGTTTTCTTGACATTATATTCCAAAAAAAGCAAAAAGAAAAGTACATTGAACCTCCCGACTGATCGGGGGAAATTGATTGATGCCGTCACAGCAATCAGACCCAGCTGCTGACCAGGTGGATGACATGAGCAGGGTGGCTGAATGTAAATGAGGAAAAGAAATGTGAAAGAAAACTGCAGATCATTGTGCATAGAAATTTGTAGCTAAATGAGTTGTTTTTGGTCCCCTTTGGCTAAAAAAGTGTGAAGATTTGAAATGCGAGAGCGTATGGTGCCTCCTACTGGTGGCAAAAGCTTACAGCACCTGGTATTCCCAGGCGGTCTCCCATCCAAGTACTAACCAGGCCCGACCCTGCTTAGCTTCCGAGATCAGACGAGATCGGGCGTGTTCAGGGTGGTATGGCCGTAAACGATAAACGAGCAGCAAATGACAACATTTATAGGTTTCAGAGCAGCACTTGACCTGCTCTCCACCTGCCGTAGATGCACACCGGATGCTTGTTCTTCATTGTTTACATGACGTCTGCTGATTCCCACCCCAGGCAGAAAATAATATTCAATTTGGAACAAACTACTTTGTTCTTTTTTACCTGTTTTCTTGACATTATATTCCAAAAAAAGCATAAAGAAAAGTATATTGAACCTTCCGACTGATCGGGGGAAATTGATTGATGCCGTCACAGCAATCAGACCCAGCTGCTGACCAGGTGGATGACATGAGCAGGGTGGCTGAATGTAAATGAGGAAAAGAAATGTGAAAGAAAACTGCAGGTCATTGTGCATAGAAATTTGTAGCTAAATGAGTTGTTTTTGGTCCCCTTTGGCTAAAAAAGTGTGAAGATTTGAGAAATGTGAGAGCGTATGGTGCCTCCTACTGGTGGCAAAAGCTTACAGCACCTGGTATTCCCAGGCGGTCTCCCATCCAAGTACTAACCAGGCCCGACCCTGCTTAGCTTCCGAGATCAGACGAGATCGGGCGTGTTCAGGGTGGTATGGCCGTAAACGATAAACGAGCAGCGAATTACAACGTTTATAGGTTTCAGAGCAGCACTTGACCTGCTCTCCTCCTGCCGTAGATGCACACCGGATGCTTGTTCTTCATTGTTTACATGACGTCTGCTGATTCCCACCCCAGGCAGAAAATAATATTCAATTTGGAACAAACTACTTTGTTTTTTTTAAACCTGTTTTCTTGACATTATATTCCAAAAAAAGCATAAAGAAAAGTATATTGAACCTTCCGACTGATTGGGGGAAATTGATTGATGCCGTCACAGCAATCAGACCCAGCTGCTGACCAGGTGGATGACATGAGCAGGGTGGCTGAATGTAAATGAGGAAAAGAAATGTGAAAGAAAACTGCAGCTCATTGTGCATAGAAATGTGTAGCTAAATGAGTTGTTTTTGGTCCCCTTTAGCTAAAAAGTGTGAAGATTTGAAATGTGAGAGCGTATGGTGCCTCCTACTGGTGGCAAAAGCTTACAGCACCTGGTATTCCCAGGCGGTCTCCCATCCAAGTACTAACCAGGCCCGACCCTGCTTAGCTTCCGAGATCAGACGAGATCGGGCGTGTTCAGGGTGGTATGGCCGTAAACGATAAACGAGCAGCAAATGACAACATTTATAGGTTTCAGAGCAGCACTTGACCTGCTCTCCTCCTGCCGTAGATGCACACCGGATGCTTGTTCTTCATTGTTTACATGACGTCTGCTGATTCCCACCCCAGGCAGAAAATAATATTCAATTTGGAACAAACTACTTTGTTCTTTTTTACCTGTTTTCTTGACATTATATTCCAAAAAAAGCATAAAGAAAAGTACATTGAACCTCCCGACTGATCGGGGGAAATTGATTGATGCCGTCACAGCAATCAGACCCAGCTGCTGACCAGGTGGATGACATGAGCAGGGTGGCTGAATGTAAATGAGGAAAAGAAATGTGAAAGAAAACTGCAGATCATTGTGCATAGAAATGTGTAGCTAAATGAGTTGTTTTTGGTCCCCTTTGGCTAAAAAAGTGTGAAGATTTGAAATGCGAGAGCGTATGGTGCCTCCTACTGGTGGCAAAAGCTTACAGCACCTGGTATTCCCAGGCGGTCTCCCATCCAAGTACTAACCAGGCCCGACCCTGCTTAGCTTCCGAGATCAGACGAGATCGGGCGTGTTCAGGGTGGTATGGCCGTAAACGATAAACGAGCAGCAAATGACAACATTTATAGGTTTCAGAGCAGCACTTGACCTGCTCTCCTCCTGCCGTAGATGCACACCGGATGCTTGTTCTTCATTGTTTACATGACGTCTGCTGATTCCCACCCCAGGCAGAAAATAATATTCAATTTGGAACAAACTACTTTGTTCTTTTTTACCTGTTTTCTTGACATTATATTCCAAAAAAAGCATAAAGAAAAGTACATTGAACCTCCCGACTGATCGGGGGAAATTGATTGATGCCGTCACAGCAATCAGACCCAGCTGCTGACCAGGTGGATGACATGAGCAGATTGGCTGAATGTAAATGAGGAAAAGAAATGTGAAAGAAAACTGCAGATCATTGTGCATAGAAATTTGTAGCTAAATGAGTTGTTTTTGGTCCCCTTTGGCTAAAAAAGTGTGAAGATTTGAAATGCGAGAGCGTATGGTGCCTCCTACTGGTGGCAAAAGCTTACAGCACCTGGTATTCCCAGGCGGTCTCCCATCCAAGTACTAACCAGGCCCGACCCTGCTTAGCTTCCGAGATCAGACGAGATCGGGCGTGTTCAGGGTGGTATGGCTGTAAACGATAAACGAGCAGCAAATGACAACATTTATAGGTTTCAGAGCAGCACTTGACCTGCTCTCCACCTGCCGTAGATGCACACCGGATGCTTGTTCTTCATTGTTTACATGACGTCTGCTGATTCCCACCCCAGGCAGAAAATAATATTCAATTTGGAACAAACTACTTTGTTCTTTTTTACCTGTTTTCTTGACATTATATTCCAAAAAAAGCATAAAGAAAAGTACATTGAACCTCCCGACTGATCGGGGGAAATTGATTGATGCCGTCACAGCAATCAGACCCAGCTGCTGACCAGGTGGATGACATGAGCAGGGTGGCTGAATGTAAATGAGAAAAGAAATGTGAAAGAAAACTGCAGATCATTGTGCATAGAAATTTGTAGCTAAATGAGTTGTTTTTGGTCCCCTTTGGCTAAAAAAGTGTGAAGATTTGAAATGCGAGAGCGTATGGTGCCTCCTACTGGTGGCAAAAGCTTACAGCACCTGGTATTCCCAGGCGGTCTCCCATCCAAGTACTAACCAGGCCCGACCCTGCTTAGCTTCCGAGATCAGACGAGATCGGGCGTGTTCAGGGTGGTATGGCCGTAAACGATAAACGAGCAGCAAATGACAACATTTATAGGTTTCAGAGCAGCACTTGACCTGCTCTCCACCTGCCGTAGATGCACACCGGATGCTTGTTCTTCATTGTTTACATGACGTCTGCTGATTCCCACCCCAGGCAGAAAATAATATTCAATTTGGAACAAACTACTTTGTTCTTTTTTACCTGTTTTCTTGACATTATATTCCAAAAAAAGCATAAAGAAAAGTATATTGAACCTCCCGACTGATCGGGGGAAATTGATTGATGCCGTCACAGCAATCAGACCCAGCTGCTGACCAGGTGGATGACATGAGCAGGGTGGCTGAATGTAAATGAGGAAAAGAAATGTGAAAGAAAACTGCAGATCATTGTGCATGGATATGTGTAGCTAAATGAGTTGTTTTTGGTCCCCTTTAGCTAAAAAAGTGTGAAGATTTGAAATGCGAGAGCGTATGGTGCCTCCTACTGGTGGCAAAAGCTTACAGCACCTGGTATTCCCAGGCGGTCTCCCATCCAAGTACTAACCAGGCCCGACCCTGCTTAGCTTCCGAGATCAGACGAGATCGGGCGTGTTCAGGGTGGTATGGCCGTAAACGATAAACGAGCAGCGAATTACAACGTTTATATGTTTCAGAGCAGCACTTGACCTGCTCTCCTCCTGCCGTAGATGCACACCGGCTGCTTGTTCTTCATTGTTTACGTGACGCCTGCTGATTCCCACCCCAGGCAGAAAATAATATTCAATTTGGAACAAACTACTTGTTTTTTTTAAACCTGTTTTCTTGACATTATATTCCAAAAAAAAGCATAGAGAAAAGTATATTCATCCTTCCGACTGATTGGGGGAAATTGATTGACGCTGTGACAGCAATCAGACCCAGCTGCTGACCAGGTGGATGACATGAGCAGGGTGGCTGAATGAAAATGAGGAAAAGAAATGTGAAAGAAAACTGCAGCTCATGGTGCATGGATATGTGAGGCTAAATGAGTTGTTTTTGGTCCCCTTTAGCTACAAAAGTGTGAAGATTTGAGAAATGCGAGAGCGTATGGTGCCTCCTACTGGTGGCAAAAGCTTACAGCACCTGGTATTCCCAGGCGGTCTCCCATCCAAGTACTAACCAGGCCCGACCCTGCTTAGCTTCCGAGATCAGACGAGATCGGGCGTGTTCAGGGTGGTATGGCCGTAAACGATAAACGAGCAGCAAATGACAACATTTATAGGTTTCAGAGCAGCACTTGACCTGCTCTCCTCCTGCCGTAGATGCACACCGGATGCTTGTTCTTCATTGTTTACATGACGTCTGCTGATTCCCACCCCAGGCAGAAAATAATATTCAATTTGGAACAAACTACTTTGTTCTTTTTTACCTGTTTTCTTGACATTATATTCCAAAAAAAGCATAAAGAAAAGTACATTGAACCTCCCGACTGATCGGGGGAAATTGATTGATGCCGTCACAGCAATCAGACCCAGCTGCTGACCAGGTGGATGACATGAGCAGGGTGGCTGAATGTAAATGAGGAAAAGAAATGTGAAAGAAAACTGCAGATCATTGTGCATAGAAATTTGTAGCTAAATGAGTTGTTTTTGGTCCCCTTTGGCTAAAAAAGTGTGAAGATTTGAAATGCGAGAGCGTATGGTGCCTCCTACTGGTGGCAAAAGCTTACAGCACCTGGTATTCCCAGGCGGTCTCCCATCCAAGTACTAACCAGGCCCGACCCTGCTTAGCTTCCGAGATCAGACGAGATCGGGCGTGTTCAGGGTGGTATGGCCGTAAACGATAAACGAGCAGCAAATGACAACATTTATAGGTTTCAGAGCAGCACTTGACCTGCTCTCCTCCTGCCGTAGATGCACACCGGATGCTTGTTCTTCATTGTTTACATGACGTCTGCTGATTCCCACCCCAGGCAGAAAATAATATTCAATTTGGAACAAACTACTTTGTTCTTTTTTACCTGTTTTCTTGACATTATATTCCAAAAAAAGCATAAAGAAAAGTACATTGAACCTCCCGACTGATCGGGGGAAATTGATTGATGCCGTCACAGCAATCAGACCCAGCTGCTGACCAGGTGGATGACATGAGCAGGGTGGCTGAATGTAAATGAGGAAAAGAAATGTGAAAGAAAACTGCAGATCATTGTGCATAGAAATTTGTAGCTAAATGAGTTGTTTTTGGTCCCCTTTGGCTAAAAAAGTGTGAAGATTTGAAATGCGAGAGCGTATGGTGCCTCCTACTGGTGGCAAAAGCTTACAGCACCTGGTATTCCCAGGCGGTCTCCCATCCAAGTACTAACCAGGCCCGACCCTGCTTAGCTTCCGAGATCAGACGAGATCGGGCGTGTTCAGGGTGGTATGGCCGTAAACGATAAACGAGCAGCAAATGACAACATTTATAGGTTTCAGAGCAGCACTTGACCTGCTCTCCTCCTGCCGTAGATGCACACCGGATGCTTGTTCTTCATTGTTTACATGACGTCTGCTGATTCCCACCCCAGGCAGAAAATAATATTCAATTTGGAACAAACTACTTTGTTCTTTTTTACCTGTTTTCTTGACATTATATTCCAAAAAAAGCATAAAGAAAAGTACATTGAACCTCCCGACTGATCGGGGGAAATTGATTGATGCCGTCACAGCAATCAGACCCAGCTGCTGACCAGGTGGATGACATGAGCAGGGTGGCTGAATGTAAATGAGGAAAAGAAATGTGAAAGAAAACTGCAGATCATTGTGCATAGAAATTTGTAGCTAAATGAGTTGTTTTTGGTCCCCTTTGGCTAAAAAAGTGTGAAGATTTGAAATGCGAGAGCGTATGGTGCCTCCTACTGGTGGCAAAAGCTTACAGCACCTGGTATTCCCAGGCGGTCTCCCATCCAAGTACTAACCAGGCCCGACCCTGCTTAGCTTCCGAGATCAGACGAGATCGGGCGTGTTCAGGGTGGTATGGCCGTAAACGATAAACGAGCAGCAAATGACAACATTTATAGGTTTCAGAGCAGCACTTGACCTGCTCTCCACCTGCCGTAGATGCACACCGGATGCTTGTTCTTCATTGTTTACATGACGTCTGCTGATTCCCACCCCAGGCAGAAAATAATATTCAATTTGGAACAAACTACTTTGTTCTTTTTTACCTGTTTTCTTGACATTATATTCCAAAAAAAGCATAAAGAAAAGTACATTGAACCTCCCGACTGATCGGGGGAAATTGATTGATGCCGTCACAGCAATCAGACCCAGCTGCTGACCAGGTGGATGACATGAGCAGGGTGGCTGAATGTAAATGAGAAAAGAAATGTGAAAGAAAACTGCAGATCATTGTGCATAGAAATTTGTAGCTAAATGAGTTATTTTTGGTCCCCTTTGGCTAAAAAAGTGTGAAGATTTGAAATGCGAGAGCGTATGGTGCCTCCTACTGGTGGCAAAAGCTTACAGCACCTGGTATTCCCAGGCGGTCTCCCATCCAAGTACTAACCAGGCCCGACCCTGCTTAGCTTCCGAGATCAGACGAGATCGGGCGTGTTCAGGGTGGTATGGCCGTAAACGATAAACGAGCAGCAAATGACAACATTTATAGGTTTCAGAGCAGCACTTGACCTGCTCTCCTCCTGCCGTAGATGCACACCGGATGCTTGTTCTTCATTGTTTACATGACGTCTGCTGATTCCCACCCCAGGCAGAAAATAATATTCAATTTGGAACAAACTACTTTGTTCTTTTTTACCTGTTTTCTTGACATTATATTCCAAAAAAAGCATAAAGAAAAGTACATTGAACCTCCCGACTGATCGGGGGAAATTGATTGATGCCGTCACAGCAATCAGACCCAGCTGCTGACCAGGTGGATGACATGAGCAGGGTGGCTGAATGTAAATGAGGAAAAGAAATGTGAAAGAAAACTGCAGATCATTGTGCATAGAAATTTGTAGCTAAATGAGTTGTTTTTGGTCCCCTTTGGCTAAAAAAGTGTGAAGATTTGAAATGCGAGAGCGTATGGTGCCTCCTACTGGTGGCAAAAGCTTACAGCACCTGGTATTCCCAGGCGGTCTCCCATCCAAGTACTAACCAGGCCCGACCCTGCTTAGCTTCTGAGATAAGACGAGATCGGGCGTGTTCAGGGTGGTATGGAGTAAACGATAAACGAGCAGCAAATGACAACATTTATAGGTTTCAGAGCAGCACTTGACCTGCTCTCCTCCTGCCGTAGATGCACACGGGATGCTTGTTCTTCATTGTTTACATGACGTCTGCTGATTCCCACCCAAGGCAGAAAATAATATTCAATTTGGAACAAACTACTTTGTTCTTTTTTTACCTGTTTTCTTGACATTATATTCCAAAAAAAGCATAAAGAAAAGTACATTGAACCTCCCGACTGATCGGGGGAAATTGATTGATGCCGTCACAGCAATCAGACCCAGCTGCTGACCAGGTGGATGACATGAGCAGATTGGCTGAATGTAAATGAGGAAAAGAAATGTGAAAGAAAACTGCAGATCATTGTGCATAGAAATTTGTAGCTAAATGAGTTGTTTTTGGTCCCCTTTGGCTAAAAAAGTGTGAAGATTTGAAATGCGAGAGCGTATGGTGCCTCCTACTGGTGGCAAAAGCTTACAGCACCTGGTATTCCCAGGCGGTCTCCCATCCAAGTACTAACCAGGCCCGACCCTGCTTAGCTTCCGAGATCAGACGAGATCGGGCGTGTTCAGGGTGGTATGGCCGTAAACGATAAACGAGCAGCAAATGACAACATTTATAGGTTTCAGAGCAGCACTTGACCTGCTCTCCTCCTGCCGTAGATGCACACCGGATGCTTGTTCTTCATTGTTTACATGACGTCTGCTGATTCCCACCCCAGGCAGAAAATAATATTCAATTTGGAACAAACTACTTTGTTCTTTTTTACCTGTTTTCTTGACATTATATTCCAAAAAAAGCATAAAGAAAAGTACATTGAACCTCCCGACTGATCGGGGGAAATTGATTGATGCCGTCACAGCAATCAGACCCAGCTGCTGACCAGGTGGATGACATGAGCAGGGTGGCTGAATGTAAATGAGGAAAAGAAATGTGAAAGAAAACTGCAGCTCATTGTGCATGGATATGTGTAGCTAAATGAGTTGTTTTTGGTCCCCTTTAGCTAAAAAAGTGTGAAGATTTGAGAAATGCGAGAGCGTATGGTGCCTCCTACTGGTGGCAAAAGCTTACAGCACCTGGTATTCCCAGGCGGTCTCCCATCCAAGTACTAACCAGGCCCGACCCTGCTTAGCTTCCGAGATCAGACGAGATCGGGCGTGTTCAGGGTGGTATGGCCGTAAACGATAAACGAGCAGCGAGTTACAACGTTTATAGGTTTCAGAGCAGCACTTGACCTGCTCTCCACCTGCCGTAGATGCACACCGGATGCTTGTTCTTCATTGTTTACATGACGTCTGCTGATTCCCACCCCAGGCAGAAAATAATATTCAATTTGGAACAAACTACTTTGTTCTTTTTTACCTGTTTTCTTGACATTATATTCCCAAAAAAAGCATAGAGAAAAGTATATTCATCCTTCCGACTGATCGGGGGAAATTGATTGATGCCGTCACAGCAATCAGACCCAGCTGCTGACCAGGTGGATGACAGGAGCAAGGTGGCTGAATGTAAATGAGGAAAAGAAATGTGAAAGAAAACTGCAGATCATTGTGCATAGAAATTTGTAGCTAAATGAGTTGTTTTTGGTCCCCTTTGGCTAAAAAAGTGTGAAGATTTGAAATGCGAGAGCGTATGGTGCCTCCTACTGGTGGCAAAAGCTTACAGCACCTGGTATTCCCAGGCGGTCTCCCATCCAAGTACTAACCAGGCCCGACCCTGCTTAGCTTCCGAGATCAGACGAGATCGGGCGTGTTCAGGGTGGTATGGCCGTAAACGATAAACGAGCAGCGAGTTACAACGTTTATAGGTTTCAGAGCAGCACTTGACCTGCTCTCCTCCTGCCGTAGATGCACACCGGATGCTTGTTCTTCATTGTTTACATGACGTCTGCTGATTCCCACCCCAGGCAGAAAATAATATTCAATTTGGAACAAACTACTTTGTTCTTTTTTACCTGTTTTCTTGACATTATATTCCAAAAAAAGCATAAAGAAAAGTACATTGAACCTCCCGACTGATCGGGGGAAATTGATTGATGCCGTCACAGCAATCAGACCCAGCTTCTGACCAGGTGGATTACATGAGCAGGGTGGCGGAATGTAAATGAGGAAAAGAAATGTGAAAGAAAACTGCAGATCATTGTGCATAGAAATGTGTAGCTAAATGAGTTGTTTTTGGTCCCCTTTGGCTAAAAAAGTGTGAAGATTTGAAATGCGAGAGCGTATGGTGCCTCCTACTGGTGGCAAAAGCTTACAGCACCTGGTATTCCCAGGCGGTCTCCCATCCAAGTACTAACCAGGCCCGACCCTGCTTAGCTTCCGAGATCAGACGAGATCGGGCGTGTTCAGGGTGGTATGGCCGTAAACGATAAACGAGCAGCAAATGACAACATTTATAGGTTTCAGAGCAGCACTTGACCTGCTCTCCACCTGCCGTAGATGCACACCGGATGCTTGTTCTTCATTGTTTACATGACGTCTGCTGATTCCCACCCCAGGCAGAAAATAATATTCAATTTGGAACAAACTACTTTGTTCTTTTTTACCTGTTTTCTTGACATTATATTCCAAAAAAAGCATAAAGAAAAGTACATTGAACCTCCCGACTGATCGGGGGAAATTGATTGATGCCGTCACAGCAATCAGACCCAGCTGCTGACCAGGTGGATGACATGAGCAGGGTGGCTGAATGTAAATGAGGAAAAGAAATGTGAAAGAAAACTGCAGATCATTGTGCATAGAAATTTGTAGCTAAATGAGTTGTTTTTGGTCCCCTTTGGCTAAAAAAGTGTGAAGATTTGAAATGCGAGAGCGTATGGTGCCTCCTACTGGTGGCAAAAGCTTACAGCACCTGGTATTCCCAGGCGGTCTCCCATCCAAGTACTAACCAGGCCCGACCCTGCTTAGCTTCCGAGATCAGACGAGATCGGGCGTGTTCAGGGTGGTATGGCCGTAAACGATAAACGAGCAGCGAGTTACAACGTTTATAGGTTTCAGAGCAGCACTTGACCTGCTCTCCTCCTGCCGTAGATGCACACCGGATGCTTGTTCTTCATTGTTTACATGACGTCTGCTGATTCCCACCCCAGGCAGAAAATAATATTCAATTTGGAACAAACTACTTTGTTCTTTTTTACCTGTTTTCTTGACATTATATTCCAAAAAAAGCATAAAGAAAAGTACATTGAACCTCCCGACTGATCGGGGGAAATTGATTGATGCCGTCACAGCAATCAGACCCAGCTGCTGACCAGGTGGATGACAGGAGCAAGGTGGCTGAATGTAAATGAGGAAAAGAAATGTGAAAGAAAACTGCAGATCATTGTGCATAGAAATGTGTAGCTAAATGAGTTGTTTTTGGTCCCCTTTGGCTAAAAAAGTGTGAAGATTTGAAATGCGAGAGCGTATGGTGCCTCCTACTGGTGGCAAAAGCTTACAGCACCTGGTATTCCCAGGCGGTCTCCCATCCAAGTACTAACCAGGCCCGACCCTGCTTAGCTTCCGAGATCAGACGAGATCGGGCGTGTTCAGGGTGGTATGGCCGTAAACGATAAACGAGCAGCAAATGACAACATTTATAGGTTTCAGAGCAGCACTTGACCTGCTCTCCTCCTGCCGTAGATGCACACCGGATGCTTGTTCTTCATTGTTTACATGACGTCTGCTGATTCCCACCCCAGGCAGAAAATAATATTCAATTTGGAACAAACTACTTTGTTCTTTTTTACCTGTTTTCTTGACATTATATTCCCAAAAAAAGCATAAAGAAAAGTACATTGAACCTCCCGACTGATCGGGGGAAATTGATTGATGCCGTCACAGCAATCAGACCCAGCTGCTGACCAGGTGGATGACATGAGCAGGGTGGCGGAATGTAAATGAGGAAAAGAAATGTGAAAGAAAACTGCAGATCATTGTGCATAGAAATTTGTAGCTAAATGAGTTGTTTTTGGTCCCCTTTGGCTAAAAAAGTGTGAAGATTTGAAATGCGAGAGCGTATGGTGCCTCCTACTGGTGGCAAAAGCTTACAGCACCTGGTATTCCCAGGCGGTCTCCCATCCAAGTACTAACCAGGCCCGACCCTGCTTAGCTTCCGAGATCAGACGAGATCGGGCGTGTTCAGGGTGGTATGGCCGTAAACGATAAACGAGCAGCGAATTACAACGTTTATAGGTTTCAGAGCAGCACTTGACCTGCTCTCCACCTGCCGTAGATGCACACCGGATGCTTGTTCTTCATTGTTTACATGACGTCTGCTGATTCCCACCCCAGGCAGAAAATAATATTCAATTTGGAACAAACTACTTTGTTCTTTTTTACCTGTTTTCTTGACATTATATTCCAAAAAAAGCATAAAGAAAAGTACATTGAACCTCCCGACTGATCGGGGGAAATTGATTGATGCCGTCACAGCAATCAGACCCAGCTGCTGACCAGGTGGATGACATGAGCAGGGTGGCTGAATGTAAATGAGGAAAAGAAATGTGAAAGAAAACTGCAGATCATTGTGCATAGAAATGTGTAGCTAAATGAGTTGTTTTTGGTCCCCTTTGGCTAAAAAAGTGTGAAGATTTGAAATGCGAGAGCGTATGGTGCCTCCTACTGGTGGCAAAAGCTTACAGCACCTGGTATTCCCAGGCGGTCTCCCATCCAAGTACTAACCAGGCCCGACCCTGCTTAGCTTCCGAGATCAGACGAGATCGGGCGTGTTCAGGGTGGTATGGCCGTAAACGATAAACGAGCAGCAAATGACAACATTTATAGGTTTCAGAGCAGCACTTGACCTGCTCTCCTCCTGCCGTAGATGCACACCGGCTGCTTGTTCTTCATTGTTTACATGACGTCTGCTGATTCCCACCCCAGGCAGAAAATAATATTCAATTTGGAACAAACTACTTTGTTCTTTTTAAACCTGTTTTCTTGACATTATATTCCCAAAAAAAGCATAGAGAAAAGTATATTCATCCTTCCGACTGATTGGGGGAAATTAATTGACGCTGTGACAGCAATCAGACCCAGCTGCTGACCAGGTGGATGACATGAGCAGGGTGGCTGAATGTAAATGAGGAAAAGAAATGTGAAAGAAAACTGCAGCTCATGGTGCATGGATATGTGAGGCTAAATGAGTTGTTTTTGGTCCCCTTTAGCTACAAAAGTGTGAAGATTTGAGAAATGCGAGAGCGTATGGTGCCTCCTACTGGTGGCAAAAGCTTACAGCACCTGGTATTCCCAGGCGGTCTCCCATCCAAGTACTAACCAGGCCCGACCCTGCTTAGCTTCCGAGATCAGACGAGATCGGGCGTGTTCAGGGTGGTATGGCCGTAAACGATAAACAAGCAGCGAATTACAAAGTTTATATGTTTCAGAGCAGCACTTGACCTGCTCTCCTCCTGCCGTAGATGCACACCGGCTGCTTGTTCTTCATTGTTTACGTGACGTCTGCTGATTCCCACCCCAGGCAGAAAATAATATTCAATTTGGAACAAACTACTTGTTTTTTTTAAACCTGTTTTCTTGACATTATATTCCAAAAAAAAGCATAGAGAAAAGTATATTCATCCTTCCGACTGATTGGGGGAAATTAATTGACGCTGTGACAGCAATCAGACCCAGCTGCTGACCAGGTGGATGACATGAGCAGGGTGGCTGAATGTAAATGAGGAAAAGAAATGTGAAAGAAAACTGCAGCTCATGGTGCATGGATATGTGAGGCTAAATGAGTTGTTTTTGGTCCCCTTTAGCTACAAAAGTGTGAAGATTTGAGAAATGTGGGAGCGTATGGTGCCTCCTACTGGTGGCAAAAGCTTACAGCACCTGGTATTCCCAGGCGGTCTCCCATCCAAGTACTAACCAGGCCCGACCCTGCTTAGCTTCCGAGATCAGACGAGATCGGGCGTGTTCAGGGTGGTATGGCCGTAAACGATAAACGAGCAGCGAATTACAACATTTATATGTTTCAGAGCAGCACTTGACCTGCTCTCCTCCTGCCGTAGATGCACACCGGCTGCTTGTTCTTCATTGTTTACGTGACGTCTGCTGATTCCCACCCCAGGCAGAAAATAATATTCAATTTGGAACAAACTACTTGTTTTTTTTAAACCTGTTTTCTTGACATTATATTCCAAAAAAAAGCATAGAGAAAAGTATATTCATCCTTCTGACTGATTGGGGGAAATTAATTGACGCTGTGACAGCAATAAGACCCAGCTGCTGACCAGGTGGATGACATGAGCAGGGTGGCTGAATGTAAATGAGGAAAAGAAATGTGAAAGAAAACTGCAGCTCATGGTGCATGGATATGTGAGGCTAAATGAGTTGTTTTTGGTCCCCTTTAGCTACAAAAGTGTAACGCTATTGTGTGGGAGCGTATGGTGCCTCCTACTGGTGGCAAAAGCTTACAGCACCTGGTATTCCCAGGCGGTCTCCCATCCAAGTACTAACCAGGCCCGACCCTGCTTAGCTTCCGAGATCAGACGAGATCGGGCGTGTTCAGGGTGGTATGGCCGTAAACGATAAACAAGCAGCGAATTACAATGTTTATATGTTTCAGAGCAGCACTTGACCTGCTCTCCTCCTGCCGTAGATGCACACCGGCTGCTTGTTCTTCATTGTTTACGTGACGTCTGCTGATTCCCACCCCAGGCAGAAAATAATATTCAACTTGGAACAAACTACTTGTTTTTTTTAAACCTGTTTTCTTGACATTATATTCCAAAAAAAAGCATAGAGAAAAGCATATTCATCCTTCCGACTGATTGGGGGAAATTAATTGACGCTGTGACAGCAATCAGACCCAGCTGCTGACCAGGTGGATGACATGAGCAGGGTGGCTGAATGAGAATGAGGAAAAGAAATGTGAAAGAAAACTGCAGCTCATGGTGCATGGATATGTGAGGCTAAATGAGTTGTTTTTGGTCCCCTTTAGCTACAAAAGTGTGAAGATTTGAGAAATGTGAGCGAGTATGGTGCCTCCTACTGGTGGCAAAAGCTTACAGCACCTGGTATTCCCAGGCGGTCTCCCATCCAAGTACTAACCAGGCCCGACCCTGCTTAGCTTCCGAGATCAGACTAGATCGGGCGTGTTCAGGGTGGTATGGCCGTAAACGATAAACGAGCAGCGAATTACAACATTTATATGTTTCAGAGCAGCACTTGACCTGCTCTCCTCCTGCCGTAGATGCACACCGGCTGCTTGTTCTTCATTGTTTACGTGACGCCTGCTGATTCCCACCCCAGGCAGAAAATAATATTCAATTTGGAATAAACTACTTGTTTTTTTTAAACCTGTTTTCTTGACATTATATTCCAAAAAAAAGCATAGAGAAAAGTATATTCATCCTTCTGACTGATTGGGGGAAATTAATTGACGCTGTGACAGCAATCAGACCCAGCTGCTGACCAGGTGGATGACATGAGCAGGGTGGCTGAATGTAAATGAGGATAAGAAATGTGAAAGAAAACTGCAGCTCATAGTGCATGGATATGTGAGGCTAAATGAGTTGTTTTTGGTCCCCTTTAGCTACAAAAGTGTAACGCTATTGTGTGGGAGCGTATGGTGCCTCCTACTGGTGGCAAAAGCTTACAGCACCTGGTATTCCCAGGCGGTCTCCCATCCAAGTACTAACCAGGCCCGACCCTGCTTAGCTTCAGAGATCAGACGAGATCGGGCGTGTTCAGGGTGGTATGGCCGTAAACGATAAACGAGCAGCGAATTACAACATTTATATGTTTCAGAGCAGCACTTGACCTGCTCTCCTCCTGCCGTAGATGCACACCGGCTGCTTGTTCTTCATTGTTTACATGACGTCTAGTGATTCCCACCCCAGGCAGAAAATATTATTCAATTTGGAACAAACTACTTTGTTTTCACCTGTTTTTCTTGACATTAATATATTCCAAAAAAAGCATAAACAAAAGTATATTGAACCTTCCGACTGATCGGGGGAAATTGATTGATGCCGTCACAGCAATCAAACCCAGCTGCTGACCAGGTGGATGACATGAGCAGGGTGGCTGAATGTAAATGAGAAAAGAAATGTGAAAGAAAACTGCAGATCATTGTGCATAGAAATGTGTAGCTAAATGAGTTGTTTTTGGTCCCCTTTAGCTACAAAAGTGTGAAGATTTGAGAAATGTGAGCGAGTATGGTGCCTCCTACTGGTGGCAAAAGCTTACAGCACCTGGTATTCCCAGGCGGTCTCCCATCCAAGTACTAACCAGGCCCGACCCTGCTTAGCTTCCGAGATCAGACGAGATCGGGCGTGTTTTTTTTTCCTCTTTTATTATCAAAACGTACAAAAAAAATTCACAATAACAGATCAGTACATCTTGTAATGAAACGAGACAATTGCCAACTCATCCCCATTACCTTTTTCTTTTTACAACCCTAATCATACCCCATACATTTTGTAATGCATATATTCTTATAAATAAAAAAACAAAAAAAACAAAAAGAGCCTTCACATTCCATGACAATCAAAACAAACTCAAAATCCCAAAACAAATTTCCCCCCTTCTAATTTAATCAAACCGTTCCCATTAACAAAGCTAGAATAAAACTCATCGTCCGACAGATAACACTTCAGGGTGTTAATGTGCCTCCACAATAGGTTCCTGAAAATGGGAAATATCTGTACTTTTCTACCCTCAAACTTAGCCATATTTCTTCTCACCCAAACAGCTTTCCTCGCATGACTTAACACTATGTTTAATGCACCGATATTACACCCTTTCTGCTTTGTGTCCACCCCAAGAAAATAAACCCATTTCCAGTCCTTGTACTCGATTTTAACATCCCATTTCCTATTTATTGTTGTCCACAACAAATCCAAAAAGGACCTCGCCTCTTCACACTGAAAAAATAAATGCACTTGCGTTTCCACTTCTCTTTTACACACATCACACCTCCTGGTTACCCCCTTATTTATCTGATGTATTATGTTATTCGTATACAGTATATTATGTCTTAATTTGAAATCCAATGCTTCGTTTTTCCAATCGTTATATCTGACATTAATGGTGCTCCATACCCTCCCTACATCCCTTTCAGGAAAGACACTCCCCCAGAACCTCTCTGATCCAGGCATCCTCTTCCCGGATTCCAGCATCCATCTGTATATCATCCTCACTGTAACCTCCTTCAAATTTTTACGAAACTCACCCCAGACAACAAAGAGCTCTGGCCTCTCTACTTTTCTCCCACCCACTGCTTTCGATTTTATCAATTTCGTCCACCCACTTGGTATGACTGATCTTATCCTGCCTAGTTCATTCTGCACCTTTCTCACACTCACATCACTATATTCCTCAGACACTTGATCAAAAATCACCCCATCATCCAGAAATCGCGGAACATATTCTAGCACCACATGTTTAACTTTCCTCACCCCAACCGACATTAACATTGAATTAAAGAGCATATCTCCCTTCCATACCATCTTAGGATTTAAGAACAATGGTTGACTATGCACCTGCTCCACAGTGCTGCAATCATACTCCAACATCCTTAACATACCAGCCCAGGCATTCAAGACCTCAGCATAAAATACAGGTATTCCCCTCAGCATTTCCTTTTTACCTCTCAAGTCCATGAACACCCCCTCATCCCCACATCCGCTTGCCGCACCCAAAAAGAAGCGCATAAATGCCTTCCAAATTTCCGACCCTCCACTATACAAATATTTCTTCATTGTTTTGACCCTTAATGCCTTTATCTTAGCTCTAACATCTACCAGATTTAATCCTCCCTCTTTATACTTCAAGAACAGTGTCTCATACGCCACCCGTGCTTTGTTTCCCCATAAGAACCTGGTCACCATTTCCCTCGTTTCACTCACAACCCACTCTGGAACATCCATCACCTCCAATACATAATACAGCTTAGACATTGACAGCGCATTAACAACCACCACTTTCCCTTTTAAGCTAAGTTTCCTCATTTGCCAAAAAACCAGTGACCTTTTCATTTTATTCAACACCTCCCACCACGTCGCATCTCTGGTTTCCACACTGTTAATGCCAAAATTAATACCCAATATTTTTAAGCTATTCTTTTTCTCAAAAGGCCAAGAACACACCTTATCCCTCATACTGCCAATCTGCATTATGCTTGACTTGCCGATATTAATTCTTGCACCTGATGCCATCCCATAAATTTCCATAACTTTCATTATATTATCAACACTTTCCATGTTACTCACCATAAATGTAGCGTCATCCGCATACTGATAAAGCAGACTACTATCACCCCCTGGCACCTTAATGCCCACTATACAGGATCTTTTCCTGATAAGAGCTGCTATTGGCTCCGCAGCCAGCGCATACAAGGCCGCTGACAGCGGGCATCCCTGCCTCACCGACCTCTCTAGGGGAAAGGAGTCTGTGAGTGCACCATTCACTTTCACACAGCTCTCTGCATACCTATATAACAATCTAAGCCATTTTAAAAAAGACTTACCGAAACCAAACCTTTCCATTATCCTCCACAGGTAAGAATGATCCACCCTATCAAAAGCTTTATTAAGATCGAGATTCAGAACTATCCCTCCACCTCCCCCTGCGACCATATGGTTGATTGTGTCCCTTACTGACATTAACGTATCCGCCAAATCTCTTCCAGGTATCGCATAAGCTTGATTTGGCGAGACTACTGAACCAATGACACCCTTCAGCCTATTGGCTAGAATCTTTGCTAAGATCTTATAGTCCGTGTTCAAAAGAGTCAACGGTCTATAATTTTCTAACTTCAGCCTGCTGCCTCTCTGCTTATACAATAGCACAATCATCCCTACACCCATGCCCTCGCACATCCTATCCTTTTTATTCATTACCATAAACAATCTACATAAAACTGGTACCAGCAAATCTTCAAAGTCCTTATAAAACTCTGCAGTGATGCCATTTATACCTGGACTTTTGTTGCGCTGCAACCCTGTTATCGCTCTCCCTACCTCGTCCGCTAGAATATCTCCCTCACAGGCATCTCTGTCCCCACCTGTAAGCACTCTCTCTGCTGCAGACAATATCTCCTCAACACATTTTTCATCACATTCCTGCTTTTTAAACAATTCTTTGTAAAATGCTTCAATATTTTCCATTATTCCCACATAATCCATAACTTCCTTACCGTTTTCATCCTCTATTGCCTTTATATATCTACTCTTCTGCCTTCTCTTCTCCAAGTTCAGAAAGAATCTAGAACACTTCTCCCCTTCCACCATATACCGTGCTCTACTCCTCACCCTTTCCCCTTTCCATTTCTCTCTCTCCACTTCCTCTATTTCCATCTTTAGGCTCATATAACGCGTCTTATCCGTCTCTGGTTGTCTCCCTATTTTGCCCACCTCTTTCTCTAACTCATCTTCCAGAATGCACAGTTTCTGTTTGCTTATAAACTTCCTCCTCTTAGCATACCTTATGCTCTTTATCTTGATCTTTTTTTTTAACTCTACCCACCACCCAAGTAAGTCACTCTCAAATTCTTCAACATCCATTTCTTCCAAAATCAAGCGTCTAATCATTTTCCTGTAACCTTCTTCCAGCAGAAGCTCCGAATTCAGACACCATGTGCCTCCCCCTCTAGTTTGTGCATCTTCTCCCACCCAAAAAAACAGAGCTGCATGATCACTCATACCAGGAAACTTATAATACATATTATGGACAAGACCATAAATGTTGTGACTCACCAAACACAAGTCTATTCTGCTCTGCTTAAGCTCTCCCCTCACCATCTGCCTCCTAGAAAAAACACGCGATACAGGGTTTTCTGTTCTCCACACATCAATCATGTTTTTATCACCCATTAATTTTTGTAATCTCTGTCTTGATGAGTCATGCCTCAGGACTGCTCTGTGACCAATGTCTAGGCTGGACATTTTGACATTGAAGTCACCTACCATAATACACCTCCCAGAACAAAGAGGCTCTATGCCTTCAAAAAACTCCCTCCTATCCACCGTCTCATTTGGAGCATAAATATTTATTAACACAAAACACTGACCACCAAAATAAAACTTAATAACTAACAGTCTGCCAGCTTTGTCCTTATAGGCTACCTTCGCGTCCTCCACACTGCCATCCTTAATTAAGATGGCAACACCACATGCCTTCACACTTCCCAGGCTTACAAAGCACTGACCATCCCAACCCGATCTCATCTGTACTTCCTTGTCGGTTGTCCAGTGCGTTTCTTGTAGGCAAATTATGTCACTATCAATACGGTCCAGTATTATTTTCGCCTTCATCTCGTTTCTCAGCCCATTGCAGTTTAATGAGACAATTTTTAACCGAGAGCTCATCATTTAACATTAAAACACATGACATTTTCAAGCTCTACAGACGCTCCCCGGCAGCTTGTCATTGCTCCCACATAACCCTTACTTGCTCCCTTTCTCTTTAGTTTGCATCCTCTTTCAGCCGCAGTCCCACCAAAGTTTCTGCGCAGAGGACAACCAACTCCCCTGGGTCTTCCCTCCAGTTCAGCCGCACACGCATGAGGATGCATCCTCCTCTCCGCCTCTTGATCTCCCACCTCTCCGTCGCTCTCCAATGAGCACTCCACTGCACTCCTCCCCTGCCAACCCGAACTCCCCTGCGTCGCGCCAATCACCGTCGCCATCAGTCTGTTCTCGTCCCTCCGCCAAACCAGCGAAGAGATGATGGACCTTCCCTCCTCCTTCGTGCGCAGCTCAAATGGTGCACCCTGCCCACCAAGCCGGCCACACCGGCTCCGCTCCAAAGGCTGCCAATAAGCCCGGCACACACCACCTTCTGAAAAGTCAAAAATAAATGTACAGTTACTGTCCATAATTCGAAACATCTGTACGATTCCTTTATTTAACAGCAACTCAAGAATAGACTCTCCGCTCCCAGTCAGTTGATTCAGCCCCACACGGACCTCCACAACCCTCCACCCGCTCCCCCTAAAAAGTTTCCTGATCCAACACCCCCGAGCACGCCAACAGGAAACAGACCTGAAGGGGAGGGGAAGAAAGGCACCATAATAAGCAATCATCCTGTGTCCCTCGACCGCTGTTTCTTCTTACCTCGTCTAAGCATCATGTCCTGACTCAACCTTTTTCTAGCGGCTGCCACCTCCAGCTCCATCTCCGAGTCCCCCTCGGAGGACGTTCGATCTGTGGTGGCCACAGGCCCAGTGTGCAGATCCGGCACGGAAGGTGTCGCAGTCAGCGCCCCTTTTATGGAGGCCACTGGTGGTGCAGGCAACAATGTGCTTCCATGACCATCAAGACTGTCTTCATTTGTCTGATGTAGCACCAGCTCCCCTTCGCTGCTGTCGATCACAGGCTTCTGCCCCAGCAGGGCAGGCCCTCCTTCCTTTACTATCCGTGCTTGGCCTGATCTGCTCGGGGTAGGGACTTCCACCCCGGCCCTCCCCTCCAGTTCCGGGGTAGCGTCCAACCTTGATTCACTCCCCTTCACTAGCCACTGGGCGGTGCCAAAGACACGCTCAAGCCTCAGGGGGGGTGCATTAGGCTGCGACCCCCCTACCTTAGGTCTTGTGCTTGGCACCTCCTCATTTGTGACCGAGCTGGCGGCCTCGCTGTCCTCCAGCTCCGCCTGCTCCAGCCTGGCAGCCTGCTCCCCTCCCACATCCACCTCATCCTCACTCTCATGACAAATACAGGCCCCCTTTTTATTATAACATATGGTGCACTTCTCCCCCCCTTCACATTCCCTAGCATAATGGCCCTGACCACCACACTTAAAACACAAAAAATCAGGACATTCCCTCAAAATATGCCCTGGCTGGAGGCAGATCCTGCACACCCTGACCTGGCGATCATGTATCACCCTAACATACTGTACCCCCTTCTGTGTCGAGAATTTGGCTGAGTACGGCAGAGATTGAACTTCTGCCGTGAATCTAACCCGCAAAAACCTAGTCCCATCTGCGACATTTGAGCCTGGCCATGTCTTCCGTTTAATTTCAGACACTGGAATTACTCCCCAACCCCTGAGTTTGTCCAAAAGCTGCTCATCTTCTATATAATTGGGCAGCCCCAAAAACGATACCGTTAGCTCATTCGATACGAGAGGTGAGGCCATCACCCTCGTATCCCCAATCTTAAAGCCGTCCAATAACTTTGCTTTTGCGGCCTCATTTGACATAGTTACCTCAAAAGCTCTAGGACCAGTCTGCCTGCAGCCAATTATACCCCCGCAGAGCATCCTGATGGTCCTGATCAACTGCAAGGGTGATATTTTCTCCTGCCCCTCCAATTCTACATCCACAGTCAACTCCCTCTTAAACTGAATACTTACCTTTTCCATTCCCACATTCATGTTCTCCGCTCGCTCCCCCTGTTGTACACCAGCAGTCATCATCTTCGTGTTCATTCCCGCCTGTCGTTCGTCCAGTTTCTTTTTACGTGGTTGTTCCTCTGATCCATCTGTCGTCCTCCTGTCCTCCATCCTATTAACAAACAAACAAAAAAAACGCCTCCCCCTACAGAAAACTCTGTAGGGGAGGGATACCACAGCAAACAAAACAGAAAAACAGAGAAAAAACCACTCCTACAATCCTGCTACAGTGAATACTCCAAAGTATACACACCACACAAAACAAACCTCTCACCAAACTGCCAGGCTCTCCCTGATCACTTCCTGGTTTGGGCGTGTTCAGGGTGGTATGGCCGTAAACGATAAACGAGCAGCGAATTACAACGTTTATATGTTTCAGAGCAGCACTTGACCTGCCCTCCTCCTGCCGTAGATGCACACCGGCTGCTTGTTCTTCATTGTTTACGTGACGTCTGCTGATTCCCACCCCAGGCAGAAAATAATATTCAATTTGGAACAAACTACTTTGTTTTTTTTACCTGTTTTCTTGACATTATATTCCAAAAAAAAGTATAAAGAAAAGTATATTCATCCTTCCGACTGATAGGGGGAAATTAATTGACGCTGTGACAGCAATCAGACCCAGCTGCTGACCAGGGGCCTGTACCATGAAGCCGGATTAGGTGGCTAGCCAGCTATGTTTCAGCTTAGTTTCCACCAACCCTGGGTTTTTGGTACCATGAAAGTGGCTCGGCTTTGATCGGTGTTCGTTGCCATGGTATCTTACGCTGCACGGCTAACCTGCTCCGGGGCAGGTTATGTTCTGGATTCGCGATCTCAGACTGAAGTTTGACCAATCAGCTGTGAGCAAAGAAACATATATATGTGACGTAAGTAATTCCCAGCGTCTGTTCTCTGTTGCAATGGCTTCACCTTTTCTCCTTAATCCTGTGGACATCTCCGCGCAAATTGTTAGATGAGCACTTCGTAGAGAACGAGTTTTTAGGGACAGACAAAATCCATTTGACTTTTCTGATGCGTACTTGTATGAAAGATACAGATTTTCCGCGGAAGGAATGTCTTATCTCTGTGAGCATCTTGAGCCACACATAACAAATGTGACTCGTCGAAGCCATGCCCTGACTGTACAGCACATGCAATCCCATCCATAATCGGCCGCCCCTTGTTGCTCAGAGCCAACTCCTCTGCCACAGTGTAATCTTGAGGAGGTGGCCCTCCCCCAGATTTCCTTATTTCACATTTTTTTCTGTTTGCTGCAAAAAAGTGTTTGTGATTAAATGTTCAAAGAAAATAATAAAAGGTTATGGTAAATACTCACCACTTTGAATTATATTTTTATATTTTGTCTTCATTTGCTGCCAAGACCGTTTGGAGTTGGGGTTGAAAACAGGTAATAAAAAAACAAAGTAGTTTGTTCCAAATTGAATATGATTTTCTGCCTGGGGTGGGAATCAGCAGACGTCACGTAAACAATGAAGAACAAGCAGCCGGTGTGCATCTACGGCAGTAGGAGAGCAGGTCGAGTGCTGCTCTGAAACCTATAAATGTTGTAATTTGCTGCTCGTTTATCGTTTACGGCCATACCACCCTGAACACGCCCGATCTCGTCTGATCTCGGAAGCTAAGCAGGGTCGGGCCTGGTTAGTACTTGGATGGGAGACTGCCTGGGAATACCAGGTGCTGTAAGCTTTTGCCACCAGTAGGAGGCACCATACGCTCCCACACAATGGCGTTACACTTTTTTAGCTAAAGGGGACCAAAAACAACTCATTTAGCTACACATATTCATGCACAATGACCTGCAGTTTTCTTTCACATTTCTTTTCCTCATTTACATTCAGCCACCCTGCTCATGTTCTCCACCTGGTCAGCAGCTGGGTCTGATTGCTGTCACAGCGTCAATTAATTTCCCCCGATCAGTCGGAAGGATGAATATACTTTTCTTTATGCTTTTTTTGGATTATAATGTCAAGAAAACAGGTAATAAAAAAACAAAGTAGTTTGTTCCTAATTGAATATGATTTTCTGCCTGGGGTGGGAATCAGCAGACGTCACGTAAACAATGAAGAACAAGCAGCCGGTGTGCATCTACGGCAGGAGGAGAACAGGTCGAGTGCTGCTCTGAAACCTATAAATCTTATTTGCTGCTCGTTTATCGTTTACGGCCATACCACCCTGAACACGCCCACTTCCTGGTTTGAACAGGAAGTGATTTGGCACCAAATTGTTTGGAAGGACAATTGTTTGATTTTTTTTTCTTGCCTTTTTTCCCACCAAAAACCTTTGTGATACTTAATTTTTTGTGGTTCTTTTTTGTGGGTTTTCCTCCCCACAGTGTTTTCACTGTTGGGGAGGTGTCTTTTTTGTTGGACCTTCATATATTTTCATGGACTTTAAAGAAAAGCATCGGATGGATTCTCTAGGCAAACCGACCATGGAACAACAAAATGAAAACGAGAAGACCAACAATATCAAAAGTAAGACAGAGAAGTATGAAAAAGAAAACACTTTACAGATAGACCTTGAAGGTGAAGAAAAAATATCTCCATTAGAATTAATGAAAAACATAAGATTGTTATGTGGAGGACTAATGGCTTGTCGGCTAATAAATGAGCGAAAATACGAAGTAACTATGAGTAGTCCAGAAGGGAAAAGAAGACTGCTGGATGGTTTTAGAATGGGATCAACAAGAATTATAGCAAGAGAGCTGATAAACGATGAGTTGGTAGTCTCCTTCCTTGGACTTCCAGCATACATATCACATGAGGAAATTCTTCAAAAACTTCATGGCTGGGGAGTGGCAGCAGTCTCGGACATCAGGCGCAGAGTGTGGCCAGGAACAAGCACCCCAGATGGTACAAGAATTGTTAAAGTTAAGTTTAACAACACTGTGCAATCTCTGCCTTATTCTGTCAGGTTTAACACAGCTCTTGGTCCAGAATACTTTCGTGTCATTCATGATAGACAAGTTAAGGTATGTAGAATTTGCATTCAACCAGGTCATATACTTAGAGATTGTCCAGAGTTTTTTTGTCATTCCTGTGGGGTTCAGGGGCATTTTGCGAGAGAATGCTCTTCCAAAAAGAAGGAGAAAAGATGTTCGATTTGTTTAAATTACACCAGTAAATGTATCTGTGCAGAGAGTGAAGAGGAAGATCAAGATCAGATGTCAGGCATCAATCAGACAGAAATTGAGTGTGAGAGTGAGAGAGAGGATCCTATGGATAAACTTCAGAGCACTAAAGGTGCAGAAGATGGCTGTGATGCTCGTCAGAAAAGTATGACACAGCTGGCAGTAAGAATGAAAAACACACCACCCGGGCAATCGCTGGTCCCCATGCAAGGATTGCATGTGGGGATGACAGCAAAAAGAGATGAAGTTGCGCAACAAATTGTTGCTGGTGTGACTGATGAGGGTGAGGATGACATGTGCTGCAGTGAAGCAGCACCCCCCTCTTATGGTGAGGAATGCATGAATCCTCCAGTACAGGAGAAGAAGTCGGGAAATGGTCCGTCAGCCTCTCAGATCTCCAAAACCCATCACTCTCTAGAGTCGACGTCCATTAATGATCCAGATTCTGACACTGATATTGATCTTTCTCTAATTGTAAAAAACAGGGAAAAAATTGCTAAATTAACATCAAAGACATTGGGTAAAAAGAAAAACAGAGCCTAATGTTTGGACTAATATTACATTTTTGTGTTTATATGCTTCTTCTTTCGTTTAATGCCCGTGGACTCCGAGGACTTGAGAAGAGGCGTGCCATAGTTTTTCAAACCAGATATGATATTTTGTGTTTACAAGAAACAAAATGGGACAACTTGTTAGTAGATCACATAATGAATGAATGGAAAGGAGAAATGTATTCATCAGTAACTGAGAATTGTAGGGGAGGGGTAGCCATTTTTTTAAGGGAGGGTTTTGTTAGAGATAGTCATTTGGTTCACAAAGATACCGAAGGTAAATTAATCATTGTTGACGTCCATTTAAAAAATAACAAGAAATACAGGTTAATCAATGTACATGCACCAAATGATGAATGTCAAAGAAAAAAATTTTTTGTTGGTTTAAAGAAATGGTTGACATATAATAGTATAGTAATAGGAGATTTCAATGTTGTTTTTAATAGGCAAGATCTCGGAAACAATTGTATTTTCTTTGATGATAGTAGTAGAATCACACTTCAAACACTCATTAAGGATTTCAGCTTGTTAGATATTTGGCGTATATTCCATCCAAACAAAAGACAATATTCAAGAAAACAGATTGTATTAGGAAAACTCAAACAATCAAGAATTGACTTGTGCTTAATATCGTCTTCTCTTATTCCCGAGGTGTCGTCCTGTCTCTTAAAGGAGAATACATGGAGTGACCACTCAGTTTTGGAGGTAGAGATGGGACGAAACATCAGAGGTGGGGGTCTCTGGTGTCTGAATGCCGCTCTTCTGCAGGATGACGGATATAAAGGTGAAATCAGCTCCCTTTTGCAGGCTCTCTTAGAGGAGTTAGATCACACTGACAATCTGTTAGACAGGTGGGAACAGATTAAGAAAGATATAAAAGATATTACAATTACATATAGTAAGCAGAAGAAAAGAAAAGAAAAACAGTTAGAATATCAATTGAGACAGCTTAATTTTGAATTAGAACAAGATCAAACCAGAGATACGACAGAACATATTTTACTAAAGGAACAACTCAGTCAAATAGAAATTAATAAATGTCGAGGTGCAATAATTAGAAGCAAAGCAAAATATTTAACAGATGGGGAAAAATTAACAGCTTTCTTTCGAGGATTGGAAAAACGTAAACAGATCAACACTACTATAACTAAACTAATCGATGGAAACGATCAAGAAGTTACAGACATTACAGGTATTTTAGAAACGGTTCAAACATTTTATACAAATCTTTATACTAGCGAAGAAATAGATTCAGTAACCATAGAAAACATTGTAAGTGTGATCCAGTCTTCTTTATCCAAAGAAGACAGTCTCTGCTGCGATAATCCTATTACATTAAAAGAAATAGAATTAGCCATAAACAGTTTATATCATAACAAAAGTCCTGGTCAAGATGGAATAACTGCAGAATTTTACAAACAATTCAAAGATCAAATATGCCAAATACTTTTCAAAATTTTTCAAGAAATAGAACAAACGGGATGTACGCCTAGGACTTTTGCTCAGGGTGTCATCACTATTCTTTACAAAAATAAAGGACAAAAATCAGACCTTGAAAATTACAGGCCAATAAGTCTATTAAATACTGACTACAAAATATATGCAAAGATTCTTGCAAACAGACTTAAAGCAGTTGCCAGTAGTATTATTACTTCTTCACAATCATATGGAATTCAACAACGTAATATTTCAGATACCATCTTGTCAATTAAGCATACATTACAATCAACGTCAAACAGTCAGGGTATTTTTCTTAGTGTAGATTTTAGCAAAGCATTTGATAGAGTTGAACACAATTTTCTCTGGGCAGTTTAAAAAAAATTTGGTTTTGGACAGTCTTTCATTAACAAAATTCAATTCAATTCAATTCAATTCAGTTTATTTATATAGCGCCAATTCACAACAGATGTCATCTCAAGGCACTTAACAAGAAGTCATTTCAATACAATTATACAAACATTCCAATCAGTTAAAAAGTTTCCTATTTAAGGAATCCCAGCAGATTGCGTCAGTCATTGGCGTGAGGTTGGGCAGATTTCCAACCACAGCAATCCTTCAGCAATCCCTCATACTGAGCAAGCATGTAGCGACAGTGGAGAGGAAAAACTCCCCTTTAACAGGAAGAAACCTCCAACAGAACCAGGCTCAGTAGGAGCGGCCATCTGCCACGACCGTCTGGGGGTTTGAGAAGACAGAGCAGAACACAAAAGGAACAGAAGATCCGATATAAGAGAACTTTCTATGTTACAGAAAATAAAAAGTTGATAACAGGACACAGTGGATGTTCAGTTACTGAGAGGATCATCCCAGTCGATGACCCCCGTCCAACAGGGCATTGCAGCCAAGCAGGATACCAGACCAGGTGTATCTTCGATGGGGAGAAAAACACTGAGAGAAAACAAAGTTAACAGTCGAAATAACAGAATGTACTGTAATACAACTGGAGAGTCGTAGGAGAAAAGGAAGTAGCAGAGTGAAGAAAATTGGTAAGTCTGTCCTCCAGCAGTCTAAGCCTATAGCAGCATAACTACAGAGATAGCTCAGGATGACCTAAGCCACTCTAACTATAAGCTTTATCAAAAAGGAAAGTTTTAAGCCTGGCCTTAAAAGTAAACAGAGTGTCTGCCTCACGGACTAAAGCTGGGAGCTGGTTCCACAGGAGAGGAGCCTGATAACTAGAAGATCTGCCTCCCATTCTACTTTTAGAGATCCTAGGAACTACAAGTAAACCTGCAGTCTGAGAGCGAAGTGCTCTTTTAGGAACATATGGAACAATTAGATCTCTGATGTATGATGGAGCTTGATTTTTAAGGGCTTTGTATGTAAGAAGAAGGATCTTAAATTCTATTCTGGATTTAACAGGGAGCCAATGAAGGGAAGCTAAAACAGGAGAAATGTGATCTCTCTTTTTAATATTCATCAGAACTCTTGCTGGCGCATTTTGGATCAACTGAAGGCTTTTAATGGCATTTTGTGGACTTCCTGATAGTAAAGAATTACAGTAGTCCAGCCTTGAGGTAACAAATCCATGGACTAGTTTCTCAGCATCACTCCTGGACAGGATGTTTCTAATTTTAGCAATATTCCGGAGGTGAAAGAAAGAAATCCTAGAAACCTGTTTAATATGGGATTTAAATGTCAAGTCTTGGTCAAAAATAACGCCGAGGTTCTTTACGTTATTACTGGGGGACAATTTAATGCCATCCAGATGAAGTGATTGACTAATCAGTTTCTGTTTAAGAACTTCTGGTCCAAAGACAGCAACTTCTGTCTTGTCAGAATTTAAAAGCAAAAAGTTTAGGGTCATCCATGCTTTTATGTCTTCCAGACATGCCTGTAATCTACCTAACTGACTGGGTTCATCAGGATTTATGGATAAATATAGTTGTGTATCATCGGCATAGCTGTGGAAATTTATCCCATGCTGTCTAATGATTCTACCAATTGGAAGCATATATATGGTGAAAAGAATTGGTCCAAGGACAGAACCCTGTGGAACTCCACAAGTAACCCTTGAGAGTGAAGATGATTTATCATTTAGATGAACAAACTGGAATCTATCAGACAAATATGATTTAAACCAGCCTAGTGCTGTTCCTTTGATCCCTGCAACATGTTCAAGCCTTTCTAAGAGAATATTATGATCGACTGTGTCAAAAGCAGCACTGAGATCTAACAAAACCAGAACAGACACCAGTCCATTATCTGAGGCCATGAGAATATCATTAGTAACCTTCACCAGTGCTGTTTCAGTGCTATGATGAGCTCTAAAACCTGACTGAAACTCTTCAAACAGCTCATTACTGTTTAGATGTTCACAGACTTGATTAGCAACTATTTTCTCAAGGACTTTGGATAAGAAAGGAAGGTTAGATATAGGTCTGTAATTCACTAAGTCATCTTGATCAAGGGAAGGTTTCTTGAGTAAAGGTTAAATTACAGCTATTTTAAATTCCTGTGGTACGTATCCGTTTACTAAGGATAGATTCATCATATCCAAAATGGGGCCAGGAACCAAATGGAACACTTCTTTAAATAATTTGGTTGAGATTGGGTCCAAAATACAAGTTGAAGATTTAGATGAGGCTAATATTTTTGATAATTCTGAAAGCTCGACTGAATCAAAACAGCCTAAGCAATACTGAGGTTCTACAGTTCTTTCCGATACTGATTAAATTAAATTATTATACAACAAAGCAGAAAGTAGGGTCAAATGTAATGGTCATTTTGCAGATTATTTTCACCTCCACAGGTCAGTCAGACAGGGATGTCATCTATCATCACTGCTTTATAGCCTGGTGGCTGAGCCTCTTGCCATTCTGATCAACAGAGACAAAAATATTCAAGGTATTATTTCACCATCAGGAATAAGCAGTAAAATTTTTCAATATGCAGATGATACATCAATAACAGTTTTAAATGAAGAAAGCCTAGACAAAGCTATAGAACATATCCACACTTACGAAGCCGCATCGGGAGCAAAAATTAACATAGACAAATCCGAAATAATGTATTGTGGGGGGACGGCTCGGACGCCAGGCAAGTGGGGCTTCAAGGAGCTAGAGGACACCCTTAAAGTCCTGGGCGTATACCTCGGTAAGCAGCAAGCGGCAGCTAGAGATGAGACCTGGAAAAGAATCCTTGTTAAAATTCAAAACCATCTGAACTTATGGAAACACAGACAGCTCACATTAAAAGGTAAAACAGTTATAGTAAATAGTCTGGTCATTTCTAAAACTATATATGCTCTTGCTGTCTATGATCTTCCAAGCCCTATCCTCCAAAAAATAAACACATTAATCACGGAGTTCCTTAGGAAAAGCAGCAAGAATTTAATAGCTCATAGCACAATTGTTGCTCCACTAAAGAAGGGAGGCCTAAATTTAGTCGACCTTAACTCCAAAAGAAACTCATTGAGAATTAAGATGATCACTAGGTTTTTAGCATCCAGAACTCATCAACCATGGCACGACTATTTCCGACAATCTTTGTACAAGTTTGGTACAACAAATTCATACAATCTATGTTCCATAACCACTTCAATAGAATGCATAAAAATGAACAGGTTTTTTGCAGAAGCCCTTGAGGCATGGAACAAAATTAGACCCTTGCTCAAAACTAGTGTTAAATATGGATCTCATCTCTCGTTGCCGATCTTCAGGAATCCAGAAATGGTCTGCAATGGAAGGATGCTGAACCTTCCGTCTTGGGAGAGAGCTGGCATTCACACTTTAGGGCAGATAATGGATGATCGAGGATTGGTGGATTTGGACAGGGTTTTAAATAGTTTTAAATCAGCAAACACACCATTCAGAGAAACCAAAATAAAGGAAAATTGCATAACTATTCAATCTGCCCTGACTGTCCAATTGTCCTCGATCATGGGTAAGAGAAGACAACATTCGGTGTTGCAGGATGACGCCCCAACCTTCTATATTGACTCAAAAGACAAAAAACAAGAAATCCAAACTATCAAAACCAGAACTTGGTATAATTTATTGGTATCAAAAATCATTCAAAAACCAACAGCACAAAACCATTGGTACACCTTATTTCCCAATAAAACTCTTGATGCAATTTGGTCAAATCTATGGTCTAAATTTTCACATCAAAAAGCCAACATTACAGATTTCAAATTAAGACACAGAAGAATTTTTACTGGCGTCATCCTGCATCAGCTTAATAAAGAAAAGTATGGCAGAGATTGTACAGTTTGTCTTTCAGCCCTCGAAGATCTTGATCATCTGTTCCTTCGATGCCCTGATCGCACCAGTTTCTGGGAGAAAATAAAGTACCTAATTGAAGACATTACACAAATTACCGTAAAGAGAGGGAAAGACTGGGACTGGCTGAGACTTTTTGGACTTGTGAATCAACACATAAACATCAACCATCAGCGATATATCCTCTCAAATTTGACTCTTTCTTTTGCAAGACACTCCATCTACATTTCCAGGAACTTTCAGCTCAAGGAACAAAGAAAAGTGGATTGCTGGGAATTTTTCAAAGGACTTATGAATGAACACTTCACAACAGTACAATTCATCAATGACCCTTTCTGTACAGAAATACTTAAACTAGTGAAAGAATTACAGTGCCATTTTGTAAAATAATGGATGGAATTTTTGTTTTGTTTTCTATTTTGATGAACTGATTTGTGTAATTGTTTAATTTTTTTTGAATATTTTATAAATAAAAGAAAAAAAAAACACGCCCGATCTCATCTGATCTCGGAAGCTAAGCAGGGTCGGGCCTGGTTAGTACTTGGATGGGAGACCGCCTGGGAATACCAGGTGCTGTAAGCTTTTGCCACCAGTAGGAGGCACCATACTCGCTCACATTTCTCAAATCTTCACACTTTTGTAGCTAAAGGGGACCAAAAACAACTCATTTAGCTACACATATTCATGCACAATGACCTGCAGTTTTCTATCACATTTCTTTTCCTCATTTACATTCAGCCACCCTGCTCATGTCATCCACCTGGTCAGAAGCTGGGTCTGATTGCTGTCACAGCGTCAATTAATTTCCCCCGATCAGTCGGAAGGATGAATATACTTTTCTTTATGCTTTTTTTGGAATTCAATGTCAAGAAAACAGGTAATAAAAAAACAAAGTAGTTTGTTCCAAATTGAATATGATTTTCTGCCTGGGGTGGGAATCAGCAGACGTCACGTAAACAATGAAGAACAAGCAGCCGGTGTGCATCTACGGCAGGAGGAGAGCAGGTCGAGTGCTGCTCTGAAACCTATAAATGTTGTAATTTGCTGCTCGTTTATCGTTTACGGCCATACCAACCTGAAGACGCCCAAACCAGGAAGTGTGCAGGGAGAGCCTGGCAGTGTGGTGAGAGGTTTGTTTGGTGTGGTGAGTATACTTTGGAGTATTCACTGTAGCAGGATTGTAGGAGTGGTTTTTTCTCTGTTTTTCTGTTTTGTATGCTGGGGTATCCCTCCCCTACAGAGTTTTCTGTAGGGGGAGGCGTTTTTTTGTTTGTTTGTTAATAGGATGGAGGACAGGAGGACGACAGATGGATTAGAGGAACAACCACGTAAAAAGAAACTGGACGAACGACAGGCGGGAATGAACACGAAGATGATGACTGCTGGTGTACAACAGGGGGAGCGAGCGGAGAACATGAATGTGGGAAAGGAAAAGATAACTACTCATTTTAAGAGGGAGTTGACTGTGGATGTAGAATTGGAGGGGCAGGAGAAAATATCACCCTTGCAGTTGATCAGGACCATCAGGATGCTCTGCGGGGGTATAATTGGCTGCAGGCAGACTGGTCCTAGAGCTTTTGAGGTAACTATGTCAAATGAGGCCGCAAAAGCAAAGTTATTGGACGGCTTTAAGATTGGGGATACGAGGGTGATGGCCTCACCTCTCGTATCGAATGAGCTAACGGTATCGTTTTTGGGGCTGCCCAATTATATAGAAGATGAGCAGCTTTTGGACAAACTCAGGGGTTGGGGAGTAATTCCAGTGTCTGAAATTAAACGGAAGACATGGCCAGGCTCAAATGTCGCAGGTGGGACTAGGTTTTTGCGGGTTAGATTCACGGCAGAAGTTCAATCTCTGCCGTACTCAGCCAAATTCTCGACACAGAAGGGGGTACAGTATGTTAGGGTGATACATGATCGCCAGGTCAGGGTGTTCAGGATCTGCCTCCAGCCAGGGCATATTTTGAGGGAATGTCCTGATTTTTTGTGTTTTAAGTGTGGTGGTCAGGGCCATTATGCTAGGGAATGTGAAGGGGGGGAGAAGTGCACCATATGTTATAATAAAAAGGGGGCCTGTATTTGTCATGAGAGGATGAGGTGGATGTGGGAGGGGAGCAGGCTGCCAGGCTGGAGCAGGCTGCCAGGCTGGAGCAGGCGGAGCTGGAGGACAGCGAGGCCGCCAGCTCGGTCACAAATGAGGAGGTGCCAAGCACAAGACCTAAGGTAGGGGGGTCGCAGCCTAATGCACCCACCCTGAGGCTTGAGCGTGTCTTTGGCACCGCCCAGTGGCTAGTGAAGAGGAGTGAATTAAGGTTGGACGCTACCCCGGAACTGGAGGGGAGGGCCGGGGTGGAAGGCCCTACCCCGAGCAGATCAGGCCAAGCACGCATAGTAAAGGAAGGAGGGCCTGCCCTGCTGGGGCAGAAGCCTGTGATCGACAGCAGCGAAGGGGAGCTGGTGCTACATCAGACAAATGAAGACAGTCTTGATGGTCATGGAAGCACATTGTTGCCTGCACCACCAGTGGCCTCCATAAAAGGGGCGCTGACTGCGACACCTTCCGTGCCGGATCTGCACACTGGGCCTGTGGCCACCACAGATCGAACGTCCTCCGAGGGGGACTCGGAGATGGAGCTGGAGGTGGCAGCCGCTAGAAAAAGGTTGAGTCAGGACATGATGCTTAGACGAGGTAAGAAGAAATAGCGGCCGAGGGACACAGGATGATTGCTTATTATGGTGGCTTTCTTCCCCTCCCCTTCGGGTCTATTTCCTGTTGGCGTGCTCGGGGGTGTTGGATCAGGAAACTTTTTAGGGGGAGCGGGTGGAGGTCCGTGTGGGGCTGAATCAACTGACGGGGAGCGGAGAGTCCATTCTTGAGTGGCTGTTAAATAAAGGAATCGTACAGATGTTTCGAATTATGGACAGTAACTGTACATTTATTTTTGACTTTTCAGGAGGTGGTGTGTGCCAGGCTTATTGGCAGCCTTTGGAGTGGAGCCGGTGTGGCCGGCTTGGTGGGCAGGGTGCACCATTTGAGCTGCGCACGAAGGAGGAGGGAAGGTCCATCATCTCTTCGCTGGTTTGGTGGAGGGACGCGAACAGACTGATGGCGACGGTGATTGGCGCGACGCAGGGGAGTTCGGGTTGGCAGGGGAGGAGTGCAGTGGAGTGCTCATTGGAGAGCGATGGAGAGGTGGGAGATCAAGAGGCGGAGAGGAGGATGCATCCTCATGCGTGTGCGGCTGAACTGGAGGGAAGACCCAGGGGAGTTGGTCGTCCTCTGCGCAGAAACTTTGGTGGGACTGCGGCTGAAGGAGGATGCAAACTAAAGAGAAAGTGAGCAAGTAAGGGCTATGTGGGAGCAATGACAAGCTGCTGGGGAGCGTCTGTAGAGCTTGAAAATGTCATGTGTTTTAATGTTAAATGATGAGCTCTCGGTTAAAAATTGTCTCATTAAACTGCAATGGGCTGAGAAACGAGATGAAGGCGAAAATAATACTGGACCGTATTGATAGTGACATAATTTGCCTACAAGAAACGCACTGGACAACCGACAAGGAAGTACAGATGAGATCGGGTTGGGATGGTCAGTGCTTTGTAAGCCTGGGAAGTGTGAAGGCATGTGGTGTTGCCATCTTAATTAAGGATGGCAGTGTGGAGGACGCGAAGGTAGCCTATAAGGACAAAGCTGGCAGACTGTTATTAAGTTTTGTTTTGGTGGTCTGTGTTTTGTGTTAATAAATATTTATGCTCCAAATGAGACGGTGGATAGGAGGGAGTTTTTTGAAGGCATAGAGCCTCTTTGTTCTGGGAGGTGTATTGTGGTAGGTGACTTCAATGTCAAAATGTCCAACCTAGACATTGGTCACAGAGCAGTCCTGAGGCATGACTCATCAAGACAGAGATTACAAAAAATTAATGGGTGATAAAAACATGATTGATGTGTGGAGAACAGAAAACCCTGTATCGCGTGTTTTTTCTAGGAGGCAGATGGTGAGGGGAGAGCTTAAGCAGAGCAGAATAGACTTGTGTTTGGTGAGTCACAACATTTATGGTCTTGTCCATAATATGTATTATAAGTTTCCTGGTATGAGTGATCATGCAGCTCTGTTTTTTTGGGTGGGAGAAGATGCACAAACTAGAGGGGGAGGCACATGGTGTTTGAATTCGGAGCTTCTGCTGGAAGAAAGAGGTGGGCAAAATAGGGAGACAACCAGCGACGGATAAGACGCGTTATATGAGCCTAAAGATGGAAATAGAGGAAGTGGAGAGAGAGAAATGGAAAGGAGAAAGGGTGAGGAGTAGAGCACGGTATATGGTGGAAGGGGAGAAGTGTTCTAGATTCTTTCTGAACTTGGAGAAGAGAAGGCAGGAGGAGAGCAGGTCGAGTGCTGCTCTGAAACCTATAAATGTTGTAATTTGCTGCTCGTTTATCGTTTACGGCCATACCACCCTGAACACGCCCATTCAAGGAAGTGTGCCGAGTGAGCTGGTCGAAGGAAGCAGACGGTTTGGTGTCTCTGTGGCATTTTGGTTTTGGTTGTCTCATTTTGAATTACTGTTTTGGCTTGAGAATTCGCTTTTTGTTTTGGATTGTGTGTTTTTTATCCCTCCCCTTCAGATTTTTCTGTAAAGGGAGGCGCTTTTTGTTTCGTTATTCAGGATGGATCAGCAGGTGACGAATACTGGAATGGACAAACAACAAACGCAGGGCGTGGTGGAGCAGCAGCAGAAGGAAAAGAATGATGCGCTTATTGGACAACAGAAGATGGCAAATGATAAGCTAAGTGAAAAGCTTTGTATGTAAAATAATGTGAGAATAGAGCTGGAGGGGGAGGAGAGGATATCTACCATGAAGGTGATCAGGACGGTCAGAATGTTGTGTGGGGGAATTTTGGGTTGTAGACAGGTGGCGCCGAGAGCATATGAAATTGTGATGTCGAATGAGGTGGGAAGGAATAAACTAATGGATGGATTTAGGATTGGTGATACTAGGGTGGTGGCATCTTCAATTATTTCAGATGAGATGATTGTATCATTCTTAAATTTGCCGCTCCATACTACTGACGAGGAGATATTGGGGAAATTACAGGGCTGGGGAGTTACTGCGGTGTCTAACATTAGACGCCGGAGTTGGATGGGGACAAATATCTTTGATGGAACACATATTGTTAAAGTGCGTTTTACATCCGAGGTACAATCTTTACCGTACTCTACCAAGTTTCAAACAGCTTCTGGGATGCAATTTTATCGGGTGATCCATGATCGGCAGGTGAAGGTCTGCAGGCTCTGCCTCCAGCCTGGCCACATTTTGAGGGAGTGTCCTGACTTCCTGTGTCACAAATGTGGGACCCAGGGTCACTACGCGAGAGAGTGTAGCCGGGATTCCGAGAAATGTGCAGTGTGTTTTAAAAAAATGGGTGACTGTATATGTCATACTAGTGAGGATGAGGAGGAGTCTGAGCAGTGTACTGGGTCAAAATGTGCTGAGGAAATGGCTGTCCTTGAGCAGCCAGAGGTACTGAGCTCGAAGTCTGCTGGCTGAGGAGGAGCCTGGATTGAGGCTTGAGCGGATCTTTGGTACCGCTCAGGGAATGGCGAAGGGGGGTGAATCGGTGGAGGACGCCACCCCGGAGCCTGTGGGGGGAGACTTACCGGTGGCCTCTACCCTGAGCGGATCTGGCCATGAGATTTTATTTAAGGAAGGAGGGCCTGTTCTGCTGGGACAGAAGCCTGTTGTGACCCGCAAAGAGCTGAAGAGTTCTGGTGATTGTAGCCCTATGGGGGGGGCGGAGGCGCTGAGTGGTGGGTCTGCTCCTCCCCGGGGCTCTGAGCCCACTCAGGAGAGGCGGCTCGTGGGACCTTCCGTGCCGGATCTGCGCCCTGAGCTTGTGACCGCTGCTGAGAGGAAGTCATCGGAGGATGACTCTGAAATGGAGCTTGACCTAGTGACTGCGAGGAAAAGGCTCAATTTTGACAGGCAACATAGGAAAGCAAAGAAGAAACAGTTATCAAGAGACACAGAATGATTGTGTATCTTAGAGTAATATTCTTGGTTTTTCCCTGCTGCACTCTCTTGTGGGGTGCACAAGTGTGTTGTGGCGAGATGCTCTCGGGTTGGTGTGTGGGGAGGGGGGGGTGGTTCATGGCTGGTCTGACGTGGCCTGCATGTCATCTGATATCTTCTCCTCCCTTGATGTTTGCTGTTATTTGGAATACAACGGTGGTGGGGTATATTATGGTTCTAACTTTTATTCCATTCCAGGGGAATTCAGGATTGCAGGTTACGCGGGTAAAGAGGGTATCGAGAGGTCTGGAATCAAGGAGACTCTTCCTGTTGGCTGGATCTGAGGCAGCAGGATCAAACCTTCCTAGTTATAGCACAACGATCTCGAGTCTGATGTCGCCCACGTTGGACATCCTCCTGAGAGGGAGACAGGACGGACATTACAGTATTAAAGTGCTCTGTTTGGACTGTTTGGGAGCACTGCTTTTGAGCTGTATATGTGTCTTTCTTCTGTGTTGATGCCATGGCGTGTCTGTTGAAAGTTGCTTCTTTTAATTGTAATGGTCTCAGGGATCGGTTAAAGGCAGAAAGGATTTTGAGTTTTTTGAAAGTTGATATTTTGTGTTTACAGGAAACACATTGGACTGAGGATGTGTTGAAGAAAATGGAAGGGCTCTGGGATGGTCAGGTGTTTGAGAATAATGGTGGAATGAGAACGTGTGGGGTTGCCATATTTTTAAGGAAAGATGTGGTAGAGAATATTAGAGAGATCTATAAAGATGAGGATGGCAGATTACTAGTTTTGGAATTTGAATATCAGTGTAAATTGTACAGGCTGATTAATGTTTATGCTCCTAACGTGGAATCACAGCGGAAAGGTTTTTTTCAGTGTCTTGGGAAATGGTGCACAGATACAACTCTGGTTGTGGGTGATTTCAATGTGAGGTGTTCGATTTTGGATGTTGGTGTTAGGAGTGTTTTGAAATGGGATTCTTCTAGAGTGGCTTTGAATGATGTAATGGAGAATAGGGACTTGGTGGATGTCTGGAGACTTATGAATCCGGATGTGAGAGGCTACTCAAGGAGGCAACTGGTCAATGATGTCTTGCGGCAAAGTAGGATAGATTTGTGCTTGGTTAGCCGAGGTATTCTTTCTTTAGTCAAAGATGTGAATTATAGGTTTATTGGAATAGGGGATCACGCTGCCGTGCTGTTTGTTTTGGGGAAGAAGATAGTGGGTAGAGGTGGCGGCGTTTGGTGCTTGAATGCGAGTTTGCTTGAAGACGACTTGTATAAGGGATTAATAAGAAAGATTTTGGTGATAGGGATGGAAGATCCACGTTTTGATCTGGATGTGTGTTCTTGGTGGGATAATGTGAAATTGAGGGTGAAGGGAAAAAGCATTAGATATGCTAAATGGAGAGGTTTTCAGAGGACAGAAATGGAAAAGAGCTTGAGAAGGGAGATAGAGGAGGCTGCAGCTCTTGACTCAGATCCGGAGAGGGAGAAGGGTGCTTTTGTCCGACTGAAAAAGGAATTGGAGATTTTGGAGAGGGATAGATGGATGGGAGGGGTGGTCAGGAGTAGGGCGCAATATGTTGTGGAGAGGGAAAAGTGTTCAAAGTTTTTTATGAATCTGGAAAAGTGTAAACAGAGCCGGCAATTTTTAGTTGAATTAGAGAACAAGGATGGGGAAAAGATAACAGATTTTGTAAGCATTTTGGAAGAAGTGGAGGGATTCTATAGGGACCTTTTTAAGAGGACAGGTGTAGATGATGCCTGTGTAGATCAGGTCTTGCATGCGTTGCAGACCAGGTTAACACAGGAGGATAGGGATTTCTGTGAGGATGAGCTTAAGTTGGAAGAAATAAAGCTGGCAATCAAACAGTTGAAGCGGAATAAAAGCCCGGGGCTGGATGGATTGTCTAATGAGTTTTATCAGGTATTTGCAGAAGAGCTGGCGCCTGTTTTGTGCAAACTGTTTGGTGAAATGGAAAGGAAGCAGTATATCAGTGAGGAAATGGCGACCGGTGTGATTACTGTGATTTATAAAAAAAAAGGGAGTGCTTTGAAGTTGGAGAACTACAGGCCTATTACGTTACTCAATTCGGATTATAAAATTTTGACTAAGGTGTTGGCAAATAGGGTTGGGGAGGTAGTGGGATCCATAGTTTCCCCATCACAGGCCTATGGGGTGCCCAAACGGGAGATTTCGGATACACTAAGCTCCATTAGAGATACGTTAGATTATATGAGCAAGGATAAGGCTGGAGGTGTGCTTTTGAATCTTGATTTAAACAAAGCCTTTAATAGAGTGGAGCACCAATTCTTAAAACGGGTGCTGGAGACTTTTGGCTTTGGATGTAGATTTGTTAAATGGGTAATGCTGTTGTGTGATTGTGCTAAAGGCAGAGTGAAAGTTAATGGGGTGTTGACAGATGCTTTTAGGCTAGAGAGATCCGTGCGGCAGGGCTGTCCTCTTTCGGCAGTGCTCTATACCTTGGTGGCGGAGCCACTGGCTGCCTTTATAGACAGTGTAAGGAGATCGAGGGGGTCATTGTACCAGGTAATGAGGTGAGTTTAATATATGAGTATGCTGATGATACGTCTTTTACAGTGAGGAATTTGGAGAGTGTGCGGAGGGTGATGGAGAGGGTTGAGATTTATGGGAGAGCCTCGGGGGCAAAGGTGAATAATGAGAAGTCTGAAATTGTATTGTTTGGGGAAGTCAAGAAGGAGCAGTGTACATTTCCATTCAAATTGAATGATTCCTATATCCGGATATTGGGGATAAATTTTGGTGAGGATTCTGTGGCGACAAGAGATGCGACTTGGATGGGTGTTTTAAATAAGATTGGGTGCTCTTTGCAGTTTTGGGGACAAAGGGGCTTGAACTTAAGAGGTAAAGTAGTTGTGCTGAATGCTCTGTTATTATCTCGGCTGAACTATGTTCTGAATGTGCTTGACATGCCGGAGTGGGTGATGAATAAAGTGAAGAATTTGATAAGTCGTTTCCTGTGGAGACGGAAGAGGGTTGAAATTGCATACGCCACATTGATAGCAGATTATGCCGATGGTGGTTTAAGGCTAGTTGATGTTGTAACTAAAAGGAGGGCATTTAGAGTCAAAGTTATGACTAAATATTTGACTGGTACGGTGGACTATGTTTGGAAGAGATTCTTGCGGTTCTTTTTGTGGAGAGTGTCTGAGTGCCAAGACGAGGGTATATTTATGAATCTTAAGGGCAGAAGAGCGATGATGGAAGGAGTGCCTTTGTTACATCAGGAAGTTTTCAAGGCTTGGCCAGAAATGTTATCTCGTTTGAGTTATGTGTAAGACGCTGAATCAAATTTTGAATCAGCCGATCTTTCTCGATCCTATGGTTACTGTCGGAGGTCAAAAGTTGTTTAATGGTGACTTTTTGACAGCAGGGGTGAGGAAAGTTAAAGATGTAGTTAATGAATATGTGCCAGGTTTTTTGCCTGTTGGTTTGATTTTTGATCAGGTTAGGGAAATAAATGAGGTGGTGAGATGGATTACGATGGAAAGACAGGTGGGGAAAATCAGAGAGGGTCTGCCAAGGGTTTGGGTGAGTGAAATTTTACGAAGGGCTATTACTAGTAGTGTTGTGACATTGCCTGAATTGTGGGTGATGGTGGGTCCTGAGAAGAAACCTTTGGCAGAAGTGAAGGTAAAGCTAATCTACTGGATGCTGTTGACGACGGAAACAAAGAGGCCCACTTCAGAGTTGTTTTGGGCAATGAACTTTGTGGGTCGTGAGGTCAGTGAGTTGTGGCATACCTTGAAAGTAAAGTATAATAGTCTGGAGTCTGAAAATTTGGATTTTAAGTTGAGGCACTAAACCGTCTATGTGAACATTGTATTACATCAAATTAATAAGCAGGTGAGTAGGTTGTGTGGCGTCTGTGGTGAGGAACCAGAGACGCTGCTGCATCTGTTTTTTGAGTGTAAAAGCTTGTATGGCTTTTTGGACAGTTGGGGGGGTTGATACACAGAGGTTGGAGGGTTTGTTTTGAAAGGAAGGATTGGAAGTGGATATTTTTTGTTGGCGTAAGCAAAAGATCATCGGTGTGAAAATTTCCCTCCTTAATATTGTATTGAGTCTTTCAAGGTATGCAGTTTGGATGAGGAGGAACATTGCTCATTTTGAAGGACGGAGAGTGGGTGTGACACCTATCTTCAGGAGCTTAATAAGGAGTCATGTTAAGTTGATGTTTAGTTATTTGAAGGAGGATGAATTTGGGAGAGCCTTTCTGAGTGGGAATACTTTTATTGGGAAGGATGGGAGGGGGATTGTGTTTGATTTTTGGAGCTCTGTGTATTGACGTGCTTTTTTTGGTGTTCACCTTTTGTGAAGAACAATAGCTCTGTTATATTGTAAGTGTTGACATGTGACTGTGTGATCTTTTAATTTTATAATAAACAAAATATAAATAAAATAAAAAAACACGCACGATCTCATCTGATCTCGGAAGCTAAGCACGGTCGTGCCTGATTAGTACTTGGATGGGAGACCGCCTGGGAATACCAGGTCCTGTAAGCTTTTGACACCAGCAGGATGCACCACACGCTCTCACATCAAATCTTCACATTTTTAGCTAAAGGGGACCAAAAACAACTCATTTAGCTACACATATCCATGCACAATAATCTTGAATAGCAGTCTTCGTTGTCAGTCACATTTCTTTTTCTCATTAACATTTAGCCAATGTGAGTCTGCTTGTGTCATTCAACTGGTCAGCAGCTGGGTCTGATTGCTGTAATGGCATCAATCAATTTCCCCCGATCATTCAGAATGTGGTTTTCTTTATGCCATTTTTGGAATATAATGTCAAGAAAAACTGGTCAAAACAAAGTAGTTTATTCCAAATTGAATTATCTTTTTCTGCCTGGGGAGGGCCTGGAGTAGATGTCATGTAAAGAATAAAGAATAAGCAGCCTATGGCAGGAGCAGAACAGGTCAAGTGCTACTCTGAAACACACAAATGTTATGATTTGCCACAGATTTATCGTTTACGGCCATACCACCCTGAACACCCCCACTTCCCGAGCGAAGAACGGAATTTGGGGTCTGGCCTTGGAGGAGAGAAGACTCAGAAAGGAGAAGCAGCAGGTGTGCAGCAACGTCAGCCTTTTGCTGATAAGTTTTTGGCTCTCTTGGAGTTGTCCTTTTTGTGTTTTCCTGGATGGATTTATTGGTGGCAGAAATGGAACGGATTGGTGGAAGGAAAACAGCTAAGCGTGACGGGCAAGGAGAGAAGGTACGAGAAATGAAAGTAGATAAAGAATTATGTGTGAATGTTGTGTTGAGTGGGGAAGAGCGAGTGCAGGTGTTGCCTTTGATACGGACCATGAGGCTGCTTTGCGGGGGAATTGTCGGCTGCAGGCCTACAGGCCCACGTGCATACAAGGTTATGATGGCTAATGAGACGGCGGTACGGCGTTTGTTAGATGGCTTCACAATGGGAAGCACGAAGGTGCAGGCCTCACGTGTCTGCAGCAATGAAGCGATAGTATCGTTTTTGAATCTACCGTCTTATGTAACCGATGAGGCAATTGTGGACAAGTTAAAGGGCTGGGGAGTCACGCCGCTGACGGAGGTAAAGAGGTGCGTTTGGCCTGGGGTGAATCTATATGACGGTACTCGCTTTTTAAAGGTGGGGTTTACTGACCAGGTCACGTTGCTGCCGTATTCAACGCGGTTTAATACGGAGTCAGGGGCGCAATATTACAGGGTTATTCACGACAGGCAGGTGAAAGTGTGTAGGGGCTGCCTGCAACCGGATCATATTTTGCATGATTGCCCAGACTTTTTATGCCATAGATGTGGGGGTCAGGGGCATTACGCCAGGGAGTGTGTGGGTGGTGAACAGAGGTGTGCGGTGTGCTTTAATAGCACAAAAGAATGTGTGTGTAATGAAAGTGAAAGCGAGAATGCTGCAGATGGAGAATTTTTTGAGCCTGTGGGACAGCCTGTTGGTGCTGGAGGAGAAGCTGCAGAAAAGGAGGAGAAGAGATGTACTCAGGAGGAGCAGTTGGCTGCTGTACCTGGGAGTGGGGGCAAGATGGCAACTGCCAAGGCCCCTAAAATGCCTAGGATTTTTGGGAGCGGTTGGGGGCTTGCAAAGGGAGGTGAACCGAGCCAGGACGCCATCCCGGAGCCGGCGGGGGGGGGTTGATTGGCTCAGTCCTGCCCTTTTTGAGTCTGGCCATGCAGAGCTGGAAGGAGGGCCTGGCCTGCTGGGCCAGAAGCCTGCAGCCGGGGCTGTGAGTGATGGATGCTTCGTGGGGCCTGAGACTGAGACTTCCGTACCAGGCTCAGACCCCGAGACAATGAGTTCAGCAGCATCAGAATCAGAGATAGATGTAGAAGCTGCTGTACTGAGAAAGCAGGAAAAAGAAAGCAATGCAGTGGGCAGCAGGAGAGGAAGGATGATGGAGGGTGTGTGGGTACTTCTGTTTAATCCCTGGACGCGTCTTGGGGTGTTGTCCCTGGGGGGAGGAGGGGGCGGGAGGGCGCAGCAGCCTTACTATCTGTGTGTGAATGTGTGTATGTGAGGGAGCGGATGGGTCTGAGTGAGGTGGGTGTGGATGGAAGGTGTGTGGGAGGGTTTGGGGGTGAAGGGCAGTTAATCTGCTGCATGGTTTCTGGTGTGTGTTTCTGGCAGGAGGAGAAGGAGGATGCTGATGACCGATGTCCCGCTGAGATCCAGATGGACGCGAGTCCTGCTACATGGATTGAGTTGGATGGATGTCCTGACAGCGTGTGGAAGATGACAGATGGGTTGAAGGATGCCTGTGCAGCTATGGTGGTTGAGGATGGTACTACGCTGCGGAGGCCACCAGCAGATGAGTGGAGTGGTGAACAGCAGGAGGAGAGGGAGGTCTGCTTGTTGGTGCTGGCGAAGGACCCTGTGTTGTGCAAGGTGGGTTGTGCCTCCGTCAAACCTGGATGAGCAGACTGAAGCTGACTTCGATGAACGTGAACGGACTCAGGAATACGGAGAAAGCAAGACTGCTGCTGGACGCCACGAAAGGGGATATTATCTGCTTGCAGGAGACGCATTGGACTTCAGAAAGTGAAGACAAAATGAGGGGACTCTGGGGAGGGTGTTTGTTTTCCAGTAATGGCACGGCGAAAGCGCGTGGAGTGGTGACATTAATAAAACTGGAAATTTTGGACTAGCTAAGCTTAATATATAAAGATGATGTGGGCAGGCTTTTAGTTGTAGACTTTGCAATGGGTGGGGTCTGTTATAGATTAATACATTTGTATGCGCCCACTGACTGTTGGCCACGCAAGGCTTTCTTTGTAAAAGTTGTTAGTTATTATACTACTAATGTTATCTGTGTAGGTGATTTTAATGTTCGAATGTCGAGGCTGGACTCAGATTCCAGAGGGCCACTGCGCTGGGATCCGTCGAGGCGCTACTTAAGACATAATGGAGAAGAGGGAGTATGTGGACGTCTGTAGAGTTTTAAATCCAGAGTCCAGGGAGTACTCCTGGAAGCAGATTGTAAAAGGGATGTGGAAGCAGAGCAGGTTAGATTTGCTTGTAATAAATCAATGTCTGTTGGATCGGATATATAATATAAACATATAGTTTTCAAGCGTATAGTGATCATGCAGCACTGCGGTGTGAGATAGGGGAGGAGAGGGAGGTAAGAGGGGGAGGGACGTGGTGTCTAAACACAAGGCTTTTAGGAGAGCGGGGGTATGTGAAGGTTGTTCGTGCTCTGATAATGGAGCAGATGGTGGATAGGGAGCAGGCTGATCTTGGAGCATGGTGGGTTAAGTTGAAGGAACTGATAAAGTGGAAAAGCATAAGATATGCGAAGGAGCTGAACTTCAAGCAGAGGCAAGAGGAGCAAGGTTTGAGGGAGACCTTGAGGACAGCGAGCGGTGAAGGTGGGGTAAGCTCACAGAGGGATCCTGCCTTTTTGTTGCAGGCAGAGGCAAAGCTGAGAAGGATGGAGATGGATAAATGGAAGGGGGAAGTTGTAAGAAGCAGAGCTAGGTACACTGTAGGAGGGGAAAAGGCATCCGATATCTTCCCCAGTTTGGAAAAGAGGAGACAAAAGCAGCAACAGATTAGAGTGCTGGAGAAACCAAATGGTGCCCGGTGTAGCGGCTTGGTGGAGCTGGCTGAACATGTGTTTTTTTTTTACAGAAGCCTGTTTCAAAAGGGAGAGGTGAAGGGAGGATGACCTGAAGCAGGCTGTGAGAGCACTCACCACGGTGGTGGCTGAGGCAGATAAGGTGTCATGTGAGGGGAGGATTAGGATGGAGGAGGTCGAGGTGGCGATACGTGGCCTGCGTGGAGGGAAGAGCCACCGGCTTGGATGGCCTGTCACATGAATTTTATCGTGAATTTATAGAGGTGCTAGCGCCACTGTTGTGTGAGCTTTATAATAGAATGTATGATGAAGGTAGGATGTCTGAGGGGATGGCGGGTGGTGTGGTAGTACTGCTGTATAAGAACTAAGGGAGTAAGATGAGGTTGGAGAACTACAGACCCCTAACATTCCTAAATACTGATTATAAGATACTGGCAAAGGTGCTGGCCAACAGGCTGAAGTGGGTGTTGCCGTCCGTAATTGGGCAGACTCAGGTTTATGCAGTCCGTGGAAGGACAATTGTGGACGCATTGAGCTCGCTGAGAGACACAGTGAAATAAATAGTGGTGTGGTGTATGACCAGTTGTGTGTGCTGGATGAGGATGTGAGCAGAAAGAGAGTGGATAATTATATGGAGGTGATTAAGAAGGCCTTACCAAAGGACTGGTATGACCTCATTCAAACGAAGGCGAGGGTAAGCTCGGTCTATGTGATGCCTGAGTTGCATCTGGTGGTGGGGGGGGGGGTAGGAGAAGCTTGGCGGAGGATCCTCTATAAGTTTTTTATAGAGAAGATTAGGAAAGTTTCAGCGGCAGAGGTGGTGTGGAGCCATGATTTCCCCGGTTCGGCATGTGGCGACGCTGTGGGAGACCCTAAATGTTAAATATAATGACCTTAGGTGTGAAGCACTGGATTTTATAATGTGTCACAGATTGATCTATACAAACACGGTGATACATCGAATTAACAGGATGGTTGGCAGGCGGTGTATGGTATGTAAAAGGGAAGTGGAGACTTTTCTTCACTTATTTGAGTGTGAACAGCTGAAGGAGATGCTGGACGGGTTCTGGGTGCTACTGAATAGATGGTGGAATGTAAAGGTGTTTCAGAAGGACTGGAAGTGGGTGTATTTTCTAGGGGTGAGGGAGGGGCAGGTAGAGGGAAACGTAAACTTGTTGAATATGGTATTGAGTTTTCTGAGGCGAGCAGTATGGATAAGACGGAATGTTGCGAATTATGACGGAAGAAAGCTTTCGGTATATCGGATTTTCCGAGCATTGATTAAAAGGCACCTTGAAGATATGTTCTATTACCTGAAAAAGGAGGACTTTGAGAAGTTTTTTTACAGGGAATAGATTGGTACGCCGAAGGGGTACCTCGTGGGCTCTGGCAATGTGAGTGTTGGGTGAGGAGAGGTTCATATGTGATTGTTTTCACCTCCCTATACAGGTATGTTTTATGAGTTAAGCTAATCTGTTAAAGTGTGATTTCTGTGAAAATATGCTATGATTATAAGATCTGTAAAATAGTGAGATGGTTGTTATGGAGGTTGAATTGTGTGCAAAAAGACGGCTAAATTGCACACTGGAAAGTGTAGGAAGTGATGTGGAAGCGGACAGGAGTAAGTTTTCCCTTGGATACACTTGATTATCTGTAAAATCGATGAGGACGGATGATGCTGGGCTCCCTTTTGTGTGACCACTTGTACTTGAATGCCTTACTCCGTGACAGGAGAGTGATGCCCCTGGTGGGGGATAATTTTGTGTATGAATGTATTTTGATTGATTTTTGATAATAAAAGATAAAAAAAAATAAAAAAACAAAACATGCTAGCTCTCGGAAGCAGTCTTTGTTGTCAGTCAGATTTATTTTCCTCATTAACATTTAGCCACTGTGAGTCTGCTCGTGTCATCCACCTGGTCAGCAGCTGGGTCTGATTGTTGTAAAGGCATCAATCACTTTCCCCCGATCATTCAGAACGTTGATTGTAGTTTTCTTTTTGCCATTTTTGGAATATAATGTCAAGAAAACAGGTCAAAACAAAGTAGTTTATTCCAAAGTGAACGATCTTTTTCTGCCTGGGGAGGGCCTGGAGTAGTCATCATGTAAACAATAAAGAATAAGCAGCTGGTGTGTACCTATGGCAGGAGCAGAACAGGTCGAATGCAACACTGAAACATATAAATGTTGTGATTTGCCACAAATTTATTGTTGAAGTTCAGTTCATGGTAGGTTGGGCGGGAAGACGGAAGGCGGAAGCAGAGACCTGTGGAGAAAGACGCGAAAGTATGAAGAAATAGTGTATGATTATCAACAGGGATAAACAAGTTGAAAACGAATGGAAAGGATAACAGCCTTGGAAATATCTTGATGGAAAGAAGAAGAGGAATCCTCTTGGATGAAATGCCGAAAAAGAAGGAAGGAAAGTCAAGGGCGGGTAGGCACGACTGTGTGGTGAATGAGAAGGAATGGGGAGAAATAGAAGAGTATGAAAGTGAGGACAGTAACATGGAGATGAGTTTTGTTCAGGATTTAGTGAAAGGAAAAAGAGGCAATAATTCAGATGAAGAAGAAACAAGGAAACAGACAACTATTAAAGCAAATGTAAGTTCTAATGATGAAGAAAATGAGTTTTAAATTATTCTGAAATTCAATGAGGGAGATGGAGTGAACACAGTGAGTCCAGTCAAACTAACCTCTATCCTGAAAAATCAAGTTGGGGGCATTAAACTAGCTAAAGTCCTAAGGGATGGACATCTGCTAATCGAAAGGTAAAACTGAGGAACAAAGAGAAAAAGCTTGCAAGATAAAAGAAGTAGGAAAACATAAAGTAACTAGTGTGAGCAAAGTGGGAATGGGTGGACAAGGACCAAAAGGAATAATATGGGGAATTCCTGTGGATGTAACTATTGAGGAAATAAAGATAAATCTAAAAAGGGGCAAAAGTGAAGAATGCTATGAGATTTACAGAATTTAGGGATGGGAAAAAGAAAGAAAAAGACTTCCTGCTTGCGTCCGCCCATCTTAAGGACATCCTTCAGGTGAGCCCGGTAGAGTCGGTCTTCTGAGGGGAACTGCTGGTACATTCCTTTCTCTCCCATGCTCTTTCTAGCCCCTTTCCGGGCCCTGCTGCAGTAGACATCAAAACACAGAACCAAGACACCAGAAAAATAATGAACAAAATCTAAAGCAAAGGCAGCGAGTACAGAAGCCATGTATGCGAGCGGTTTTTACTCCCATGCCCTTACGTTTGCCTGGAAGGAAGGCCCTCGCTGTCTGCAGACTCTGCCCCGGGGTCAAGCTCCCCTGTCAAGGAGTGGGCGGCTTGGACGGCTTCCTCGGCCTCGGCCGCTAAGCTCGTCATTCGGTCCAGCTCCTCCTGGTTGGGTGGGTTGAGGACTATAAACCCATCCTCCTGAAATCGCTTCCTGCCTACTGGATCCCGACACCACTCTTTGAACACGTCGTAATCCCACCGCCGCCCTCGCAAGCTCCACTCCTTCATCGACTTTTTAGCCTTGAGGATCTCCTCGCTCCGTTCCCCCGGGGTCTTGTCGGCCATGCAGGACCTCGTCAGGTGAGTGGAAATATACTTCTGCGGCTTCTGACATACAGGACAATAAACTATGTGCCGCTCTCCTTTCCTGCAATGTGGGAAAGAAAGAGTACACTGGGTGGCTAGTTCATGTTCATTGACCTCATCAGAGAACTGCATCAGCTATCCCTCCTTTGTTCAGCGTACATCTAATAAGAAAAAAATGATAATGATTGTGAAAAGAAAAACTGATGAAACACTTACTTGCGAGACTGAGACATATTGGCTGAATATCTCTGTTTGCTGGAAAGACCTGGAAGACAAAATGATGGCAAAGAGTGATATCGACACCCACACACACACACAAAACCATAACCAACCACACCATTGATGGTGCGGTTGGTTGCATTCATTTGTGCACATCTCTCTCCTGAAAATGTCGGCCAACCGGGGCGGTTGCCAGGGGCCTATGAGGCTCAGGGGCCCTATGGTTTCAGGTAAAAAGGACAAACAAACAAACAAAACAAAAAAAAAAAAAAAAGAAAAAGAAAAGTTTTATTACTTGTCAGGTTTTCTGTCAATCATCTTATGTGCTAATTTAATGCTGCTGATTGCTCCAAATTACAAGTGACCTACTTCACCCACGTGGCCTCTAAAGTTCCCATTGCACCATGAGCTCACCAATCAAACAATTTAGACATTTTCAGGGCGGGGTCATCTACATGTAAAGAAACGTGGAGAAATTTCGGGGAAGAAATTTGAGAGCAGTGCTCTGGAAAGAAAAGCGATTCGTGAGAAGGAGCTTCGAGACAAAGACATAAGAAAGAAAATGCCTAAGCTGACAGAATTCTTTAAGTCAGCTAAAGAAGTTGGACATAGCTAGCTCTCTGACACACCGGGCAGAGAGGAGGATGCAGCCGCAGCAGCACCTGTAGGCATGGAGCAGCCCGCGCAGCAGGGAACCGCAGGTGAGGAGGCGCAGCCGATCGGAGCGAGACATGTGAGATTTCTACTGCAGGTTTTTGTTGGTTTTTTTCCACTTATTCTTCTCGAAATACACACTGGATATTTTAGTTATTCTGGAAATACAGTCATATCACTGTGGATTATTCTTTTCCGCAAGGAAAAAACAAAGGTAGGCCTAAGGAAAAATGTATGCTCTTGTTTTTCAAATGCTGTACGTATTTTTGGGCTTATTTTGCTGCTCATTTGCTGAAATTTGCACATAGCGTGGTGAAGCTTGCAGCTTTAGAATCTGTGACATGCTGGCTTTCATGGAAGGCAAAGTTTGCTCGGTTCTGTTCGGCAGGGTGACCGACAGGTTCGGTTCAATGTGTTCATGTAAAATTAGCAAAATAGCACAACTGCTCTTTCAGCTGCTTGTTATTTTTTATGGGTTTGGAGGGCACAGAAAATATTTATACGAGTCTTTAGCTGAGAATCTGAGGTTTATAATGATAGAACATGCTTAGCAACCAGTGACCACAGGTCAACTAAATTCGGACATTCTCTCCGCCCTTCCCCCACAGTGACCCGGCGGCGGGGCTGTGGGGTGGAACAGGTTAAATGTGAATCAATAAGCACTTGCTGACACATTGGCCATGTTGCTGTCCATGGTGCTGACAGGAGTGTGTGTGTGTGTGGGGGGGGGGGGGGGGGTTTGTGCATGATGCACAACAAGCTGTTCTCAGCTGCTTGTGATTAGGTTTTTATTCTGTGTTAGAAATCTGCACGGCTTCTTTTGAGATCTATATATATATTTTTTTTTTCATTTTAAATCATGCTTTTTATTCCTGTACTTTTGCTTAGCCCTGGAGACGCTGCAGGGCCACTTAAACGGATGGGCCCCATGCCCACGGAGGAGCCGCTGATGCCCCACTAGGTGGCGCAAGCTTCTCGTAAGATGGCGCAAGCATCTCGTAAGATGGCGCAAGCATCTCGTAAGATGGCGCATGCATCTCGTAAGATGGCGCATGCATCTCGTAAGATGGCGCATGCATCTCGTAAGATGGCGCATGCATCTCGCGAGATGGCGCACGCATCTTGCAGCCCCAGCAAGTAGAGGTGTTGTGGCCAAATGCGTGCTCGCACAAGTAGGCCACCGTACCACCGAAAACACTCGGAATTGAAGCAAAAAGCACGAAGGATATTTATCCCCCGGTTGGTCGTGGGTGAAATGCCGTGGGGACAACGCAGGAAAAAAACTGAGAGACACCAGTCACGCGCTAGCGATTTAGCCACGGAGCCAAATTGGCTGCTGAATTAGGCCCCTAACCCTTGCTCAGACACGAACGAAAACAGGAATACATCATTAAACAAAACCACACTTCCACACGCAAGGTCCTAGTTGTTTCGGCTGCTTTTCTGGTCTCATTCAAAATCGTTTTTTTTATTATTAATTATTCTTTTGAATTATTTGTTTTTGCGGTCCAAGCTGCTTCTTTTTCTCCCGGTTTTTAAACACTGACCGCTAGGTACTGCATGCAGAGTGCAAAAGTCTGGAGCTGCACTTGACAGCCGACAAAGTTTTTGGTAAAAGAGCGTAAACTCACCTTACGGAACACGACTTGGTGCTTGCGCGTTGAGAGTCGGTCCAAAAGACTGAGGTAGCGGATGACGGGGCGCTTCTAGGGACTATGTGACGTACACCAGAATATTAATGAGGGCAAAGTTCACCTCCCAGGTAACAAGCCTCGAATTAAATACATACTTTCATTACTCAAACTAATATAGAAATACATTGATGGATTATATTAAAATATAAATTGGATATTTATTATCATCATTTAGATGATAATAATAATGATAATAACGTGATAACAATAACAACGTGAACATCGTTCGTCACAACGACTCCAGTAACTTCCACAAACCACCCAGCCGGACAGTTGGGGAAAAAAACCCAAAATAAATACAAACTTTGTGGATGTGCAACAGCAACAATGTGGAATTTGTTCATTCAGTTGTTCATTCATTTATACTTTAAATGAGCTGCAGAATACGGACTGCATCAATCCAAAAATAATCAAGGCCTCGCCTTAAACATCTGCAATATCAGCTTGTTACCCCAGGGCAAAGTGGCACATGATTTGGATGCCTCAGACAACATGAATTAAAGTGCTGTTTAGGCAGGCTTTTCAGCCCCGATGGTGCTCCCCCTGCTGGTCAACTTCTCTGCAGGACAGGTCCAGCAGTTCCCAGGCCTGTTGGAAACAATGTTGAAAACCTCTGACACACACATTTCCTCCACTCTCGCTTTCCCACGCTAATTAAAGTCTGGCTGGTGGGAAACCTGTCTCCCCCACACCCGCAAAGAAGAGCACAGATTGTGATTGAGCAAGCAAATTACAACTCTTTTACTCTGTTAATCTGTTACTTTGCACCGTTATACACGATGTGGACCAATAATAGCTAGATTTATATCTGCCTATCAATATATATATATATATAAATATATATATATATATATATTAATTCATATTAAAATAAACAACTTCTGCAGACTGAATCACATCTGATGCATGTTGTCTGAACATCCATATCACCCTAAAATTGACCATTTCTGCAGAAGGAGCCACAGGTGGTGTCTACCCCACTGCAACAGAGCTTACTGTCCTGAACCACATGCGCTCCACCGAAGCAGAGATACTGTGTATAGTTTGATGGATTGGACATTCAAAAGAACTGTAGCTATTAGTTGGTCTGGGATCAATTATCGAATCTGAATGAAACACGTTAGCAACTCCTCCTCACCCTGTACTTGTAGGAATCTGAAAATGTAAATAATTGGAAGGAGCTGACTCATTTATAGTAACAACATCCTCCTGCTGCATCCAGACTCCTGCTAGACAAAACACATTGATTTTATTTTCACACTTTACTGTGCTCTTAGTATCAGCTGGATTTTTCTCTAAAAACAGAGCTAAAAAATGCCACCCACATAAAAATGGGGAGAAACTTATCAAAAACCCTTGGGATTGTGGCTTCTACCATACATTGGAGAAACAGGTAGCAAGATGGCATTTGCTGTAGCAGGGTCGCCATCTACTGGACACAAAACGCATACAGAGTAAAATCTGAAGAGTGTCCTCCAGCCAAGGGTGACCAAACCGTCTTCGACACTCCTCCCCGGGTCCTGGGGCCGCCGGTCAGGCCTGCGCAGCCGGGTTCGGCACACGGGACGCCATGAGCAATGGTCTCGGCCCCCGACGCTCCGCCATGTTCCACAGAATCTCTCTCTCTCTTTTTTTTGTTTTTTTAAAATAAAGGACATCTGCAGCGTTCTCCATCTCCTGGTTAATTTGATCGTGATTCTCTCTTTTATTCACACAGATACAGTCGCACCAGGTTTTACCTCTGAGGCAGTATGCTTTCTGCCACTTCTGTTTGACCTGAATTTGACCCACTGACGTTCAAGAAAGAGGGTTCATCTGCTTTTGCGCACCTCGACTCACGAGATGAAAACCAGCGTAAATCTCACTGTGTGAGCTCACCGAACACAAGGGAAGGCTGAGACAGAAAAGGGTGGGAAGCAACACTTTTAGTGAGTTTCAACAACAGGTCATCAGAACAAAACAAAAAAACTGACAACAACATCTAACACAGGAACATGAAAGCAAAACCACCACACGAACTCTGAACAATGTTAATCGGACTAAAGAAAAAGAAAAATATTTACAATATTTACAGTATGTACAATGGGGTTGGCTGTTTAGTCGTCCAGCCAGGGGAGATCCATGGCCTCCCCGCCGTACGATCGCCGCGTCACCCCGTAGTCTATGTACAGCTCCTCGCCTGGTTTTATGTCCCGCTTGGCCACAATGAGGAACACTGGCTGGTCCTGGCCCCTTACGTTGATTTTAGTGACCAGCCCTTTAACATGGTCTCTTTTGGAAGAGTGATTGATCCCTGTTGGTTTGTAATTTTGTCCTTAAAGTACATATTCTTAATTCTGTTTTCATATGCATCTTGTGTGAACCTAAATGCGTCCATTGCTTGCCACTTTGCTGCTGTTACAGCTGGATTTGCTCTCTTTGGGACAAGATATATACATATACACTTAATGCACGATCTCACTCTAAAATACATTCTTTCTGATACCTGACACACATGTGATGCAGTGTCAGAGAAGAATTAATGTTCCCAATAATGTAATTATACAACAACTTGCCGGGCATTGGGCTGGTCCTGAATCAGGGGGTGTTTCAGGAGCCGCTCAGTTGGAGGACCCTGTATTCAGTCGTTCACGATGAAACTAGTTGATTGAAATGCATATTACATCCTTCTATTTATATATGTAATGAAGGATGAAATAGGCACTAATGTCAACTAGCTCACGTTTGGTAGATGAAGTGGACAGGGGTTTTTTAAAAGCTGTGGCACCACAATGCAATCTTCGAGCTTCAGGGTCAGAGTGAAGGCCACGAAGAACAGCTCCCAGGGCAGAGCTTTCAGACAAACTCCTTCATTAAAGCAACCTCATGTTGCAAGGTGTTTCCTCAACTGATGGAGAGCAGAGACAAACAGAACAGGTCAGTCACCATCACAACAGTACATAATAGAAAGACTGATGACAGAAGAGAAATAACAAGAATCAATGTTCCCAATAATGTAATTATACAACAACTTGCCGGGCATTGGGCAGGTCCTGAATCAGGGGGTGTTTCAGGAGCCGCTCAGTTGGAGGACCCTGCATTCAGTCGTTCACTATGAAACTAGTTGATTGAAATGCATATTGCATCCTTCTATTTATATATGTAAAGAAGGATGAAATAGGCACTAATGTCAACTAGCTCACGTTTGGTAGATGAAGTGGACAGGTGTGGAAAGAGGTTTTTCAAAAGCTGTGGAGCCTGGATGCATTCTTTATTCATCAGGATCAGAGGGAGGGCAACAAATGCAGGGTCCAGTCCATATCTGAAAAACTGAATAAAGAACAATATCACCAAGAAATATTCTAGCAATTAACATTCTGGTCAAAAGGCCTAAAACCTTGCTAAGCATGACTAAGAGATGGTTCAGGAATAGCCTGAGCCACATCTAACTTTAATTTTTGTCAAAAGAGCAATGTTGTAAGCCTCACTTTAGATATAGATAAAGTACCTTCCAAATGGTAACAAAAGGAACAAGGAAATATTGCATTAATCTGACTTTTCATTTTGAAGGCTTGAGACTGTTCTTATTTTTTGGTTAAATATTTTTACATCCTTACTCAAATCATGTTCCTAAAAAAAAAAAAACTATAGTGTTTAAGCATCCCCTCACAAAACACACACACACACACACACATTAAATTGGACAAAAACACATATCTGATGAATTGACAAGGGATAAGAACAATGAGACAAGGGATAAATAAGACCAAAATGTATCAAATAAAACTGTTCTAATTGAGTTCAGTGATAGCAACAGGGACAAAGCTATTTTTATAACGCTACAGCTTGGACTAACAACCTCCGTCCAGAAGGAAGAAGCTGAATTTCATCCCATAGCCATTATGCTTGTTTGTTTGTTAGTTAGTAAAACTTTCCTTTGTACCTGTTTAGAGTACAGTTAGGCTAGATGGGGCTGTGACTCACCTATCAGATGACTTTGATAGGGAACGTGAGGAAGAGGAGTTCAACCTCCTGGGAACTTTGAAGAACTTGGATGAGATCAAGTTGGAAGGGAACCATTTGGTTGATTTTCTCTGAGGTCCCTTCTTCGGATGCTGTGGGCCACGCTCTGTTCCAGCTTCTCCACTATTTTTTTCATCCACTACTTGCTTTTCTACAAGCTGAGGGAATGTGAGATGTCGGAAAGAGCCTGTTTTTATGGGTGTTGAACAAGTGAGGGGTTCTCCTATGGCTGCAGCCATTGTGTAGGGCAATGGGGAAGAGGGCCAGGGGCTTGTGGGCAAAACATTTGAGGGTTAGAGAGGGGATAGGTGTGTGTGAGTGTGAGAGAGAGAGAGAGAGAGAAAGGAGGAACAAACATGTTAGAGATAAAGTTTTTTAGAGAACAACAAATAAACAAATTGTAACCGCCTCCGTGTAAACACGTCAGATGGAATTTACCAACATGCTGACTTTGATGTGATAGAGGGAAGATGTGTCCAGGTAAACTTAAGCAGTGATTCCATTCTGATTTCATCGACCCATCTACAAAATTTGAAACATTCCAGAAGTCACATGCACAACTCAACTCTCCATCCGTTGAATCTTCTACAGGTCATTGGATGACCAACAGTTAGCTTTGTCATTTATTTTTCTGTATATTTAACACAACTGTAACTACTTGGTGTGTCATTAAAGGTGTCTTTAGTATCATCTCACCCTTGAAAGGCAGTCACACCATGCTATATGGAAATTGCAAAAGAGGTCTAGGCTAACTTTGACACGGCCTCTTACAAAGTGCTACTAAAGTTTATTTTCACACAAAACTCTCTCCCTCTCTCTCATCCACACATGGCACCTGTTTACTGTTACCCGGTGTGTGTTACGGTTACTTTATTTTTTGAGATATATATATATATATATATATATATATATATATATATATATATAATATATATATATATATATATATATATATATATATATATATATATATATATATATATATATATATATATATATATATATATATATATATATATATATATATATATATATATATAAAGTCAGCTATTATCTAAAAGATTGTTTGGTCGATCTTTAATCCAGTGGTTGATAAATTACATGATAATTACTCTGATTAATTTAGGCTTTTGGTCTTCCTCTAGTGAGACATGTGCCCTTGGAGCTCATAGAGAAACACACTATTTCTTTGTTACAGTCACATGATCTATCAACTATTGGAGCATATAATGAACCACTACACAAAAAATAAAAGACTAAAAACTGTGTAATTGGACAATATCCTTTAAAGCAAGCGTTTTAGAGGTCACGAGAGTTTTGGTAACAGGGCAAAAACATCTTTGGTTTGAAAACTGTAAAAAAAAAAAATGATGAAAGTGTCTTTAGACTGACCTATCTCCATTTTGATTAGTTGGATATGCAAAAATCCTAGAGAAAAATGAATAATAAAACAAAAGTTGGATTTTGGAGGCCTAGGACCAGCAAATGGCAGCGATCGGTGGAAATAGGACTTATGTTCTCTGCAAACGGTTTATACACGTATATAAAGCAGTAATAGAGAACTTGAGAACAGAACACTCGGATGCGGAATAAACACACACTAGGCTACTGTTCAATAACCTGTGAAAAGTTTCCAAGAGTCATGAAGCTCTTGGCTTAGGCTCACAGAAGATGTCTGTGCGACCTGTGCAAAAATGTTCTGCCATCTTCTCACCGTGGCATTTTTTCCTCGGCCTACTGGAAGAGTAGGCTATGTGAGGAAGGAAATAAACACAAACAATAACAAAGTTAGGAGCACAGGTCAACACTCACCTGCTCTTTATGGAGTGAGCGGGAGAGCGCTTCCGGGTCCTGCTGCTGGCTGAAATGGCCGCTTGACGGACGGACCTCGTGTCTACAATAGCCCAAACAACAAGTCCACATAGCAATATTGTCATCTTCTATATTCTTGCACGAAACATGGCACAGACACACAAAAGAAAGCGCTGCAGAAGAGAAACGGAGAGATGATCTTGACACTTTAAAAAAAGTGTAAATACCCCGACGTCACCGCAGAGCTGAATAACAACGCAAACCTCTTTCCACATACCCATGACGTCACTCGGACTCACTCAAACAAACAAATACTAAATAAACATGTTGATAAACATCTTTTTTTGCTCTTGCTCTTCCGCTTTGGAAGGTTTACACATCCCGATTTTTAATCAATTGTTATCAACCTCTTTAGCCATCAGCAAATAAGAAAAGTATCAATACAGAATAACCAGACAAACAGACAAATTAAAGAAATAAATGAACCAACCGATAGATGTGAGAACACCCAGCATGCCTAGCGCTGGGCATGTCCATGCATGTCTAGCAGCTATAGCAGAGGAGCTAAGACGGTGATGCTGACCGGAGAGGAGACGAGAGTGGAAACGGAGGAAGACAAACAAGGTGAGTAGCCACGTTTTTTTTTTAGCCACGTTTTAAAGTTCGCTTCAGTGAAGTTGCCCACTTGCACCACTTCCATCATTTACATTTCAGAACAAAATGGTCGGCTACCACACTCTTTTCGTGGCACTACTAGCCGCTAGCCATGCTAACTTTAATCACGGGTGGCAAGTAAACTAGTAACTTATACTTGTACTAGCCTATTTATGGAGATAATTAGTGAAGCAGAAAGCCAAACCGAAGCAACCTCATCGGCTAAACCGCACAAAGTGGTTTTCTAACCGGGGTCCGAGCCGCCCAGGGAGGCCACTAGTGACCCCAGGGGCTGTGCTGAGGTTGTGAGGTTACCAAAATTCTATTTGTTAACATTTCATTTATACAATTCCAATAACTCACCCAACAGTGTAATTACACATCGGTATTGGAGCTTGGATTATACTAGAGTCATCATAAATAGCCTGTTGCATATTTTATACAGCTATCTTAACAATAACTCGTTATCTTTCTGTTGTGATGAGACCAAAGTTTTGAACATAAAACTAAAATATAATAAACAAACTGTGTTTGTGTAACATACACCTGAAGACGTTAAAAGGAAGAAAAAAAAATGTTTATTTAGAAGAAAAACCGGTGGTATACCACTGGTGTATATGTTTTGCAGATATCAGTTTGTAATGAATCAGTTTTAGATCAGCTTTTACAAGTCAGCCATTACATAAATATCTCTAAAATCTAAATACAAATAATAAATCTTCTGTATCAGAAAATAAACCCATAACAAAAATAGCTCCCTTTTTAAGTCACCCAGTACACAAATATGAAATGATATTCAGAGAAAATAAGTATGATTTTTCTATTCAAAGTAATAGAAAATAGAAAGCAGCATTTTTTTCCCCTGTCAATTTCATACAGAACTCTAACTTTGCAGAGTGTTTTCATAGTTTTTGCTTCAGTTTGACCAATGAGATGTTTGCCACCTGTCATACACAGAAACAAATCAGCCAGCTATGAGTACAGTGCTCTCCGCCATACATTAGTTGCAACCGGGATGGAATGGAGGAAATGTCCTTCGTGTTTCATGCTTAAACCTACACCTAGGCTGATGTCTGGTAAACTTGAGCTGCCCTGTGCTGTGCTTGGGGCGGGCGTCCCAGACAGCACCGAAAAAGTGGACATGAACTTGTTACATTTTTCTCTCGTCTTTTCACTTTCTGCAGATATATACGGAAGAGACAGGAAGCCAGAGGATGGCCGATGGTCACCAAACTCCACCCAGCGAGGACAGCCGGATCTATACCCTGGTGGTGAGAGGGAGGAGGAGGGCCGAATTCTTTTTGAGGCTCAACATGATCCTGGATGCTGGGGAACAGAGTCGGAGGGAGAGTTCACAGGCAAACCAGTACGGAGAGCAGGATACTGTAAGTTTGCATGATAACACCACTACATACATACTAGTTGTTTTTTCACAATACTCGCTTGGAAAAAGTTACTCAAATCTGCTGCCTTCTCTTTCTTGCTTTTCACAGCCACACCAGAACGGGGAGGATGTCGAAACGAAGATACGAAGACTGGGAGACTGACACACACATGCACATACTCTCAGAGAGACCGAAAGAGAAAGGAAGAGAGACCGAAAGAGAAAGGAAGAGAGACCGAGAGACAGAGAGAGAGAGAGAGAGAATTACAGACAGAAGGCGAGAGAGAGAGTGAGATGAGGAAACAGAGAGAGAAAGAGAGATGGATAGGAAGAGAGAGGGTGACGAAGAAAGACAGAGTGGAAGAGAGACAGAAAACAAGAGAGAGACAGAAGGGGAGAGAGACAGACGGAGAGAGAGAGAGACAGACGGAAAAAGAGAGACAGACGGAGAGAGAGAGAGATGAAAGAGAAAGAGGGATAAAGGGAGAGGAAGAGAATGGAAGAGAGAAACCCTACCCCTAACCCCTAACCCTAACCCCTAACCCTAACCGAGTACATACCAAAACCAATCAGATGCCACAAATGTCAGAGATCTGGACATACAGCAAATGTGTGCAAAGGGAAGAAAAAATGTCCAAGATGTGTAGTTATGAGGAATGCAAAAATAAAATGAAACCGAGATGTAATTGTGGGGGAGAACACAGTGCAGCATATGCAGGATGTCAAGTAATGAGGAAAGAGATGGAAGTGCAGCAAACTAAAGTTCAAAACAAAATATATGCTGAAGCAGTGAAAAGGGTAGGGAAGGTGCCAGAGAAAATAAATGTGAATAGGAGTACAAGAAGAACCACAAAGAGTGGAGAAAAAAGGAAAAATATGGATGGATGTTAAGAAACTGGTGACCTTCATTGCAGGAGTGATAAATGCTACGATGGAATCAAAATCAAAAACAGAAAGAATTCAAAATATAATGAAAGCAGCGATAAATCATCTGGATATTAATGAATTATCATTGGAGGAAGTCAGGAACAGTTTAAGTGCTCATTCAAGACAAGAAGGATTAGGATAATGAATGGTAGTGATCCTACAATGGAACGCAAGGAGCCTGATAGCTAATGGACAAGAGTTTAAAAGATACATAGCTAAATTAATAGATAAACCAGATATTATTTGCATTCAGGAAACATGGTTAAATAAAAAATTTGAATTAAAATTATTTCCATATACAATAATTAGACGCGATAGAGAGGAAGGAAATGGAGGAGGATGTGCAACTTTTATTAATAATAAAATTAATTATAGAATAATTAAAATAGGAAAAGAAAGAATATATAGGAATAGAAATTTATATTGATAATGAAAAAATATATATAGTAAATTATTATAATCCATGCAAAGCATTATATATATTAATAAACTTAAACTAATTATTGAGGATAAGTGTAAAAAGTTAATATGTGGAGACTAACTCGCATAGTAAATTATGGGGAGGAAATAAGGAAGATAAAAATGGGGAAGTTATTGAAGAATTAATGGATGATAAGAATTTAGTATGTTTAAATGATGGGAGAGGAACAAGATTAAATACAAACACAGGTAAAAGTTCTGCAATGGACTTAACATTAGTATCAAATGAATTAGCAGGGAAATGTAATTGGGATGTTAAAGAAAGAAATTTAGGGAGTGATCATCATATAATTTTTACAAAAATTTATGGGGATAAAGAAGAAAGGTTGGAAAAAGGAGAAGGGAGATTGATATAAAAAAAAAAGCAAATTGGATTAAATTTAGAGAAATATGTGAAAAAGAATATGGGAGGATAAATATGAATGAAGATGTAGACATAGTGGGAAAAACATTTAGGATAATAATAACTGAAGCAGCAGAAGTAACTATACCTAAGAGTAAAGGAACCATGAAAAAGAAAAATGTTCCGTGGTGGAATGAAAAATGTGAAAAAGTATTTAAGGAGAGAAACAAAAGTATGAATATATTAAAAAGGACACATAATTTTGAGAATCTAATAAAATATAAAAGGTTACAACCAGAAGCAAGAAGAGTAATTAAAGGAGCAAAAAGAGAAAACTGGAGGAAATTCTGTGATAAAATAGGAAGAACAACATTAATAAGTGAAATATGGGGAATGATAAGAAAGATGAAAGGAGTCTATAAAGAGTATAAATATCCAATAATTAATATAGGAGAAAAAATTGCTATTAAAAATTAAGATAAAGCAGAAATGTTAGTAAAAACATTTGCGGGGATAAATAGTAATACAAATTTATCAGAAGATATGCAAAGAAGAAGAGACGAAACTAGAAAGAAGAATATTGTCGAAGGAGAGGAAGAACAAAGATCAACAGCAATAGATGCACCATTTTCATTATTTGAATTAGAAAGGGTAATGAGAAGAAGTAAAATATCAGCTTTAGGAAAATATATTAATTATGAAATGCTTAAACAATTAGGGGATAAGATGAAAGATAAACTATTGGAATTATACAATAAAGTATGGGATAAAGGGAAATTACCAAAAAATTGGAAAGAGGCATTAATAATACCAATACTAAAACCAGGAAAAAATCCAAGTAGGCCAGAGAATTATAGACCAATAGCATTAACATCGCATATAGGAAAAATAATAGAGAGGTTGATTACAGAAAGATTAAATTATTATTTAGAAAGTAAGAAAATGTTAAGTATCAAAATGGCTTCAGAAATGGTAGAGGAACAATGGATCCAGTAGTGAGTCTAGAAAGTGAAATTAGAAAAGCCCAGAATATTAGAGAGTCTAATAGTAGTTTTTTTCGATATAGAGAAAGCACATGATATGGTGTGGAAGGAGGGATTAATGATTAAATTAAAAAGATTAGGAATTGTAGGGAAAACTTTTAATTGGATAAAGGATTTTTTTTGTTTAACAGATTCATTGAAGTGAGAGTAGGGGATAAAATATCAAAAAGTTATAAAGTTGATAATGGTACTCCTCAAGGGAGTGTAATTAGTCCAGTGTTATTTTCTATTATGATTAATGATGTGTTTGATGATATTGTCATGTTTGCGGTTAAGGAGGACCCAAATGCAGCAAAGTACAAATAAGGAGGATTTAATGAAAACAAGGAACAGGAACTTACAGAACTCAGGAGGGTATATAAGGCAGCAAACGGTCAAACAGGACCCAGACGGGCAACAAGGAAGGCAGGGACCAGGCGGGGAAGAAAGACGGACGAACCAGAAAGTAGTGACTGAATGAGAACCGAATATATACGGAGGAGGAGAGTGAAGAGTGAACACGGGAGGAGCAGGAGACCAATTAGTAAAAGCGGTTGCAGCTGAGGGGGATTGAGCAGGTGGAACTGATTAGCAGCTGGGATGGAAGGTAGAATGGCTAGGAGACAGAAGACTCTAAAGAAACTAGAAAGGATTCTTAAGAAACTATCTAAAGAGAACTCTAAGGGAAACGTAAGGACACACTGGAGAACAGAAGGAGGAATTAAATAGAGAGATAAAGGAAACACAAATGGGAAGGTGGACATAGACAAAGGTGAAAAACATCTACAGAACCCAGGGAGTGCCAGAATACAAAAATATAATTACACTGAATAAGAAAAACTACTAACTTAAGACACAAACAGGAGGAGCAAAACAAGAGGGCACCTTGGGGTAAAAAGGGGAAGAAAACCAAGTGGAAGGAAAAACTCAAACTTGCCACACAAAAACCAAAGACCATGACAGATATAGGATTAGATATTTATTTGCAGATGATGGTATTATATGGAAAAGGGGAAGAACTATTAAATATGTACAGAAGAAGATACAAGAAGCAATAACAAAGGTAGAAAATTGGTCGTTTAACTGGGGATTTAAATTTCCGGTTGATAAATCTAAGAGTATGGTTTTTACAAAGAAAAGGGATATCAAAATTGAACTTAAATTGTATGGAAATATATTAGAGCAAGTACATAGTTTTTAATATTTGGGAGTCATATTTGATGAAAAATTAATCTGGAAGGAAAATATAAATAAAATAGAAGAAAAGTGTAAAAAACGTGATTAATATAATGAGATGTTTAAAAGGGAATGATTGGGGAGCTAGTTCTAAAGCATTAAAGAAAATATATATAGTAATGATTAGATCGATTATTAATTATGGTAGCATAGTATATAGTTCAGCAAGTAAAACACTATTAAAAAGGATAGAAATAATACAAAATCAGGCTTTAAGATTATGCTGTGGAGCAATGAAAACTACTCCAATAGTTTCATTACAAGTTGAAATGGGAGAGATGCCTATAAATCTAAGATTTAAATGATTGAAACTTAATTATTGGGCTAGTGTTCAGGGAAGTAAAGGAGATGAACATATGATAAAAGAAGAGATGATAATAGGAGGAAATTATGGTAACAGGAAATATGAGAGTACGATATGGAAATCATGTAAATTAGCGTAGTAATTAAAATTGAATAATAAAGAAATGATTAATAAATTCTTATATTCAGTTACACCTGTTTGGTTATTTCCAAAAGTAAATGTAGATTTTTACATTCAGAATGAAGTCATTAAAAGAAAAGGTAAAGGAAATTGGGATTATATAGTGGAAAAAAGATTAAATGAAACATATAGAACATTAATGCCGATATGTACAGATGGGTCAAAGGAGTTAAATAAAGATATAACAGGATTCTCTTTTTGGATCCCAAATTTAGGTATATATAAAAAAAGTAGAACATCTAATAGTCTGTCAATCTATACAGTGGAGATGTTAGCTATTTCTTTTAGTTTACAGTGGATAGAGCAAAACAGAATTAGGAAATTTATTATTTGTTCAGATTCAATGGCAGCCTTAGAATCAATTAATACAATGTCAGCGGATAAAAGAATGGATGTTTTATATGAAATATATGAATGTTTGTTTAGGTTAAAAAAGGTTAATTCAGAAGTTAGGTTTATGTGGGTTCCAGCTCATAGAGGGTAATGAAATTGCGGATTTTTACGCAAAACAAGCTACTAAAATGAATACTTTAATGGAAATATCATAGTATGGCAGAAATAAAAGAAAATATTAAAAAGAAGATTATGGAAGAATGGCAATGGAATTGAATTAATAGAGAAAAAAGGAAGACATTTATATAATATTAAGGAAAAGGTGGGTAAAATGGAAAATATACAAATGTGTAATAGGAATCAAGTAATAATTTCAAGAATGAGAATGGGGCATACGGCTTAAACAGTACACTCTTTATGATAGGAAAACATAATACAGGAATGTGTGATTGTGCAAAGGATAAAGAAACGGTAGAGCATCTTGTATATAAATGTGAAAAATATAAGAATATAAGAATAGGAAAATATCAAGGAAACTAAAGATGAAAGATAATGAAAAGTTGAATTTAAGGAATCTGTTAATTGGAGGATTAGATGTTTATAAATTAATAATTGAATTTTTAAAAAATAGTAAATTAATAAATAGAATTTAAATAGAATATAGATTTCTCCCTACTACGACTCACACTCCCACAACGAAGGTGGCGGAAATGCACCTAAAGTTGGTTGCCACCCGCCAATAAACTAAAAGAAGAAGAAGAAGAGAGCGGCGATTCCTTTTGCTCGTTATTTCGTTTTCTAATAGATGATTTTGAGTTTAGTTCTCTTAATTTTAGTTTGAGTATCATCCCTCCTTTTGGCGCCTTTGAGTTTGCAGATGGATAATACGGCACCGACAGCGGGTAAAGAAAATGGACAAGGAATGGACAAGAACAAACAACGAATGAAAAGATAAGTAGTTTAAAAATGAAGAAAGAATTGACAGTTAAGATTGACTTAGAGGGACAGGAAAAAAATCCCACCACTGCAGATTATACAAAACGATAAGAATGCTTTGTGGGGGAATTCTTGGTTGTACTCCAACTGGGCCGCGTTCTTTCGAAATAACCATGTCCAACGAGGTAGCAAGAGACCGGCTGTTGGAAGGATTTAAAATTGGGGAAACAAGAGTAGTGGCCTCCCCACTAGTCTCAAATGAAATGATAGTGTCATTTCTTCACCTCTCTAATTATGATGAGGAAATAATGGAGAAATTGAATGGCTGGGGCGTCACTGCTGTGTCCCCTATAAAACGCTGTGTGTGGCCGAGTTCCAATGTTTATGATGGAACCAGGTTTTTGAAATTAAGGTTTACAGAAGAGGTCACCTCTCTGCCTTATGCAGCAAAATTTAATACAGAAAATGGAGTCAAATATTTTAGAGTAATTCACGACAGACAAGTAAAAGTATGTAGAATATGTCTACAGCCAGGACACATCCTGAGGGAATGTCTGGAATTTATGTGTTTCAAATATAAAAGCTAGGGACACTACGCAAGGGAGTGTACGGAGGAGGTAGAGAAGTGTTCAGTGTGTTTTAATAAAAAAAGGGAATGCATTTGTAACATAAGCGAAGAGGATGACATGGTTTAGAGGTTGGAGCAGCATGTGGATGCTAATCCTTCGGAGAATAGTGAAGGAGAGCTTGAGTGTGGGCAAAAGGTTCAGACTGAAGATGCCGAAAGAGGTGTTGAGCTTGGGGGGACTCCTGTCGGAGTACCCTTCCAGCCAATGCCCAAAATCTTTGGCATAACTCAGGGTCCAGTAACAAGGGGTAAACCGAGGCAGGATGCCACCTTGGAGCTGGTGGGGAGAGGTTTGATGGTTACCCCAACCCTGGTTGAATCTGGCCAGCAAAAAATGCAGTGGGAAGGGGGGCCTGGCTCGTTGAGACAGAAGCCTTTTCCGTAAAGATCGTTGGAACACACAGGCTGTGGTGGAGGCCATTCTGTGGTCCCTGAGATGGGAAGTAGTGTCTCTGGGGTTGAGGATGACCCGCATGAAACAAATGGTGTTTTATTTGCGGTACCTTCCGTGCCAGATTCATGCCCTGAGCTGAAAACCATCACATCCTCTGATTCGGATATGGACCTAAAGCTGGCTGCAATTAAAAAGAGGCAATACTCTGAAATGCTTACAAGGAAAGGAAGTAAAAAACAAAAACCGAAAAAAAATATATCATGATGACTAGGTTTCTCTATCTCCTCTGTTGTGATCCCTTGTATAGTGCTGAGGATGGCGGATTCAGGGCGCTCCCGGGGGAGTTTGGGAACAAAAGAAGCATTCTTGTCGTTCTGATATCACCTGCATTTATGTGGTTCCTCTTTTATTTCAGGGTGTATGGAAAGAAGGGAAATACATTTTGTCTTTCTCATCCTCACATCAGTCTTGTTTATTAATTGTATCCGTTTTCTGTCAGGAGGGGAAGGAGATGCGGCGCATCTTGCTGCGGTACATCCTGAGGACAACGTTGGCGGGAGGGATGATCTCCCACTGGTGTTTTGGACTCAAGCTGCAATGGAAATGGAAAAACCTGGAAAAGAGAGAAGAGGATGGAGGTGCATACTGTCTGTGCCAGGTTTTTTCCTGTGGCTAAAACTTTTCTAAAAATAGTCTCATTGAACTGCAACGGATTCAGAAACATGAAGAAAGCGGAGAAACTTTTTAAGCAGTTAGACAGTGATATAATATGCCTGCAAGAAACGCACTGGACAAGAGAAACGGAACTGAAAATGAAGGATGTATGGAAAGAAGGAATTTTTGCAAGTCTGGGATCCATGAGGGCGCGCGGTGTGGTGTTTCTTCTAAAAAGGAATATTGTTGAAAATGAACAATTATTATATAAAGATAATGATGGCAGAATATTAATAATGATCTTTGATTTGGAAGGAAAAAAATTATAAGTTAATTAACATTTATGCACCAAATGACGAGGTGGAAAGAAGGGGTTTTTTTCTCGAAAATTGGAACCTTTTTGGGTTGGTAATTGTATTTTGGTTGGGGATTTTAACGTTAAAATGTCTAGATTAGACACAGGGGATGGCGGTTTAATGAGAAGTGATTCATCCAGGACAGAATTGAAAATTTTGGTGGAAGGAAAGGGCTTGGCAGATGCATGGAGAATAGAGAACCCTGAGTTAAAAGTATTTTCTAGGAGACAACTGGTTAAAGATAATTTAAAGCAGAGCAGAATTGACATGTGCCTTGTAAACCATAAAATATTGCATTTAATTCACAACATTTTTAATACATTTTTAACCTATGGTGATCATGCGGCTCTTTTTATTTCAGATTGGTCAAAATACAAAAACGAAAGGTGGTGGCACATGGTGTTTAAATTCGAGTTTATTGACGGATAGAAAATACCAACAATGAATGAGATTTTTAATAAGATCTAAGATAGATGAAAAAGAATTTGCGCGGGACATTTTTACATGGTGGAAAGAGCTAAAGGGAGCAATAAAGATAAAAAGTATAAGGTTTGCAAAAGAGAGGAATTGGAAAAAGAGAGAAAAAGCGAGCAGCTTGGTAAAGGAAATAGAGAAAGAGGTTAAGAAAAGAGAAAGGTATCAAATGAAAGACAAAACATGGTATGTAAAATTAAAAACAGAATTAGAGAACCTGGAAAGAGAGAAATGGAATGGAGAAAGAGTAAGGAGTAGAGCTAAATATGTGATAGAGGGGGAAAAGATGTCTAAGTTTTTCTTAAATATGGAAAAGAATAGACAGCAAAACAGACATAAGTGAATTGTTAAATGAAAATGGAAACAAAATAATGGATTTTTAAAAATTGCTGAGATGGTAGAAATTTTCTATGGAGATTTATTTAGGAAAGATAAGATAGAGATGGAATGTTTGAATGAAATCTTATCAAAAGTAGATAAAAAGCTAACAAATGAAGATCATTTTGGATGTGAAGGTCCAATACCAGTGGAAGAAATCAAATATGCAATTAATGGACTGCAAGTAAACAAAAGCCCCAGATTTGATGGTATAACAACGGAATTCTACAGAGAATTTGGAGACTTGTTGGCACCGCATTTGTCTGATTTGTTTAAAGAAATCGAGAAGGAAAAAAGGATGTGTGATGGAATCGCGACAGGCATGATTGTTCTGGTGTATAAAAAGAAAGGAGATAAAAACAGACTTGATAATTACAGACTATAAGGTGTTAACAAAGGTACTGGCAAATAGGTTAAAACTTGTAATTGGTAAAGTGATATCTAAATCTCTGGCATTTGCAGTGCCGGGAAGGGAGATTGCGGACACTTTAATGTCGTTAAGAGACACAATTAATTTTTTAAGTTCAGATATAAAAGGTGGAATAGTTCTTAATTTAGATCACAATTAATAAGGCATTTGATAGGGTGGATCACTGGTATTTGTGGAGAACGCTTGAGAAATTTGGGTTTAGGCCAGACTTTATAAACTGGGTAAAGCTTATTTATAAAAATGCAGAAAGCTGCGTTAAAATAAATGGCATCCTCACAAATGTTTTCCCGCGGCATTGTATTCGTTGGCGGTGGAGCCGCTGGCTGCTAATGTGAGACAGCTATGATAAAATAAAGGGAGTAATAGTACCAGGAGGAGAAACAATCGTAATGTACCAAATTGCTGACGGTACCACATTTGTGGTGAGAGACATGAAAAGTATTGATAACATAATGGGTATAATAGAAATCTATGGTAAAGCATCAGGCGCGAGAAATAATGTTGCAAAGTCGAGCATTATGCAAAAAGGAGGGATGAAGGAAAAAACATGTTCATGGAGATTTAAAAGAAATGAAGAAAACATTAAAATATTGGGTATGTATTTTGGTTTGGATAGTGTAAAGACTAGAGATACAAATTGGACAGGTGTTTTAAATAAAATAAAAAGAGATTTAAATTATCTGCAAATGAGGAACTTAACTCTAAATGGAAAGGTGATAATAACAAATGCATTATTACTATCGAAAGTCTATTATTGTTTAACAGTACTAGATATGCCTGAGTGGGTAGTGAAAGAATTGAGAATGTTAATTAGCAGATTTATATGGTCAAAAAAGAGGGTGCAGATCGCCTACGCGGCATTAATAACAGAATACAAGGAGGGTGGGATAAATCTGATAGAGATGTTTTGCCCGTTTTTCCGAATCTATTTATGGAATCCTTTTGTGATGACAATTGTAAATTGGTGGGTGATTTTAACATTAAAATGTCAAGACTAGACATAGGTGATCACAGTATTTTAAGTAATTACACATCAAGGAAGAAACTAGAGGAAATAATGAATGTTAAAAGTTTGGTTGATGTATGGAGGGTAGGGAACTCAGAATCCAAAACAATTTCAAGAAGACAGCTGGTGGAGAACACTAAAACAGAGCAGGATAGATTTGTGTCTGGTTAATCAGGAAATAACGAACCTGATAAAAAGGCACAAACTACAAATTTTTATCCTGTGGAGACCATGCAGCGTCTAATTTTAAAATAAGACAGGACATAACTGGAAGACGTGGAGGCACATGGTGCCTTAACTCTAGTTTATTGAAAGAAAAGGAATATAATGGAGTAATGAGGAACTTAATAAAATCAAAAAAAGCTGAAAGGGGATCTACAGAGGACATCATTATGTGGTGGGAGGATCTTAAAAGAATGATAAACATAAAAAGCATTAGATATGCAAAGATAAGGAGGTGCAAAAAGAGAGAAAAGATGATTAATTTAGAAAAAGGAAATAGAAGAAGAGGTAAGTGAAATAGAAAGAAAGCCAATGAAGGACAAGACAAGATAGAGTAAACTAGAAATGGAATTAAAAGATCTGGAAAGAGAGAAATGGGAGGGAGAAAGAGTAAGAAGCAGGGCCAAATATGTGATATGGGTGAGAAGGTGTCAAAATTTTTCTTAAAAATGGAGAAAACTAGACAGCAAAACAATTATATAAATGAATTAGTTAACGAAAATGGATGTAAAATAACGAAGATTGACGACATCCTTGAGACAACTAAGCTTCATTATAAGAACCTTTTAAAAAAAGAAGATATAGAAATGGAAAGCATGAATGACATCTTGTCTAAAACAGATAAAATATTACAGAGGGAGGACAGATTATAGTGTGAGGGTAAAATAGAATTAGAAAAAGTAAAATATGCTATAAACGGACTAAAATTAAATAAAAGCCCAGGCCTTGATGGCATTACAATTGAATTTTATTAAGAAATTTTGGATTTGTTAGCCCCTAATTTATGTGAACTGTTTGAGGAAATGGAAAAAAAACGGAGAAATAAGTGATGAAATGGCAACATGAATGATAACATTATTATATAAAAAAGAATATAAAAAGAACTTGGAAAATTATAGGCCTTTAACTATGTTAAATAATGATTACAAGGTATTGACAAAAATACTAGCTAATAGATTAAAGATGGTTATTGGGAAGGTAATTCCCCCCTCGTAGACTTACGCTGTGCCAGGGAGGGAAACAGCAGACCCTTTAATGTCTCTAAGGGATACGATACACTTTTTAAGTGAACAAAAGGAAGGTGGTCTAGTACTCAATCTGGACCTAAATAAAGCTTTTGACAGAGTGGACCATGGGAAACACTGAGCAGGCTTGGGTTTGGCCCAGTATTTTTAAACTGGATTAAGCTTATTTATAGTAAACCAAAACGCTGCATTAAAATAAATTGTTTGCTCACGGATGTGTTTCCATTAGAAAGGTCGGTGAGGCAAGGAAGTCCGCTATCGGCAGCATTATATTCCTTGGCGGTGGAACCTTTGGCAGCATACGTGAGACATAATGTGAAAAGGATAAATTGTGTAATTGTGCCGGGGGGAATGATGAGTCTAATGTATCAATTTGCGGACGATACTACTTTTGTAGTCAAAGGTATGGCAAGCATAAGGGTAATAATGGAAATAATTCATATTTATGGTAGAGCGTCAGGTGCGAGAATTAACATTAGTAAATCAAGCATCATGCAAATCGGTAGGATGAAAGAGGAAGGTTGTGAGTGGAAATTTGAAAGAAATGATGAGAAAGTGAATATTTTAGGAATTGCACTGGGTGTAGATAGTGGGACTATGAGGGACAGAAACTGGATGTGTGTTATAAATAAAATAAAAAGAGACTTGAACTTTTGGCAATTGAGAAATTTGACCATGAGAGGGAAGGTGATAACAAATGCTATGTTATTATCAAAGGTTAATTATATACTAAACATATTGGATATACCGGTTTCGGTAATAAGGGATATTAGATTTTTGGTAAGCAGGTTCCTATGGAACAAAAAGAGAGTCCAAATTGCATATAGAAACGTAATAGCTGGTTATAATGACGGTGGATTAAATTTGACTGACTTATAAACAAAGGCTAAGGCATTGAGGATTAAGACTTTTAAAAAATACATAAATGGGGAAGAGGGGAAAGTATGGAAGGAATTTATGAGCTTTTTTTTAATATAGTGTGTGGTTGTGGTGAGGAAGACATGACAAGAGGGAGGAGTAGTATGTTGTGTGGAGTGCCGTCTATGTTGAAGTGATGGGTGCGTGGTCCGAGTTATTGAGTAAGATTGAATATAAGTGCAAGGATCCAGAACGCGTACATAATCAGACGATTTTTATAAACAAAAATATCCAAGATAAGGGAGAGGTTATGTTCAACCAAACTTTTATGTTGGCAGGGATAAGACAAATCAAGGATATAGCTAGAGAATATGTGCCAGGATTTTTAACGGCAGGAGTAATACACAATCAAGTGAGAGAAGTGGATAGTGAGAGGACTGTGAGAAAAGTGGAAAATGTAATAGAGAAAATAAAAATTGTTTTAAGAATGGAAGAAAAAAAGAGCTACCGGATTTATTTATAAGAAATGATGAACAAAAACCACATTTGAAGGAAATTAAGACAAAAGTTGTGTATGAGATACTGCTAAAATGCTGCATAAAGAGAGCTAAAGCTGAGGAATTTTGGGGGAAAATCTTTCCTATGAATGAGAGTAAAAACACCTAGAGAACATTAATAGTAAAAAATAATGATTGGAAATGCGAGGAGTTTGATTTTAAAATAAGACATAATATTATTTACACTAATAACATAATACATCAAATAAATAGGGAGGTGAGTAGAAGGTGTCAGGTGTGTAGAAAAGAGACAGAGACAATGATGCATTTATTTTTTGAGTGTGAGCAGGTAAGGGAGTTCCTGGAGTGTGGATGACGGTTTGTAGGAGATGGAATATAAAGATAGAGTACAAGGACTGGAAATGGGTATATTTTATAGGAATACAGGAAAATAAAGAGACAAACACAAGCTTGCTGAACATCTTTTTAAGCCATGCTAGACTGAGTATTCGGCTGAGAAGGAACATGGTAAATTTTGAAGTGCCTATACTTCCGATTTTTTTTTTTTATATTTTGAAACTGCATTTAAAGGCAATGTTTTGTTATATGCCTGATGAATTGTTTGACTACAATTTTGTAGGAAAAAATCAGTTTGTTAAAAGGCAATGAGATTCCTTTATTCTGGCTTTTTGATTGTTGTAAATATGTTTTTGTTTTCTTTATGTAATCATGTGTTGTTGGAATGGATTAATATGTTTTGATTTAAAGTGTGTATTTTTGGTACTTTTTGATAATAAAAGAAAGAAAAAAACACGCCCAATCTCGTCTGATCTCAGAAGCTAAGCAGGGTCGGGCCTGGTTAGTACTTGGATGGGAGACCGCCTGGGAATACCAGGTGCTGTAAGCTTCACACTTTTTAGCTAAAGGGGACCAAAAATAACTCATTTAGCTACACATATCCATGCAGAATGATCTGGAATAGCAGTTTTCCTTGTCAATCACAATTCTTTTCCTCATTAAATTTAGCCACTCTGAGTCTGCTCATGTCATCCACCTGGTCAGCAGCTGGGTCTGATTGCTGTAACGGCATCAATCAATTTCCCCGATCAGTCAGAAGGTTGAATGTAGTTTTCTTTATGCCATTTTTGGAAAATAATGTCAAGAAAAACAGTTCAAAACCAACTAGTTTGTTTCAAATTTAACGTTCTTTTTCTCCCTTGGGTGCAAATCAGTTTGGAATGGAGTAGACGTCATCTAAACAATGAAGAACAAGCAGACTGGGTTTATCTATGGCAGGAGCAGAAAAGGTCAAGTGCTGCTCTAAAACATAAATGTTGGGTAGGTTACAGGCATGTCTGGAAGACATAAAAACATGGATGACTAAACTTTTTGCTCTTAAATTCTGACAAGACAGAAGTTGCTGTCTTTGGACCAGAAGTTCTAAAAAAGAAACTGCTTAGTCAATCACTTTATCTGGATGGCAAAGGAAACCGACGCAAACAGGACCGGATTATGTTAGCAGAGGCCCCTGGGCACAAAATGTTCAAAGGGCCCCCTCGCCTATACCTGAAGAAGCCATTTTTGCCGCGATTCCAGAAGATAGTAAAAAATGTTCCTCTAGCGTACTTGATGCGCTGGGTGAAGGAATAGCCATCTTCTCATATTCTAGCGATTAGCCAATGAGAACTGGTGCAAATCGAGATGAGTCTTCCTGCAGGCTTTAATGCTAGAAGCTAGAATGGCCTGAAACAAGGTAACCAAGGCATTTTTTCCACAAACAATGTTACAGAGTCCATGGTAAACTTCAGAAATTACCACAAAAGTAATGAAATAAGTTTGGCAGGGCACCTTTAAAAAGAGAAATCACATTTCTCCCGTTTTGGCTTCCCTTCATTGGCTCCCTGTTAAATCCAGAATAGAATTTAAGATCCTCCTTCTTACATACAAAGCCCTTAATAATCAAGCTCCATCATAAATCAGAGATCTAATTGTTCCTTATGTTCCTAACAGAGCACTTCGCTCTCAGACTGCAGGCTTACTTGTAGTTCCTAGGATTTCTAAAAGTAGAATGGGAGGCAGATCTTTTAGTTATCAGGCTCTTCTCCTGTGGAACCAGCTCCCAGCTTTAGTCCGTGAGGAAGACACTCTTTACTTTTAAGGTCAGGCTTAAAACTTTCCTTTTTGATAAAGCTCATAGTTAGAGTGGCTAAGGTCATCCTGAGCTATAGGCTCATACCCTTACACTGATGGAGGAAAGACTAACTAATTTTCTTCACTCTGCTACTTCCTTTTCTACTACTACTCTCCAGTTGTTTTAGAGTACATTCTGTTATTTTGATATAATATCTGTTTTTTTCTCCATAGTAGATATACCTGGTCTGGTATCCTGCTTGGCTGCAATGCCCTGCTGGACGGGGGCCATTGACTGGGATGATCCTCCCAGTAACTGAACATCCACTGTGTCCTGTTATCAACTTTTTACTTTCTGTAACATAGAAAGTTCTCTTATATCAGATCTTCTGTTCCTTCTGTGTCTTTGCTCTTTCTTCTTAAACCCCCAGACGGTCACGCAGGATGCCCGCTCCTACTGAGCCTGGTTCTGTTGGAGGTTTCTTCCTGTTAAAGGGGAGTTTTTCCTCTCCACCGTCGCTACATGCTTGCTCAGTATGAGGGATTGCTAAAGGATTGCTGTGGTTGGCAAGTCTGCATCAACGGAGCCCAACTTCACGTCAATGACTGACGCAATCTGCTGGGATTCCTTACATAGGAAACTTTTTAACAGATTGCAATGTTTGTATAAATGTATTGAAATGACTTCTTGTTAAGTGCCTTGAGATGACATTTGTTGTGAATCTGCACTATATAAATAAACTGAATGCTGCAGATTTATCGTTTACGGCCATACCAACCTGAACATGCCCACTTCCTGTAAGGTACGCGGCAGTAGGAAGTTGGGAGCGTCGTGTGCTGAGGAGCAGAGTAGTGATAGCGGTTTCTTTGATCTAAAATTGGTTTGAATCAGCCTTTTGCTGAAGTCTTTTGGTTTTTTAAATGTGTTTTTTCCTCCCCTATAGGTTTCTGAAGGGGACAGGTTTTTTTTGTTTTTTCTGGATGGATTTATACATGTATATATGTAGGGACAGCGTGACGAGCAGAGAACAGGTGAGTTCAATCAAATATGAGAGAGAGTTGTGTGTGAATGTTGTGCTGGAGGGGCAAGAGAGAGTGCAAACACTAACGCTGAAAAGTACAATAAGGCTGTTGTGCAGGGGAATTTTAGGCTGCAGGCCAACTGGGCCCTGCTCGTTCAAAGTCACCATGTCGAACGAGGTGGAGGTGCAGCGTTTGCTTAATGGGTTAAAGATAGGAAACACAGTGGTACAAGCAACACCGGTGTGTAATAATAAAGCCATGGTCTCGTTTCTTCATCTGCTGGTTTATGTGTCAGAAGAGGTGTTAACTGATAAATTAGAGGGATTGGGGGGACTCAATTGACGGACATAAAATGGCGTGTATGGCCAGGAACAATGGTGGTTGATGGCACACGGTTTATAAAGGTGAGGTTTTCTGAATAGGTCTCTTCACTGCCGTATTCAACGCGGTTTAACACTGAGGCAGGTGCACAGTATTTTAGGGTTATTCATGATAGGCAGGTGAGGGTGTGCAGACGCTGTCTGCAGCCAGATCACATTGCCCTGAGTTTTTGTGCTAGAAATGTAGGGTAAAGAGATATTTCGCAAGGGAGTGTGTGGGGATGAGGGAGATGTGTGCTGCATGTTTTAATGAAATAAAGCAATGCATATGTCACGGTAGTGAGTGTGGCTCTGCTGCGCGGGGGGAGCTTTCTGAGGCAGAGGGGTGGCCTGCTGGTGCGCTGGGAGTTGGCAACGTGGGAGTGAGTGGACACAGTGTTCATGATGGCCAGCTGGTTCCTGAGGTTGGAGGCAGGAAGAAGCTGGAGATGGCTCCTGTGCCAAAGATGCCAAAGGTCTTTGGCACTATTCAGGGGCCAACGAAGGGCGGCGAACCGAGCCAGGACGCCATCCCGTAGTTGGCAGGGGGGCTGTTGAGGCCAGCCCTGCCCTTTTTGAGTCTGGCCATTTTGATCTGAAAGGAGGGCCTGGCCTGCTGGGTCATAAGCCTGCTGCCGGAGCAGCGAGCGATGGGTACTTGGTGGTGCCTGAGACTGTGTGCAGTTCGGGCAGCACTGGTGTGAGCTCGCTCCGGACTGCTGATGCGCCTTCCGTGCCAGGCTCAGACCCTGAGATGCTGACCTCAACAACTTCTGACTCAGAGATGGATGTGCATGCTGCTGTGCTGACAAAGCGGCAGAGCCCTGGCAGGCTGCCTCATAACAGGAAGAAGAAGTTGACGCAGCTGGGTGAGGAGAATGTGGGTTGAAGTGGAGGGGGAATGGCTGTCTTCTCTTTTTCACTGGGCGACCTATTGGGTAGTGTCCCTGGTAATAGGAACAGTGCATGTTGGGTAGGGGAGGGAGGGGATACACAGCAGCCTTGTTATCTGGGTGTGGGTGTGTGTTAGCGAGGTGAGTGTTGGAAGTGGGTGTGATGGTTCGGTGGATGTGGTGCAGCGTTTCTGCCTAAGTTTTTCTTTTTGTTTTTTTTCAGATAAAACCGGAGAGAGCAGAGAGATGCTGTCTAGACGTGAAATGGCTGGTTTTGAGGTGCTAACGCAGAGATGGCGGTGGGAGGAGCCCTCAAGATGTGCTGGAGAGGTGCTGGATGTGGTGGGCGATGTCTGGTTGGACTAAATGCCAGGATGGACCCCAGCGAAGTATGGCGGAATCCTGCATGGAAGAGCCGGATGACTCATGAGGGAGGAAGCGGAAGACTGATTGTTGGTGCCGGTAAGAGACCGATTTCTTTCGTGCCGTCGGGTGGACTATGGTAATATGGACAGCGGATGAAGAGGTTGAGTTTAACCTGTATGAACGGGAAGGGACTGCGTAACATTGTAAAGGCAAGAGCACTGCTGAGTGCGGTGAAAAGTGACGTTATATGCCTCCAGGAGACGCATTGGACAAAAGAAAAGGAGGATGAAATGAAAGAAATGTGGAATGGCTTTTTGTTTTCGAGCTGAGTATCGGCTAAAGCATGTGGGGTCACAATATTAATTAAACAGGGGATAATGGACTATTTGTGTTTAAATCATAAAGTTGATGAGGGCATACTTTTAGTTTAGGATTGTGCTTTGTGGGAGGCAACCAGTATAGATTGATTAACTTGTACGCCCCTACTGAATGCGTGTTGGGCAGAGGTTTTTTTGAGAAAGTGGTATGTTTTTTTCTGATAAGGCAATTTGTGTTGGGAACTTTAATTTAAAGCTGTTGTGGTTAGACACCAACTACAGAGGACCTTTGAGGTGGGACCCCTCGAGGAGCTATTTCAAAACTGTAATGGAAGAGAGAGACTGCATAGATGCCTAGAGGTTTTTTAATCCAGAGTTTAGGGTGTACTCAAGAAGACAGGTTGTTAAAGGAGTATTAAAGCAGAGCAGGCTAGATTTATGTTTAGTGAGCACGTGTTTGCTGGACAAGATACAGAAGTTGAAGCATGTTTTTTTTAGCTTTTAGTGATCATGCTGCGATGAGCTGCGACATAGGTGGGGAGCTGGAAACAAGGGGGGGGGATCTGTTGAATGTTGGTGTTTGAACGTCAGGCTTCTGAGGGAGCAGAGCTATAGGCGGGCAATGCGTGCCCTGCTGTTAGGCCAGGTGGCGGGGAGAGGGGGCAGAGATATGGGTGAATGGTGGGCGGACTTGAAGATGTTGATCAAAAGAAAGAGTATCAGATATGCAAAAGAGTTTAATTTCAGGAAAAGGCAAGAAGAGAAGTGCTTAAGAGGGGCTCTTGAGCAGGAGCTGAGAAGAAATGGTGGGACCCCCCAGCAAATGCGGTGAGGTTCTTAGTGGAAGGTATGAGAAGGATGGATGGAGAGGGGAGATGGTGAGGAGCAAAGCAAAGTACACTATGGAAAGTGAAAAGGTTTCAAAGTTTTTTTGAATTTAGAGAAGAGAAAACAGAGACAGCAATGGATTAGGGTGGAGAATGTGGGGTCTTTTTATGGCAGTCTGTTTCGCAAAGAAGAGATGAAAAGTGTGGCGTTGAAGCAGGCCGTGAATTCCCTAACCATGCAGGTGGACGATGTAGACAGGATGATGTGTGAAGAGAGGATCAGGGTGGAGAAGGTAGAGATGGCAATACGGATTTACAGGCAGGGAAGAGTCCGGGCCTTGATGGCTTATCGCATTAATTTTACAAGGATCTTATTTATGTGTTGGCACCGATATTGTGTGAGCTGTATTGTAGGTTTGATGAGGGCTTGATGTGTGAAGGAATGGCGGTTGGTGTGATTGTGTTGCTATATAAAAACAAAGGTAGTAAGTTAAAATTAGAAAACTTAAGACCATTGACATTATTAAATACTGATTATAAAATATTAGGGAAGGTTTTGGCCAACAGGCTGAAGTAGGTGCTGGGCTCAGTCCTTGGAGGATCTCAGGCATATGCAGTTCTGGGAAGAACGATAGCTGAGATGTTGTGCTCGATAAGGGACACCAAATAATTTTATGGCCACTACAGTTGAGGGTGGTATATTGTTGAATTTAGATATGAGCAAAGCTTTTGTTGGAGTAGGTCATAATTTCCTGTAGACAGTGATGGGGAGGTTGGGCTTTGGGCCAGTGTTTTTAGGCTGGCTAAAACTTCTCTATGCAAAAGCTGAGAGTTGTGTGCGTTTCAATGGTTTTGTGACTGACACTTTTCCTCTGGAGAGATCGGTAAGGCAGGGCTGTCCTTTGTCAGCATTGCTCTACTCGATTCCTGCTGAGCCTTTAGCTGCAATGGTGAGAAAAAATAAATTATTTAGGGGCGTGGAAGTGCCGGGTGATGTGGTAAATTTGCTGTATCAGTATGCGGATGACATTCACGGTGAAGGACATGGATAGCGTGTGTGTGTTGATGAAGGTAATTGAGGTGCATGGTGGTGCCTCAGGTGCGAGAATTAACGTTGAAAAATTTAGCATTATGCAGCTGGGCCGCCAGAGCACAGAGGTGTGTGAGTGGTCATTTAGGAGAAAAGATGAGATGTCAATTTTGAGTGTTTGGTTTGGCAAGAATTATAGTGCTGCCAGAGACACGACATGGACTATGGTTCTGAACAAAATCAGGACGGTGCTACAGACGTGGTGCTGCAGGAAGCTGGTTTTGAGAGGCAAGGTTGTGGTTTTTAACTCATTGGTTTTTTCTAAGATGTATTATGTAATGGCGGTAATAGATGTGCCACTTTGGGTGAAGTCAGAACTCAAAGAGCTCATGAGGGGCTTTCTCTGGGAGAGCAAGAAGGTTGCCATTGCCCAGAATACCCTGGTTGCAGGCCTTAAAGAGGGTGGCTTGAGGCTGGTAGATCTGGATTCTCGGATAGCAGTACTGCAGAGTGGTGTCTTTTTAAAGATTCTGTAGTAGGGAAGACCATATGTGGATGAGTTTTGCAAGATATTTTTTGGAGAAGATAACAGGATGTGGGGTGGATGGGTTGTTTATAAATTTGAAAGGTCGAAGGGCGATGTATGAAATTTTACCGTGCTTTTATGTTGAGTCTGCCTGGGTACGGATTTTGGAGCGAGTGGAGAATGAGTGCGAGCGTGTGGATCAGGTGTATCAGCAGCCTATTTTTTTTTTTTTCATGGCAAGATCAGATACAAGGGAAAATGCTCTTTGACAGATCTTTTTTGATGGCAGGGATTAGACAGATAAAGCATGTGGCAAGGGAATATGTGGTAGTTTTTTTATTGTGGAGTGCTGTATGGTCATTTAAGGGTGTTTGATGAAGATGTGAGTGGAGTGAGCGTGAGAAATTATTTGGAGGTGATTAAGCAAGCCTTGCCCACTGCGTGGCGGGTACTAATACAGACCAGAACGAAATTGAGTCACGAGTATGTGAGGCCTGAGATGTATTTGGCGGTGGGAGATGTTAGAAGAGAGATAAAGGAGCTGAAGTCGAAAGACCGTTATCATTTTTTTATTGATAAGTTTAAGAAGGCTCCTGCAGCAGAAGCCTCTTGGAGGCGTGACTTCCCAGGGTGTCCAGTAGGAATGCTATGGAGGAGTTTGAATGTTTACTGTAATGATATTAAATGTGAAGCCCTTGATTTTAAAATCCATCATAGGTTTGTGGTGGAAAATTGTTATGCAATTAGGAATTAAGTGTATATTCTCTGTTTAGTGAATGCATCTAAGAAAATGACAAGCTTATTGTTCCAGCTTAATGTTATGAGAAAGATATATGTGTCAGGTCACCAGAGAGACAGACGCCGGGGCAGTAAGATAACAGTCTGGCCTTCGGATGTGCTGCTTTATGCGTTGATATAAGACTCGTGTGAAGCAGTTCTCCGGAGGCGGGGCGTGAACGTTGGAGAAGACATCTACAGAGATAAACAATGATTGCTGAATACTATTTAAGCGGTTAGTTAGAAAGGTTGATTAGGGTGATGCACGAGTAACTCTGTCCCCTCTGTGTCTGGCCAGACATGTTTAAATTAAATACTTAAACGCCTTCTTGGACTCAAGTCTTCTTTATAATGGAAACCCTGAGATACTTTTTTTTGCCATTGCAGGTTGATATATAAAATTGCGGTAATAAATCAGATAAACAAAGTGGTAAGCAGCAGGTGTCAGATTTGCAAGAGAGTTGGAGACCTTTTTACACCTTTTTGTTGAGTGAGAGCAGCTGACAAAAGTGTTGGATAGACTTTGGATGTTGATAAGCAGATGGTGGAGTGTGAAATTGCCATATAAGGATTGGGAGTGGGTATTTTTTCTAGGTGTGCGGGAGGGGCAGGGGAAGGGAGTGTAACCCTCCTTAAAGTGTAACTGAACCCCATGAAAATCATAACCCTGCCCCCAGACAACATTTGAAAAATTCTACAAAGTGGGCGGTGCCAGGAAGCACGGAGGTGTATGGCCAAGTGTGGAGGATGAGCGTAGGGGGGAACGTGGGGCTGTGTTCAGGAGGACAGTGACAGCTAGCTTAATCTGACACTGAAACATGGAAAGTGACCAAAGCAACTTCGGCAGCTTTGCGACTGAGCGATCTGATCAACGTTCATCTGTTTTGAACATTAGCTTATGTTAGCATTACCACTCAGAGACTGGACTCCTCATGTCTCCCTCTGCCTTGGCGTCGCTGGCTCGGTACCCTGAGCCAGCGGATCTCATCTGTCGTCACCGGAGATAGCTTTATGGAGCCCAGCGGCCGCGAGCCTTATCAATTCAAGCCGCTGGCTCAGGGCGCTGAGTCAGCGCTGCCCGAGGCTGGCGCTGCTGCTGAGGGCAAGAGAGACAGGATGGGTCCGGTCTCTGAGTGGTGATGCTAACATAGGCTAACGTTCAAAACAGTATGTTAGCTATGCTAACGTGATAATGATGGTAACCTGAAAAACGCAATTCAACTCCAAACTTGCCAGGGGGCGGGTATGTCTGATAGTTTTATACCCAAACCCACGGGGCGTGTCTGTGAGACCATGACTGCTGTGACACAGTCAATGCCTGTGACGTAAAGATGTACCGCTCTCCACCAATCACGAAATTCAAATGCAGTAGCCACAGTTCAACCCTAAGAGGGCAGCACTAAGACATTTTTAGACAAAAAAAAAGTGTAGAATTAAACAAGTTTACACGAATATGTAAAAAAATCCCCAGAAACTGAAAGATTGCATTGGTAAAGACCCATTTATACAGTTTAGAAGCAAAAAAAGTTGTTTTGGGGTTTAGTTACATGTGTTGAGTTTCGTGAGAAGAGCTGTGTGGATTAGGCAAAATGTTGTTAATTGTGAAAATAGGAAGGTTTTAGTGTATTTGGTTTTTAAAGTCTTGTTCCATCGACATGTGGAAGGCATGTTTCTTTACTTGAACAAAGAGGATTTTGAGAGGGTCTTGGTGTGTGGCTGGGATCTTCCATTGCTTTGGCGCTCTGATATTTTTTTGTGCATGTATTAAATCAGAATGTGTGTGGGAGGGGCTGTGTCCCTGATCCGCTAAATTTTGACTGTGTGGAAGGTAGTGCTTTGATGTGTGATTCTTTTGTGTGAATACTGTGTATGTATTTCTCTGTAAGTCATGTGAGGTTTTTATACCTCAAAGTATAGTTTATTTTTTGGGGAGAAAGTGTACTGTTGGGGCATGTGTGAGGTGTTTTTTTTCTCTCCTGTTCTGTCTATGGAGTATGGTTTTCTCTGTATGGAGGCATCATGATGTGGATGTGATATTTGTGTAGGTCTCTTCCTACACTATGTAAAGTTTGTGTAATTTTTGTATTGCTTTTGATAATAAAAGACAAAAAAAACACGCCTGATCTCACCTGATCTCAGAAGCTAAGACGGGTCGGGCCTGGTTAGTATTTGGATGGGAGACCGCCTGGGAATACCAGGTGCTGCAAGCTTTTGCCACCAGCAGGGGACACCATACGCTCTCACACCAAATCTTCACACTTTTTAGCCAAACCAGACCAAAAACAACTCATTTAGCTACACATATCTATGCACAATGATCTGGAATAGTTGTCTTTATTGTCAATCACATTTATTTTTCTCATTAAGATTTAGCCACTGTGAGTCTGCCCTGTTAAAGTAGCCTATACTATTTGTGACCCTGTCCTACTTTAAAACTAAACATAGCCTTCTGATAAACTATTCAGAGCTGGACATCAGAAAATTCTTCCTGAACAGAGGCAGAGGGACAGTGAGGAGATATGAGGTGTCATGTTAAGTGTTTGAAAAGACCCAAATGCAATGAAATTAAAATGTGTTGAACAAAAGGACAACACAGGAGGATGAGAAAAATGCACCGACAAGGGAACAGGACAGGGATGTTTGACAACAAACCAGCAAGTAGTGACTGTCAGAGGAAGGCTTAAGTACACTGAGGAGGTGTGTAAGTGGCAGGGAGAAGGCTAAGGCGCTAATTAGGAGAAGCAGTTGCAGGTGAGAGGGAGAGAGCAGGTGGAAACAATCAGTAGGGACGGAAGGCAGAATGGCTAGAGAAGCAAAGGAAGGCCAAGAGCAAAACATAAGGATTAGACAGAGGAATATACTAAAGAGAAATTAGGGAAGAGGATTAGTGAAGGAATATCAATATATACTGGGGAGCTTTTGGCAATATTGTTAGCAGCCCAATGGGTAGAAGAACATAGACCATTAAGAACAATAATTTGCTCTGATTCAAGTTCATCATTAATAAGAATAGAAAATCATTTTTCAGAAGGAAGACCAGATATTTTAATGGAGTTATTACAAACTATTTATATGATTAATATGATGGGATTGACAGTTATGTTTATATGGGTTCCAACACATACTGGAGTGTGTGGCAATGAGATGGTGGATAAAATAGCTAAAACAATTGCAATAAAAGAACAAGTAGATTTAAATATTAGTCCAAGTTAAGCTGAAATGAAAAGTCTAATTAAAATACAAATGAGGGAAAAATGGCAAAGGAGATGGGAGGAGGGGAAAAAAGGAAGATGGTTTTATGAAATTCAAAAGAAAGTTGGAAATATGAGAGAAACTGGAAGATTGGGAAGAGAGGAAACGATAGTATCTCGTCTTAGATTTGGACATACTGGATTAAATAATACCCTATTTAGAATAGGAAAACATCAGACAGGGAAGTGTAGCTATTGTGGATTAAGTGAAACAGTGGAACGTGTGATATTACAGTGTGATAAATATCAAGCAGAAAGAATGCAAATGATAAGGAATTTAGAGATAAATAAGTTAAAACTAGATATAAAGGAAATATTGAGAACAAAATCTAATTGTGAAAGTATTAAAGCAATATTACAGTACTTAAAACAAACTAGGTTGTTTGATAGGATATAAGTTTTGGTTTTTTTACAAAGCGCTATTTGGGATCACACTCCAAATTAGTGGTGGTGGTAATGCACCAATTGTTGTTTGCCAACCACCAATAATTTTCAAAGAAGAAGAAGAAGATATACTAAAGAGGAATAAGGACTAACTAGGAACCTAAGAGAAACTGGAGAGCATTAGAGCGAAGAAAACAGAACTAAGGAAATAAACCTACAAGGAAGAATTATTTAAAGAGGGACTAGAAAAAGGAATTAAATATTAAACAGAACTAACTGGGACTAAGTATCAATAGGAACCTAAGAAAATAAATAAGGGATGAACACAGACATGAGAAAACAAACATAAGAGCACCTGACTGTGAAAAAACGTAGTGAAAAGAAAAAACACAAGTAGTAACTGAAGGAATGAGGTGAACTGAATAAGGAAATTAAATAACTAAATCCTCACATCATAACATGAGGAGGACAAGGGAAGTATGATAATTGCCCACAAAGACGGTAACATTAACATTTATCCTGGTAACAGCCAGTGCTGTGATTTGATCAATGGTTTAATGGCAAATCTAAATAAGTTTGTGGTATTTGCAAATGTAGCCTATAATAATCTACACAGAGTCAGAGGAGCATATAGGTGATAATTTGCCTATAATTTAGCCTATAATAATCTACAGAGTCAGAGTACTCTGACTCTGTGTACATTATTATAGGCTACATTTGCAAATTATCATCAAAAGTCAGTATGAAGGCTTCAGTAGGCTATTTAAGATACAAAGAACTGCAGTATTGCCAGAATGACTATAGGACCCTTGTCTGGGAGGTAAGTATATCAATTTTGGAAAACAAAAAACCTGTCAGTTTCTTACAGTATGCTTTTGGTCAGGTGACTTTTTTGTCACAAGGAATGGTGGGATAACTTTGTAAATGGAGCAGCTTTCGCTATTCTTATAAACAGAAGACAATAAAAAATGCAAATAGGAGACTCTGAGCTATGTACATATTTGTACAGCAATAAACAGTAACATTTTCATGTTGCTTCAGACTAAGTGCAGCCAAGTGATTGACCACTTTGCAAAAATGAAAACAAGGCGTTACAGTTTAAGTCCCAAAAAATGATTCCCTGAAGAGACACACAACAGTTCATTTATTCTTCTACTATGGAAATAAAATAACCCAGAGATGTAGGGGTGCTTTATTTTATTAATTTTTTTTACTTTTGTAAATGTTCAGTTTGCAGATGTTTACTGAAATAAATATTTCAAAAAGATTCATTGCTCTTCCTTTTTGCTTTTATCAGTAATGGTTTAGAAGTCTAGAGTTAAGTGCACAAGTAGGCCAAATGCATTATCGTCGTACATTTCAGGTGATTAAACAAAGATCTAGACAACAACATAGTCTGTCGTTTTTTATGATAAATAGGTGTTGAATGTTTTTGTTCTTGCGCACTTTGAGCGCTCTCATGAATTCTGTGTGCCCCAGGTGTGCCCCAGTACAGTGTTAGCTCTAGTGACACCCCTGCTTTTTCTGATTAGGGAGGGGCTGGAGTAGACCTCATGTAAACAATGAAGAATAAGCAGCCGGTGTGTATCTATGGCAGGAGCAGAACAGGGCCCGTATCCCTAAAGATTCTGAGAATCCTCTCAGAGAGCTCCTAACTTAACCTAAAAATTCCTTGCCAGGAGTTTTAGCTTAGAAGTGATTCCAGAACATTTTCTGTGAACTCTGAGCAAGGAATGGATGGAAAATCATATCTTAGTGAGGAGGTGTGGTTGACCCCGTTGCTAGGTATTATTCATCATTTCAAAAGCCGTGATTGGTTGATCCTACAAGTTTGATGAAAATGAACTTGACAATGAGCAAAGGATGTACCCTCAAATCAATAAACATAATTATAACTCTAATCTTATGCAGACTGTAATTGTAAATAATATTTCACATTCAAGAAAATATCTGGAAAATGAATAGTAAGCTGTAGGGGTTATAGCCTAACATTAGAATCTAAAATATGTGAAAACTTAAGCTCATTACACCCTGTTCAAATAATGACTCGTGTCTTATTTGCTCATATTGATATCCTAGCTGGCATATTTTGTACTTTCACTCCCATATGGACCCCATTGAAAACAAGATGGCCTATCTCAAGGGGCTGTCCTTAATGAAGTAGAAATTGCAACGTTACAACTCAGTGTGGTCTTAACGAGGGTAACACGTCTCAGCTTTTATCAATGTCTGTGATTGCTGGCTGGTCTATTTATGAAGGCTTGTTAACAAATATCCTACAAACACAGAAAATGGAGGAAAAAAAAGGAATCGCAAGCCAAACTGGACTGAGGAGCAAGGTTTGTTGCTGTCCCAGTTGGTGAACGAACATAAAGGTATGTTGCGAGGAAAATTTGGCCCAACTGTCACTAGCCAAGGCAAGAGGCGCACCTGGGACACAATATCCCAAACAATCAATGCCTCTTTTCCACTAGTGGTGCGGACAGGCGACGATTGTGAGAAAAGGTGGCATGTGCTGCAGTCCAAGGCAAAAGATGAGATTGCAGCACACAAGCGGGAATCCTCACTCACAGGTGAGCAAAATACTATAGCCTACCACATAATCTGGCAACTTGCTCCTGCTGGCAAAGTTAATTTACATGCCTAAGTACTGTGTTCATTGACTGTTTCATTATAGGAGGTGGACTACCTGCAAAGCGGCTGTCCCAGGTGGCCGACACTGTCTTTCAAGTCCTGGGACACTCTGAGGTCAGTGTCACCGCGCTGCCAACAGGCATTGACACGTCAATGATGCAGGCCCTTGAAATGCAGCAAAGGGTTATTCATATCAACAGTGTTAATTCATTGCAGAAGCCATTTCATGTGTTATCCATGCTCATTGTATTAAATTAATTTAATCAAAACAATAATTAAACTAGGCCTATGTATTTCTGTAGCATGGAGCCATCACAAGAACCGGGCCCATCAAGTTTGCCGCCTGAACCATCTGCAGCTGCTACTCAGGATAGCCCGGCGGATCAAACACCATTCCCATCCACAGCACCTGCTCTGTCAGCATCCCTGCAGGAGAGAAGGTTGCAACTCACAACTGATGTGTTTGAACAACAAAAAAAAGTCCTTTCCCTTCAGGAGGAGTACTACCGCCTTAAAATTGAACACCTAAAAAATAAACCATTTAGAGATTGTGTTATGTCTCTTGCATTTAACAATTGCAGGTGATGTGCAGTAAAACTGTGGTAGTTCATCACAAGTTCTCAAATGACATGGGGCTACAGCTTGCCTGAAATGTAAATTTGTGAAGTTTGCCCTGTAAGGCAGTCCACTCTGGGCTAGGTTCCCCTGTGGAATGTGAATATCTTCTTCACCACCATTACTTAATTTCCCTCTGGGATCAATAAAGAATTTTTGAATTGAATTTGAATCCTCATCGTTGTCTTCATCCTCATCGCCATCCTCCAGAGGTTCTGCAATCTGTCTAACCTTGCAAATATTGTGTAATGTTGCACAGGCTATGATGACTTTGCTGACTTTTTCAGGCCTCAGCCACACCTCTCCGTGGAGAACATGAAAGTGTCATGTTTTGGTTTGTATAAAGGACCCAAATGCAGCAAAGTATAAACAAAAATGATTTAATGAAAACAAGGAACGGGAACTAACAGAACTCGGGAGGGTAAAGGCAGCAAACGGGGAAACAGGAATCAGACGGGCAACAAGGAAGGCAGGAACCAGAGAGGGAAGAGTGACGACGAACCAGCGAGTTGTGACTGAGTGAGGACAGTATTTATACTGAGGGGAGTGTGAGTATGTGACCAGAAAGAGCTGAGGACTAATTAAGGGAAGCGGTTGCAGCTGAGAGGGAGTGAGCAGGTGAAACTAATTAGCAGCTAGGATGGAAGGCAGAATGGCTAGGGAAACTGGGAGGAAGACCAGGAGCAAAACATAAGGACTAGACAGAGAATAATACTAAAGAGGAATACAAAATAGAAAGGAGCAAAGGGTGAAAAACATCTAAGAACAAGGAGAAATATGGAAACAAAGTGTAGAAATAACTAGTAGAAACAAAGAACTAAACACGATAATAAAACTTTAAGGAAAATAACTAACAAAAACACAAACACCTAGGAACCATGACAGAAAGCGCCTCTTAAGCTGGCCTATGCCACGCTCCACCACCACTCTTGTTGTCTTGTGGGCCCTACAATCAAATACAGACCTTAAATTATTTGATGGAAATATTGCACTACTTGGATGCTCTAACATATTGCTTGCATTTCATTTCCATGATTTCTGTATTGTTTGGCTTACCTGTTATAGTTTAGTTGGGGCCCTTGGCGTGGCTGGAGATAAGGTATAAGGAGCCATGGTTTGCATGGGTAGCCACTGTCCCCTTACAAGTGGCAATTAGCTGGCACATAGCATCTCTCAAAAAGCTGTCTGATGCCACTCTCGGAGAGCCTTCTCGCATCATGTGTGGAGCCTGGCCATTTAGCCACAATGTCCAAAATCTTACAGGCCGCATTGAACACTATTTGCACATTGATGCTGTGGAAATTCTTCCTGTTAACAAAGACAGCCTCGTCCTCTGATGGCGCAATTATTCTCACATGTGTTCCATCAATTACACCCACAACGCCAGGGAATCCTGCAATGTCCATAAATGCCCTTTCATGTGTGTGTAAAGTGCGGGCATCCAGCGGGAATGAAACAAATTGTGTCACAATATTAGGTTGTGACAAAGCTTTCAGTGTTTTGGTGATGACCCTGCTGACGGAGGATTGGGACAGACCCAAGTCATCACTGCTGCATTGTTGCATTTTCCCTGTTGCCAAATACCTCAGGGTTGTGATTACTTTCTTCTCCGGTGTAATAGCGTTGTGGCGTCGAGTTGGTGAAGTAATTGCATCTCTAAGGAGATCCACCACAAACATGATTCCTGCACGATCCAATCTGTAGCGTCTCAATAATTCCCTGTCATCCAGTGTTTGCAGGACATCTCTCCTGCCTCCTCTGTTGGCCATTTTGTGCAGCTGCTTAGGGGAACTCCTAAGCCACTAAAAGTCCTCTTCCCTGCTCTTAGCAGATCTCGCCTTAGGAGCCCTTTTAAGCGCTAGGAATCTTGAGGAAGAAAACGTCATGACTCTGAGAATTTTCTTAGAATTTGGCCGCGAGGAGCCACTTTTTGCACAAAAATTCATTAGGGATACGGGCCCAGGTCAAGTGCTGCTCTAAAATGTATAAATGTTGTGATTTGCTGCAGATTTAACGTTTACGGCCATACCACCCTTAATACGCCCACTTCTGGGCAGTGAGCAGACGGATCTTGGCAGTTGGGAGGACAGTTGTGTTTGGTGCCTATGTGGCAGTGTCTTTTTCAGTTCATTTAATTGATTATTTCAATTTTTGTTTTTGACTTTTGGGAATTGTTGTTGGTTAACCCTCCCCTACAGATTCTTCTGTGAGGGGAGGTGCTTTTTGTTCGTGTTTTCAGGATGGACCAAACGGTGATGAATCATGGAATGAACAAGGTGCAGGAGAAAGGCATGACGGAACAACAGAAGATGAGACAAGAAGAACGCTTGATAAAACAACAGAAGAAAATGAATGATAAGCTAAATTAAATGTTTTGTAAGGAGAATACTGTTAAGATCGAGTTGGAGGGGAAGATATCAACCATGGAGGTGATAAGGACAATCAGGATGTTGTGGAGGGATTTTGGGCTGCAGGCAGATTGGGTCTGGAACCTATGAAATTGTGATGTCGAATAAAGTGACAAAAAACAGATTAATGGAAGGGTTTAAAATCGGCGAAACAAGGGTTGTTGCCTCTCCAATTGTTTCAGACGAAATGATTGTGTCATTTTTGAATCTGCCAAAGTACACTACTGACAAAGAGATCTTGGGGAAGTTACAAAGTTGAGGAGTAAATGCGATTTCAAATATTAGACGTCGTAACTGGATGAGCACGAACCTTATTGATGGTACACGCTTTGTGAAAGTACGGTTTCCATCTAAGGTTCAGTCGTTACCATATTCAACCAAATTTCCGAACACTAAGGGCATGCAATTCTTCCGTGTGATTCCCGACAGGCAGGTGAAGGTCTGCAAGATCTGCCTGCAGCCTGGCCACATCATGAGAGAGTGTCCTGATTTTTTGTGCCACCGGTGTGGTGACCAAGGCCACTATGCGAGGGAGTGTACTGGGGACATGGAGAAATGTGCAGTGTGTTTTAATAAAACGGATGGCTGTGTGTGTAATGAGAGTGAGGATGTGGAAGGGTCTGTTAAGAAGGAGCAGTGTACTGGATAAGAGCCAGCTGAGAATCTGGCTGTAAGTGATCAGCCAGAGGTACTGAGCTCAGGACCTGTTGTTGGGAGGCCTCAGGAGACAGCGCCTACCCCGAGGCCTGAGTGGGTATTTGGTACCGCTCGGGACTGGTGATGGGGGGTGAATCAAAGGAGGACGCCACCCGGTGGGGGGGGCCTCACCAGTGGGCCTACCCTAAGCAGATCTGGCCATAAAAATCCATCTAGGGAAGGAGGGCCTGTCCTGCATGGACAGAAGCCTGCTGCGAACAGTAAGGAGGTTGGATGTGTAAGAGACAGGAGCCCTGTGAGGGCCACAGAAATGCAGGGGAGTGATTCCGCTTCTTCTGAAGATGGTGAGTCCACACAGGAGAGGCTTTTCGCAGAACCTTCCGTGCCAGATCTGCACCCTGAGGAAAGAAATCAAGAGTAAAAGAGAAAGAATGATGGTCTTTGGAAACAGGTTTCTTGCTTTTCCGTGGTGAACTCTCTTGTGGGATGCACTGGAGTTTGAAATCAGGACACTCCTAGGCAAATAATGGTTGAGGATGGGGGTCCTGGTTACTCTGAAATTGCCTGTGTGTATTTTGTTATCTTCCCCTCCCTCGATGGGATTGAATGTTGAGAAGCTATTTAGGGTAGAAGCTATTCATGGTAGGAAATGCAATGTTTCTAATTCTCGCTGTCCCTATCCAGGGAGTTGCTGGAGTAGAGGTTGCCTTAATGATGATGAAGAGATCAAAGTGCTTCAAGTCGACGAGGGTCTTCCCGTGGCAGGAGTCTGAGTTTGTGGAGAGAAGATGTCCTTTACATGGCCGGAAGTACATCTATGACTAGGTCCTAGATGAGAGAGATGACCTATCAAGGAGAAGAGTAAAAAAGAAAGATGTTAGTATTTGTTTGTGATTGGAGCAACAAAAAGGGTTGTGTGCTTTAAGTTAAAATATTTTATTTCTTTGTTCTCATTATGGCGTGTTTGGTAGAAAATTGCCTCCTTTAACTGCAATGGGTTTAGGGACCGGTTAAAGGCAAAGCAAATTCTGAGTTTGTTGAAGGTAGATATTTAGTGTTTACAACAAACACACTGGACTGACAATGTGCTAGAGAAGATGGAAGGAATGTGGGATGGTCCGATGTTCATGAGTAATGGACGGATGAGAGCATGCGGTGTGGCTATTTTGTTAAAAAAATGATACTGTCGAAAAGATTAGCTAAATATATAAAGATGATAATGGAAGAATGCTAATTTTGGAATTTAAATATCAAAGTAAGCCGTTTAGAGTGATTAATATTCATGCTCCAAATGATGAAACGGAGCGGAGAGAATTTTTTTAGCTTTTTGGAAAGTGCTGTAGCGACACGTGTTGTAGTAGGCGATTTTAATGTCTAATGCACAGGTTTGGATATAGACAAAGGAAGTACTCTAAAATGGGACTCTTCTAGAGTGAGATTAAATGATATAATGGAGAATATGGATGTTTGGAGAGCTGTGAACCCAGATGGGAGAGGTTATTCACGGAGACAGCTAGTTAAAAATGTTTTAAAGCAAAGTAGAATAGATTTATGTTTAGTTCATCAGAGTATTTCTTCACTTATAAATGATATACATTATAGGTTTATAGGAATAGGAGATCATGCTGCTCTGTTGTTCAACTTGGGAAAGAGAATAGAGGGTAGAGGAGGTGGCGTTTGGTGTTTAAATGTGAGCCTGCTTAAGGAACGATCGTATAAGAACTTGATAAATGAGACTTTGATGGCGGAGATGGAAAACCGCACTTTTGATTTGAATATATCCTCCTGGTGACATAGCATGAAGATGGAGTTAAAGAGAAAAAGCATAAGATATGCTAAACGGAGGAATTTTCAGAAGACAGAAATGGAGAAAAGCTTAAGGAGAGAGCTGGAAAAGGAGGCCACAGCTCTTGATTCGGATCCAGATAGAGAGAAGGGTGTTTATGGGCAATTAAAAAGGGATTTGGAGCGTTTTGAGAACAAAAAATGGAAGGGGGCGGCTGTCAGAAGTCGTGCCCAATATGTTGTGGAGCGGGGGAAATGCTCCAAGTTCTTTATGAGCTTAGAAAAGAGTAGACAGGGAAGACAATTTATAGCTGAACTAGAAAATGAGGATGGTAAAAGAATAACAGATTTTGTAAGCATATTCGATGAAGTTTAAGAATTCTATAAGAAACTTTTTAAGATGTCAGGTGTAAATGATGTTTGTGTTGATCAGGTTTTGAGTACATTGAATGTGAGATTGAATAACGAAGATAGGGAATTCTGTGATTTTGAATTTCATTTGGAGGAAATAAAGCTGGTAATTAAACAGTTGAGGGGAAATAGAAGTCCTGGACTAGGTAAGCTGCCGATTGAGTTTAATCAAGAGTTTTCGGAGGAACTAGTGCCGGTTCTCTTTAGATTGTATACAGAGATGGAGAGGGAGCAATATATCGGTGAGGAAATGGCAACAGGTGTGATTACCATAATATACAAAAACAAGGGAAGTGCTTTGAAGTTGGAGAACTATAGTGTAATATAGATATATTACACTGCCTAATACAGACTATAAAATTTTGGCCAAAGTGTTGGCAAATAGAATTAAAGAAGTGGTAGGATCCATAGTTTCCCCGTCACAGGCCTACGGGGTGCCCAAACGGGAAATCGCAGATACATTAGGCTCAATTAGAGACACGATAGATTATTTAAGTAAAAACAATGATGGGGGTGTACTTTTAAATCTTGATCTGAACAAAGCTTTTGATAGAATTGAACATCAATACTTGAAGAGAGTGTTGGAAGCTTTTGGATTTGGAAGTAAACTCATTAAGTGGGTAATGTTGCTATGCAACAGTGCTAAAAGCAGGGTGAAAGTAAATGGTGTGTTGACGGATGCCTTTAGGCTCGAGAGATTTGTGAGGCAGGGCTGTCCTCTCTCAGCAGTGCTGTACACATTAGCTGCCGAACCCTTAGCTGCCTTCATAAGACAGTGCTTAGGGAATAAAGGGGTCAGAGTACCCGGTAATGAGCTGAGTTTAATGTATCAGTACGCAAATGATATGACTTTCACAGTTAAAGAATTAGATAGTGTAGGGGAAATCATGGACAAAGTTAAAATATATGGGAAAGCCTCCGGTGCCAAAGTGAATGATGAAAAGTCTGAAATTATGTTGTTTGGGGCAATCAAGAAGAAGCAGTGCACTTTTCCGTTTAAAATTAATTAATTGTATATCAGGATATTAGGTGTAAATTTTGAGGAGGATGCCACTGGGGCAAGAGATGCGATGTGGACGGGTGTTCTCAATAGAATTAAGAGGTCTCTTCAATTCTGGGGACAGAGAAGATTGAATATAAAAGGGAGGATAGTTGTTCTGAATGCTTTGTTGTTGTCGAAGATTAATTATGTTCTGAATGTCCTTGACATGCCGGAGTGGGTATTGAATCAGGTTAAAAGATTAATTCATAGTTTTCTGTGGAGGAAGAGGAAAGTTGAGATTGCGTACGGAACTTTGGTAGCAGATTATGCAAAAGGTGGGTTAAAATTAGTGGATCGTTTGACTAGGAGGAAAGCTTTGAGAGTCAAAGTAATGATTAAATATATGACAGGTAAGGTGAGTTATGTATGTATTTCTGCAGTATTTCTTGTGGAGAGTGGCTGGGTGTCAGGAGGAAAGTATATTTATGGATATTAAGGGTAAGAAAAGCGAGGATTTTAGCGCGTGGTCAGAATTTCTATATTTTTTTTAAAATATGAGTGTAAGACATTGAATCAAATATTGAACCAACCAATTTTTTTTAATCAATTTCTAACTGTCGAGGAGCAAATTATGTTTAATGGTAACTTCTTGATTGCCGGTGTGAGGAGGATAAAATATATTGCTTATGAGTATGTGCCTGGTTTCTTGCCTGTTGGAGTAATTTTTGATCAAATCAAGGAAATGGATGAAGAGGTGAGAAGGGACACGGTAGAAAGGCATGTGGAGAAAATACAGGAAGGTTTGAAGAGGGCTTGGAGGAGTGAGATATTAAGTAAAGGATGTACAGATAGCACTGTAATGTTACCATAATTATGGATATTGGTTGGACACAAGAGACAGCCCTTAGCCGAGGTTAAGGTGAAGCAAGTATATTAGATTTTACTGAGAAAAGTAATAAAGAAACCTACATCTGAGATCTTTTGAAAGACAGGTTTCCCGGACCGCGATGTGAGTGAGTTATGGAAGAAATTGGATATCAAGTACAATAGTTTGGAGTGTGGAAATTTAGACTTCAAACTAAGACATAACAGAATATATACAAATATAGTGTTGCATCAGATTAATAGCTGTCTGAATAGACTGTGTGATGATGGTGAGGAAGCGGAGTCGTTGTTGCATATGTTCTTTGAGAGTAAATGCTTATGTGGATTTCTGGACATGTTATGGAGGTTGATAAATAGAAGATGGCAGATTCAGATGAATAGGAAGGATTGGAAATAGATATTTTTTGTTGGTATAGTCAAAATAATAAAGAGTGTAAATGTTAAGTTACTCAATATTATATTAAGTGTTTCAAGATACGCCATCTGGCTTAGGTGGAATATTGCTCATTTTGAAGGTAGGAGGGTAGGTGTGACGCCTATTTTTGAAAGCTTGATTAAGAATCACATTAATTTGATGCTTAATTATTTGAAGGATGTTTTGTTTGAAAATTTCTTCGTTCGGGGCAATGGATTTGTTAAAAGAAAAGGAAAAGGGTTTGTGATTACTTTTTGACTTTGTTGTATCTAATGGATTGTTTGTTTTTCTTTCTGAATGCACATGGGAAATCCATGTAACATATTGTAAGTGTTGAAATGTGAGAATTTATTTTGTACTTTTAATTATAAAAGAAAAAAGAAAAAACACGCCGGGTCTCATCTGATCTCGGAAGCTAAGCAGGGTCAGGCCTGGTTAGTACTTGGATGGGAGACCGCCTGGGAATACCAGGTGCTGTAAGCTTCTGCCCCAAGCAGGGGGCACCATACGCTCCGACACCAAATCTTCACAATTTTAGCTAAAGGGGACCAAAAACAACTAATTTAGCTACACATATCCATGCACAATTATCTGGAATAGCAGTCTTCGTTGTCAGTCACATTTCTTTTCCTCATTAACATTTAGCCACTGTAAGTCTGCTCATGTCATCCACCTGGTCAGCAGCTGGAACTGATTGCTGTAACGGCATCAATCAATTTCCCCTGATCATTCAGAAGGTTGAATGTAGTTTTCTTTATGCCATTTTTGGAATATAATGTCAAGAAAAACAGGTAAAAACAAAGTAGTTTGTTACAAACTGAACGTTCTTTTTCTGCCTGGGGAGGGAATCGGTTTGGCCTGGAGTAGTGTTGCGCAGGAATTTGTGTCTTATTTAAGATATTAAAAAGACCCCAGGATCAAAGATCCACCGGACTGGGAATTCCCTCCTCAGTCAAACTAACTGCCTTCTGCGCTGCAGGACCTTTTTAGCTTGAGACCATCTGAAAACAATACTGAGAGAACAAAGACACACAGAGACATGTGTTTAAAATTGGCCACGTGCCCAGGGAATCAGATAAACCGATTCTGGGGTTTTCTGAGTAAACAGGCCTTTTATAGAAGAGTTTAGAGCGTAATACAACCCCATTTTCACAGTCAACCAATCAGAAACAAACATATTATAATACACCATTTGGGATGGGTTCCCTCTTATTATAATGCTATGCTCCTAAAAGTTCTTATCAGCTTGCTGAAAGAATTTCCCCTGAGATAAAATGTCTCCACACCCATGGAGCCACTTTGGGCAACCAATCCCAATTTCTCAATAAAGAATTAAACTTACACTGCAAAAACAGTTGTGTGAAATTACTTATGTCCTATGTGTGATCAAGGACTACACATGCTGGGTTAATTCTCACACATTGTATATGTGAGATATTTTAAATAATTGGTGCCTTTAAACTTCAATTGATTGGAGGATTCACAACACTTGTTACCACACCCACCTGTGCTGTTTTCTTTTGACACATCTCTTTTTGGAGTGCATGTACCTTAAAAATACATGGTCCTTTTAATTTCATTAACATGTAACTTGAATTTAGATAAAACACAGAATGTGAACATCTTTAAACAGTGTCAGACTATCAGCTATCTGAGAGTGTCCTCTGACCAATGCAGCCCTGTCCTGAGGGGAAAATTCCTTTAGGGTCACCGCCGTTTATGGACATAGGATAGTAGGATATTTATAAAGAACACAACACAAACACCTAAACCTCTTTTTTAAAGGCATAATAAAAAATAGAAATCATCAGTAGATGTCATGTAAACAATGAAGAATAAGCAGCTGGTGTGTATCTATGGCAGGAGCAGAACAGGTCAAGTGCTGCTCTAAAACGTATTAATGTTGTCATTTGCTGCAGATTTATCGTTTACAGCCATTCCACCCTGAACACGCCCATTTCCTGGTTGATAGTCTGAGTGTGAGAAGAAGTTAACTGTTTGGTGAAGCCCTCTTTTATATTCTCTTTGGGGGTCTTTTCCCCAGTAAGTTTGATGGTTTGAGCTTAATTTATTTTCATTTTTTGCTAAGGACTAGTTGGTTAGACTCCTTCCCCTGTACAGTTTCTGTCAGGGGAGGTGTTTTTTGTTAACAGATGGATCTCATGGCTACAAACCATGGTGCTGCCCGGGGACAAGGAAACAGCATGGCCGACAAACAAAAAGAGAATTAAAGAAAGAACACAGAGGAGTCACAGAAGATAGGACAAGAGGACAGAAAGAAGGATGATTCAACAGAGGACAAGATAAGTGACACATTTTGTAGAGAGAAAACTGTGAAGATAGAGCTGGAGGGAGAGGGGAAGATTATGACCATGCAGTTGATCAGAACAATTAGGATGCTTTGTGGGGGCATTTTAGGCTGCAGGCAGACTGGGCCTAGGGCCTACGAGTTGGTAATGGAAAATGACACTGTGAAAGAAAAATCGATGGAAGGTTTTAAAATAGCTGAAACAAGGGTAGTGGCATCATCCATTATGTCAGATGAAATGACTGTTTCATTTTTAAACCTGCCCATGTACATAACCGACGGGGAAATAATTGAGAAATTGAGTGGATGGGGAGTAACAGTGGTTTCCACAATAAGAAAAAGAAGCTGGACAGGTACCAACACTATAGATGGCAACCGGTTTGTGAAAGTAAAATTCACTGATGAAGTAAAATCACTTCCATATTCAACCAAACTCCAGACAACCAATTGGCCGCAATTTTCCGGGGTGATACATGATAGGCAGGTCCGGGTCTGCAGAATCTGCCTGCAGTCAGGCCATATATAGAGGGAATGCCCTGACTTCTTGTGCCATAAATGTGGGGGACAAGGGCATTACGCACGGGAATGTGTTGTAGATGCAGAAATATGTAGAGGGTGCCTTAATAGCAACCAGGACTGGATTTGCAAAAGCAGTCAGCCAGAATCGTCTGTAGGGCACTCTATTGGGTCTGAGCCTGAGATGGCGGTAGAGGACACAGGGGATGAGACAGAGGGAGAAGATGTGATATTGCAAACAGAGAAGTTGCTTTCCAGACCTCGGGGGGTGACTGTGGAGGCAGCATCTACCCCCGGGCTGAGATGGGTATTTGGTACGTCCCAGGATCTGGTGAAAGGGGGCAAACTCAGAACAGACGATGACCCGGAGTCGGCGGAGGGGGCCACTTTTACTGTCTACAGCAGACAGTAAAAGTGGAGGAAGCACAAGAAAACATAGTCCCTTACAGAAAATAAGAGACTGTAGCCCTATGGGAGGTAAGAGAAACTACTACCCACTAAGAGGGCTGGAGGCAAAGAGTGAACGAGATTTGCTTTCTGATCTGAACCACTCCACCCAGGAAGAGTGTTCTGCAGCACCTTCCGTGCCGGATCTGAGTCCTGAGGACGCCAGTGCAGCCGAGAAGATGTCCTCAGAGGGGGATTGTCAAACAGAGTCAGACCCAATAGAGGCAAAACACAGACGAAATAATGAGAAACCGTCGTCTAAGGTGAAGAAAAAACAAAAATCGAAGGATTCAGGATGACTAATCTAGATGAGACACTTGTTTTCCATTATCGGTGCATTCCCGTGTTGGATGCAACCTGGTGAGGGAGGTTGGGGTGCGCTCTCGAGAGTTTGAATGGCCAGGGAGGGACCCCCTGATTGGTTTGGTCACACTGATATATGCCCTGGGATCTTCTCCCTCCGTAGGGATGGTGACTCTTTTTATCTGTGTTCTATTAGGGACTTCCACAACGTTAATTCTTTGTTTGTCTTTGCAGGAGAAACTGGATGGGAAGGGTCTGAAACTCACAGAAGGGAAAGAATGGAAACATCCATCACTTGAGCGACATCGGTGGTGCAGGAACACTCGTCTCCCCTGGTGCGATGATGATGGGCTGAGAAATGCAATATACACTCCAATAAAGACTTTTTGGACAATAAGGCTTGAAGAATGCAGAGAAGACTATAAACGAGGAACTTGCTATGAAAGATGCAGCCAAAGAGAGAACGGTATGGCTGGAATTGGATCTTTCTCTTTATTTCCTTTCTGATGAACGGCCCGTTATCTTTTGCTTTTTTTAACTGTAATGGGCTGAGGGATCTTGGAAAACTACAATATGTTTTGGGTTTGTTCAAAGAATACATTGTTTGCCTTCAAGAAACACACTGGACAATGGAGATATCCCAAAAGGTAGCTGAGAACTGGTCAGGAAATATAATTGTGAATAATTGAGCAAGTAATGCTTGTGGTGTTGCTATACTCTTCAAAAAAGATGTGGTTCGAGAAATTGAAGGAACTTTCAATGGTGATGAAGGAAGAATTTTGGTTGTGGATTTTGAGTTTGAAGGAAGAAAAATAAGACTTATGAATGTATATGCTCCCAATGTCAAGAAACAGAGGAGAGGGTTTTTCAGTTACCTTGACTCTTGGTGTATCAAGAACATAATTATTCTGGGGGACTTCAATGTTAGGATGACGCGCTTGGATATCGGAAGAACGAGTGTGATGAAATATGACTCCTCCGTGTTAAAGTTGAATGATATAATGGATGAGAAAAACCTTTTCGATGCCTGGAGAACTCTGAACCCGAGTGCAAGAACTTTCTCAAGAAGGCAATTGGTACAGGGCTGCCTAACACAGAGTAGAATTGATCTGTGTCTTGCTAGTCAGAATATTTTTCCATTAATAGACAAGATTAATTATAAATTCATAGGCGTAAGGGATCATGCAGTCCTTTCCTGTGTTATTGGGAGGAGGCTTGATGTAAGAGGGGGTGGTATATGGTGTTTGGATATAGAACTGTTGAACAACAAACTTTATAGATTGATGATAAAAGATTTTTTAGCAGATGCACTAGAGAGTTCTTCATGCAACATTGATGTCTGTTCTTGGTGGGAAGAAGTGAAGGAGCTGATTAAAAGAAGGTCAATAAGATTTGCAAAGCTACGAAACTTTAGAAGGTCGGAAAAAGAAAAGTCTCAGGAGAGAATTGGTAAAAGAAATTGAGAATATTGAGGAAAATCCTGACAGGGAGATGGCATATATGGTGCAAATTACAGATGAGCTTGCAACTGAGGGAAATAAGTGGAGGGGCGCACTCATGAGAAGTCGGGCAAGATATGCAGTGGAGGGTGAGAAGTGTACCAAGTTTTTTATGAATTTGGAAAAAACACGACAAAGACAAAGATATATTTGAGTTAGAAAATGACAGGGTTCAAACAATAAAGGATTATGTAGGCATTTTGGAGGAGGTTGAAAATTTTTACTAAAATTTGTTTCACACAGGTGTTTGACATCAACTGTCCTCTTTAACTTAGGACTGTTTGTATGAACCTGCACAACTCCTGATGAAGGTCTCTGACCGAAAGCTTGATAAATAAGCTCCCACAATCGCAGATTGAAGTGTGTGGATTCTGCTCTTTTTTGAATTTAACTTTTGATCCAGCACCTCACCCTGATGAGCGGTGACTCCTTCTACTCTACAAAAATTTGTTTAAAAAGGAAGATATAGATAAAAGGAGTTTGACTCGAGTGATCAATGCTTTGGACAGGAAATTAAAGTGTGATGATAGAGTTATGTGATGCTGATATTAATTGTGAAGAAATAACATTAGCAATCAAACAGATGCAGTCACATAAGAGCCCAGGAACAGATGGGTTACCAAGTGAATTTTATCAAGCCTTTGTGGTGGAGCTATCACCTATATTGTTAAGGCTGTATAGAGAAATGGAAGCCAAGGTCCAAATTGGCGAACAGATGGCAAAGGGATTGATCACCATCATCTTTAAGAAAAAAGGCAACCCATGTAAGCTGGAAAACTACAGACCCATTACTTTGCTGAATACAGACGATAACATTTTTACTAAAATATTAGCAAATAGAGTAAAAGAAGGGGTTAATACAATAGTAGATCCTCCCCAGGCATATGGTGTGCCGAATAGGGATATAGCAGATACTTTAAATGCAATTAGAGACACAGATCTTATGAGTAAAGAAAAGGAGGGTGGAATTTTGATAAACCTAGACTTGAGTAAAGCGATCATGAGAATCTGGAACATGTGTTGAGTAAATTTGGATTTGGGAAAAGATTCATAGGGTGGATTAGACTGTTGTCCAAGAATGCTAGAAGTAAGGTGAAAATTAATGGGATCTTGACAGACTCTTTCTGGCTAGAGAGATCAGTCAGGCAGGGCTGTCCTCTCTCAGCTATATACATGTTGGCAGCGGAGCCGATGGCAGCACTAGTAAGAAAGAGTAAAGAGATTAATGGTATTCAAGTACCTGGGGGTAAAGAAAGTATTCTATATCAAAATTCAGACAACATCATTATTACTGTAAAAGATGCTGTAGAGATGAGGAACATAAATCGCCATGTACTGTATCTCATATTAAAATACTGGGAATTAATTTTGGACTAAATGCTACAGAAGCGAGGGATATTTCTTGGACAGGGACAATGAATAAAATGAAACGATCGTTACAATTCTGGAAGCAAAGATGCCTGAATATAAAAAAGGGAAAAATACTAGTCGTTAATGCACTTGTACTCTCAAAACTGGTGTATGTAATGAACATCCTAGACATGCCTGAGTGGGTACTAAATCAGATTAAAAATATGGTTAATAAATTTATCTGGAGGGGAAATACAATAGAAATAGCGTACGCTACTCTAGTGGCCGAATATAGAGAAGGTGGATTAAGACTGGTGGATGTGCAGACTAAGATGAAGGCACTCAGAGTTAAAACAATGATAAAATTTCTCACCAATAGCGAGTTCTATGTCTGGAAAGAATTTGTAAAATATTTTTTGGATAGAGTAACTGGGTGTGGTAACGAAGGGGTATTTATGTGTGTTAAGAATAGGCAAACCTTGATGGTGGCACTCCCGCAATTTTAAGAAGAGGTTTTTTGTGCATGGTCTGAGGTTAGAACTCATATGGAGTACAACTGTACAACCTTTAATCAGATTCTGCATCAGCCTCTGTTCTTAAACCCAGCAATAAAGCACAGTGGCCAGATGTTGTATGACTCAACTTTCCTGTTAGCAGGCATTAGACAGATAAAGGACATTGTTTATGAATATGTACCCGGGTTTTTGCCGGCCAAATTGATTCAAGAGCAGATTTCTCTTATTGATGAGGATATAAGAACAGCACATCTAAAGAAGCTCTTAGACAAGTTTCAAAAAAAGTATTCCAAAGGGCTGGATAAATGAAATCTTGAAGAAAGGGAGAACTGAAAGTAGTGTGACTCTACCAGAGATATATATAGACTTGAAAAACGATAAAAAGATACTAAAGGAAGTTAGACTGAAGGACGTTTATAGATTGTTGATTAAAAGTGTAATTAAGCAGCCAACAGCTCTAACTTTCTGGAGGGAGGGATTTGGAGACAATTTGGCTAGCAAATTATGGGACAATCTACATTTGAAATATAATAATCTAGAGAGTGAGAACCTGGATATTAAAATAAGACAATAGAATTTATACGAATGTAGTCATACACAGATTTGATAGATCTGTGAATGAAATGTGTGACGTGTGTAAAGAAGAGGTGGAGACTTTGGGTCACTTGTTTTTTGATTTCAAATATCTGGCGGGTTTTTTGGAAATGCTATGGGGAGTTGTACATAGAGGGTGGGACATTATATTACAGAGCAAGGACTGGAAATGTTTTTTTTTTCTTGGTGTGAGCAGAAGGGTGCAAGGTGTAAATGTGAATCTGTTGAATGTGGTTTTGAGTTTGGCAAGGTATGCAGTGTGGATTAGGAGGAATGTGGCACACTTTGAGAGGAGAATGGCGAGCGTGACTCCAATCTTTACGACCTTAGAGGGCATGTAAATTTTATGTAAAATTTTTTGAAAAAGGAAAAATTTGAAAAGTTCTTTGTTAGTGAGAATACTTTTGTCAGAAGAGCAGGGAAAAGTGTTGAATTAATATTTGCAAAAGAGTTATGTTTGAGATTTGTATCTTAAGTTTATTTTGCATATCTGTACTATTCTGTAAATATATGTATATAGTCCGAATGTTTGAATCTTTGTGAATATAATTTTGCTAATTTTCTAATAAAGAAAGAAAGAACACGCCCGATCTCGTCTGATCTCGGAAGCTAAGCAGGGTCGGGCCTGGTTAGTACTTGGATGGGAGACCGCCTGGAAATACCAGGTGCTGTAAGCTTTTGCCACCAGCAGGGGGCACCATACACTCTCACACCAGATCTTCACACTTTTTAGCAAAAGGGGACCAAAAACAACTCATTTACATATCCATACACAATGACGCTATTTCATGTATACCACTGCAGAAGCAGTGGTATAAATGATTTCTACTATTTTTGCATTAAAAACATCTACACTATCATCCCTGTTTTGACTAATTCCTTCTAGCCTCATGCTGCATGTTATATTATAGAGCGCCCAGTTGGCATTTCTTAATTTCCATCTAGGAAAAACCATTTCCTCCAGTTGAATTGGACCCATTCCTACTTCACATATTATTAGGTAATGATCACTCCCTACTGTAGAATCTTGCATTGCCTCCCATTTACTGACTCTAGCTATTGATTCAGACACCAAAGTGAGATCAATTGTAGATTCCAGCCCTCTTGCTACATCTATTCTTGTTCCCCTGCATTTGAGCTTTTGCCGTCACTTCATTATGAAGCAACCTCTATCAGTACTATTATTAGAAACACCTGTGGACACACACACCAACAAGCAGTCTTCGTTGTCAATCACATTTCTTTTCCTCATTAACATTTAGCCACTGTGAGTCTGCTCATGTCATCCACCTGGTCAGCAGCTGGGTCTGATTGCTGTAACGGCATCAATCAATTTCCCCCGATCATTCAGAAGGTTGAATGTAGTTCTCTTTATGCCATTTTCGGGATATAAGAAAAACAGGTCAAAACAAAGTAGTTTGTTCCAAATTGAACGTTCTTTTCCTGCCTGGGGTGGGAATCAGTTTGCCCTGGAGTAGACGTCATGTAAACAATAAAGAATAAGCAGCCGGTGTGTATCTATGGGAGGAGCAGAACAGGTCAAGTGCTGCTCTAAAACATAAATGTTGGAAAACTTTTTTTGTTTGTTTAAATAAATGGTTGACATAAAATAGTATAGTAATAGGAGATTTCAATGTTGTTTTTAATAGGCAAGATCTCGGAAACAATTGTAATTTCTTTGATGATAGTAGTAGAATCACACTTCAAACACTCATTAAGGATTTCAGCTTGTTAGATATTTGGCGTATATTCCATCCAAACAAAAGACAATATTCAAGAAAACAGATTGTATTAGGAAAACTCAAACAATCAAGAATTGACTTGTGCTTAATATCGTCTTCTCTTATCCCCGACGTGTCGTCCTGTCTCTTAAAGGAGAATACATGGAGTGACCACTCAGTCTTGGAGGTAGAGATGGGACGAAACATCAGAGGTGGGGGTCTCTGGTGTCTGAATGCCGCTCTTTTGCAGGATGATGAATATAAAGGTGAAATCAGTTCCCTTTTGCAGGCTCTCTTAGAGGAGCTGGACCACACCGACAATCTGTTAAACCGGTGGGAACAGGTTAAGAAAGATATAAAAGATATTACAATTACATATAGTAAGCGGAAGAAAAGAAAGAAAAACAGTTAGAATATCAATTAACGAGACAGCTTAATTTTGAATTACAACAATTTGAACAAGATCAAACCAGAGATACAACAGACTACATTTTAGTAAACAAACAACTCAGTCAAAAAGAAATTAATAAATGTCGAGGTGCAATTCAATTCAATTCAAATCCAAAATTACTTTATTAATCCCAAAGGGAAATTAAATGTTGTTGTAACTCATTATGCAAGTTCCTTCAAAGATTTGTTGTAGATGCTGATGGCTGTGGGTAGGGATGATCTCTTGTAGCGCTCTGCAGATCTGAAGAAGCCTCTGACTGAAGACGCTCTGTAGTTGTATGACAGTCTGATGTAGAGGATGCTCTGGACCTATGGCGTCTTCTTTTCAACTCATCAGGGTTTTGTGGCTGTAGTTGAGGTATTATTTGAGCTTTTGTGATGTTAATCAGCTGCTGCCAGTTGTAAACCACCTTGTTGCCATGGTTATGCATCATAACAAATGTCCAAAAATAAAAAGTATCAGCAAAATCCTTCCAGCTGCACAGCATTCAAAACCAGAGAGGACAGTTGTCCACAAAAACTATGTTCCTACCAGAAATGGAAGAAATAAAGTTTTAAAAAAGAAAAAAAATATGAACCAAAGTAACTGAGCTACTCCAACATGCTGCCACCTTGAGCGGCGCCATTCCGGAAATAATTAGAAGAAATAATAATTAGAAGAAAGCAAAATATTTAACAGATGGGGAAAAATCAACAGCTTCCTTTCTAGGACTGGAAAAACGTAAACAGATCAACACTACAATAACTAAACTAATCGATCAAAATGATCAACAAGTTACAGACATGACAGGTATTTTAGAAACAGTTCAAACATTTTACACAAATCTTTTTACTAGTGAAGAAATAGATTCAGAAACCATAGAAAAGGTTGTAGGTGTGATCCAGTCTTCTTTATCCAAAGAAGACAGTCTCTGCTGCGATAGTCCTATTACATTAAAATAAATAGAATTAGCCATAAACAGTTTAAATCATAACAAAAGTCCTGGTCAAGATGGAATAACTGCAGTATTTTACAAACAATTCAAAGATCATATTTGCCAAATACTTTTCAAAATTTTTCTACAAAAATAAAGGTAAAAAATCAGATCTTGAAAATTACAGGTCAATAAGTCTATTAAATACTGACTACAAAATATATGCAAAGATTTTAGCAAACAGACTTAAAGCAGTTGCCGATAGTATTATTACTTCTTCACAGACATATGGAATTCCCCAACGTAATATTTCAGATACCATCTTGTCAATTAATCATACATTACAATCAATGTCAAACAGTCAGGGTATTTTTCTTAGTGTAGATTTTAGCAAAGCATTTGATAGAGTTGAACACAATTTTCTTTGGGCAGTTTTAAAGAAGTTTGGGTTTGGACAGTCTTTCATTAACAAAATTAAATTATTTTACAACAAAGCAGAAAGTAGGGTCAAATGTAATGGTCATTTTACAGATTATTTTCATCTCCACAGGTCAGTCAGACAGGGATGTCCTCTATCATCCCTGCTTTATAGCCTGGTGGCTGAGCCTCTTGCCATTCTTATCAACAGAGACAAAAATATTCAAGGTATTATTTCACCATCAGAAATAAGCTCTTTTATCCCGTCTTCCCGGTTGTGACAGTGGCAGCAGCTGACGATGGCACACAGCTGCTCCACATCAAGCCTCAATCAAGGGAGTTTATCGTTTGCTGTCCTTGTCAGATGGCTACAGCTTCTTGTCGGTGTCAGGTCGGTCTCTTTTGTCTTCGGTTCTGCGGTTCGGAACGAGGGGGTTTGGGTTGAAGCCCACCTGTTCCTTTCACCAAATTGAGGCAGAGCGGCGTCTGCCGGTGAACGTCTTTTGTCGGTGGCAGGCTTTCCTTGTCCGTGGCAGGTTGGTGGACTTTCTGTTCGGTTCTGGTGGTTCCGGTCTCCATGTCTGGTGTCTCTTTCAGGGGAGGCAGCAGTCGGAGTGACCCTCCCATCAGCTCCAGCACCACCGCGGGGTGCAGGGCGAGCAGTGGCCGGGGTTGGCTTCTCCCCAGTGGTGGTGCTGGAGAGACTGGACCCCTATGCGTTGGTTCCAGCAGGAGCAGCAACAACAACAGCAGCAGCCGGAGTGGACCTGTCCGAGGACAGACCCACAGACCCAGGGACCAGGGGCAACGGTTTTCCTAAATCCATCAGTAGGTGATTTGGAGATTTGATGTGTCGTACGGTATGATATGGTATGGTGCTTCAGGTGACGATGCTTTTCTTGTCTGGTTGTTTTCACAGCAAAATACTTGGGAGCTTACCAGGCTTACATCAAAGGTTTCAACCCGTCACGAATGAAGTTGAAAAACTCATGCTCACAGCTTTTGAGGGTGAAGGAGTTCCGCTCCTACATGGCAGAGGGAGCCCAGCAAACATACGACTGGCTCTTCCTAGACAATGTTCAACGAATCCATGGGTGATGTGCAGGTCTGCTGTGAAAATGCTTGGATGTAAGGTTCTTTTTATGCATGTTTGAAGATGGGCTTCACACCTGCTCGGGAATGGAAGGAAGCTGTCCACAGTCCACTACTATCTGGGTCAACTCCAAAAGTTCCTTCGGTACATGACTGACACACCGCCGGTCCAGTGCAGGCTCTCCAAGAGACAGATTTTTTCAGTGCGCCGTACCATCTAGAACTGTCTTAAGGAGATCCGTGGAGGCCTTATCAGCTACCAGATCGAGCTGAAGGCCAAGAAATCAGAGCGGGCAATTTCCCTGCAGACCCTCACCAGATGTCGGGAGCGTGCCAGCAGAAAGATCCCTGAGCTTCTGGAGGAAATCGCCAAACAGCCCTCGCCCTGCTTAACTTCCCTTTTCTTTGGTTACTTTGCTGCATATCTCTCGTGCATTTATGGCCACAGAAAGGGGGTCCTTGTAAACATGACTGTGGAAGAAGTCGCGGCAGCCAGGGAGGACTGCAAGTCCCCCGAGCAAGGTTACCTGATTAACGTGCATGAGCACAAGAAAAAGGATCATACGCAACCGCGCAGATCTTCCTGAAGGCGGAAGAGTTTGACTGGCTGGAACGATGGTTGAAGATCCGGGCCGGTCTCCGTCCCCCAACAAACCAGGTCCTTTGCTCCCTTTGGAAGTCTGTCGGCCAACTCATTGAACACTACTTATGGGGGGCATGGAGAGACATGGGTCTGCCAGGGAGACTCACTTTCACAGACATCAGGAGCGCAGTGGCAACCCATGTGAAGAACCATAACTCTGTAACACAGCGCGAACGAATGTCTGAATTCATGTGTCACAGCCCTGGCACAGCTGACCGGTTCTATATTTCCAACTGGATGTAGCTCAAGCAAGGGACATCAGACAACACTTTGACCGACTCTTGGTGGAGCATGTGCAGTAAAAAGGCACAGAGAGAATCTATAAATTAAACTGACTGACTTGTTGAAATAAAATGAAAAACTTCTAACAAGATGTGTCTCGTGTAAAGAAAAAATATTCTAAGTGTCATTCTCTGCCTTACCAGAGGCACGAGAAGCAGAAAAAAGTCTAAGTGTCAGCCCCTGCCTTACCAGAGGAAAGAGATCGACCGTATGGTTCTATACTGCGCAGCACAGGTTGCCCATTGGACATGGTCTCTCATGGTAGTTGCCAGGAGCCCAGTCGAGAAAAACACCTCCCGCAGGATAGTAAGAATGAGTCTTTCAGGAGCGTGGCAAGGAAAAAAAGTCTAAGTGCTGGGAGTCAGGCTTGGTGCCCTGGAGCCAGATCCCCCAGTCCTCTCCCTCCGGGCTGTGAGCAGCATGCCCTGGGTGAGGCTGGGAGTCAGGCCCTGGGTCCTGGAGCCAGATCTCCAGCTCCTCTCCCTCCGGCCTGTGAGCAGCAGTCCCTGGGTGAGGGTTAGGGTCAGGCCCTGGGTCCTGGAGCCAGCCTCAAGCTCACCTCCCTCCGGCCTGTCAGCAGCAGGCCCTGGGTGAGGGTTGGGGTCAGGCCCTGGGTCCTGGAGCTAGATCTCCTGCCCCTCTCCCTCTGGCCTGTGAGCAGCAGGCCCTGGGTGAAGGTTGGGGTCAGGCCCTGGATCCTGGAGCCAGCCTCAAGCTCTCCTCCCTCCGGCCTGTCTGCAGCAGGCCCTCGGTGAGGGTTGGGGTCAGGCCCTGGGTCCTGGAGCCAGGCTCAAGCTCTCCTCCCTCTGGCCTGTGAGCAGCAGGCCTGGGTGAGGGTTGGGGTCAGGCCCTGGGTTCTGGAGCCAGGCCAGACCGTGTGTGACGCAGGAGCGAGGAAAGAGATGCGTAAAAAATTCTAAGTGTCAAGACCTGCCTTACCAGAGGCACGAGATTGGGGAAAAACTTCTAAGTGTCGGCCCTTTGCCTAACCAGAGGCACGAGATCGACGGTATGGTTCTATACTGCGTAGCATGGGTTGCCCATTGGACATGGTCTCTCATGGTAGTCGCCAGGAGCCCGGTCGAGAAAAACACCTCCAGCAGGTTGGTGATATTCTTGTTGACACAATGTCTTAACAAAGGAGCGAAAAGATCGATATGGTCATGATTGTGGAGGCTGTTTGTCCAGCAGCCCTGGAGCTATGCTGCCAATGGCAGGTCTCGGTCGGTCGGTCCTGTCAATGGCAGGCCTCGGTCGGCTGTCAATGGCAGGCCTCGGTCGGTCGGTCCTGTCAATGGCAGGCCTCGGTCGGACATTCATTGGCAGGCTTCGGTCGGTCCTGTCAATGGCAGGCCTCGGTCGGGCTGTCAATGGCAGAACTCTGAGACTTCCCGCACCGAAACGTAACACATTTTCACTGCGGTGAATTGTGTGACAATGTCCGCAAACTCCATTGGAAGTGTGTGCCACTGACATGACTTTGGGTTACGCAGTAAAAATTTCCATTATGCAGATGATGCATCAATAACAGTTTTAAATGAAGAAAGCCTAGACAAAGCTATAGAACATATCCACACTTACAAAGCCGCATCAGGAGCAAAAATTAAAGTAGACAACTCCGAAATAATGTATTGTGGGGGGACCGCTCGGACGCCAGGCAAGTGGGGCTTCAGGGAGCTAGAGGACACCATTAAAGTCCTGGGCGTATACCTCGGTAAGCAGCAAGCGGCAGCGAGAGATGAGACCTGGAAAAGAATCCTTGTTAAAATTCAAAACCAACTGCACTTATGGAAACACAGACAGTTATAGTAAATAGTCTGGTCATTTCTAAAACTATATATGCTCTTGCTGTCTGTGATCTTCCAAGCCCTATCCTCCAAAAAATGAACACATTAATTACGGATTTTCTTTGGAAAAGCAGCAGGAATTTAATAGCTCATAGCACAATTGTTGCTCCACTAAAGAAGGGAGGCCTAAATTTAGTCGACCTTACATCCAAAAGAAACTCATTTAGAATATAGATAATCACTAGGTTTTTAACATCCAGAACTCATCAACCATGGCATGACTATTTCCGACAATCTTTGTACAAGTTTGGTACAAAAAATTCATACAATCTATGTTCCATAACCACTTCTATGGAATGCATAAAAATGAACAGGTTTTTTTGCAGAAGCCCTTGAGGCATGGAACAAAATTAGACCATTGCTCAAAACTGGTGTTAAATATGGATCTCATCTCTCGTTGCCAATCTTCAGGAATCTAGAAATGGTCTGCAATGGAAGAATGCTGAACCTTCCGTCTTGGGAGAGAGCTGGCATTCACACTTTTGGGTAGATAATGGATGATCGAGTATCACTGGATTTGGACAGGGTTTTAAATTATTTTAGAACAGCAAACACACCATTCAGAGAAACCAAAATAAAGGAACATTGCATAACTATTCAATCTGCCCTGACTCTCCAATTGTGCTCGATCATGGGTAAGAAAAGACAACATTGGGTGTTGCAGGATGACGCCCCAACCTTCTATATTTACTTAAAAGAGAAAAAACAAGATATCAAAACTATCAAAACCAAAACTTGATATAATTTATTGGTCTCACAAATCATTCAAAAACCAATGGCGCAAAACCATTGGTACACCTTTTTTTCCAATAAACCTCTTTATGCAATTTGGTCAAATCTCTGGTCTAAACTTTCACATCAAAAAGCCAACATTACAGATTTCAAATGAAGACACAAAAGAATTTTTACTGACGTCATCCTGCATCAGCTTAATAAAGAAAAGTATGGCAGAGATTGTACAGTTTGTCTTTCAGACCTCGAGGATCTTGACCATCTGCTCCTTCGATGCCCTGGTCGCACCAGTTTCTGGGAGAAAATAAAGGACCTAACTGAACACATCACACAAACTACCGTAAAGAGAAGGCAAGACTGGGACTGGCTGAGACTTTATGGACTTGTGAATCAACACATAAACATCAACCCTCAGCTATATATCTTCTCAAATTGGCTCTTTCTTTGGCTAGACACTCCATCTACATTTCCAGGAACTTCCAGCTCAAGGAACAGAAAAAAGTTGATTGCTGGAAATTTTTCAAAGGACTTATGAATCAACACTTAACAACAATGCAGTTCATCAATGGCCCTTTATGTACAGAAATACTTAAACTAGTGAAAAAATTATAGTACCACTTTGTAAAATAATGTATGGAATCAAGACCATGGCCTCCAAATCCGAGGCCATGGTCTTGAGCCGGAAAAGGGTGGGGTGCCTCCTCCGGGTCGGGGATGGGGTCCTTCCCCAAGTGGAGGAGTTTAAGTATCTGGGGGTCTTGTTCACGAATGAGGGAAAAATGGAGCGGGAGATCGATAGACGGATTGGTGGGGCATCTGCAGTTATGCGGGCGCTCTACAGGTCTGTCGTGGTGAAGAGAGAGCTGAGCCAAAAGGCGAAGCTCTCGATTTACCGGTCGATCTACGTTCCTACCCTCATCTATGGTCACGAACTCTGGGTGGTGACCGAAAGAACGAGATCACGGATACAAGCGGCTGAAATGAGTTTCCTCCGCAGAGTGTCTGGGCTCTCCCTTAGAGATAGGGTGAGAAGCTCGGTCATCCGGAGGGGGCTCAGAGTAGAGCCGCTGCTTCTCCACATCGAGAGGAGTCAGTTGAGGTGGCTCGGGCATCTGGTCAGGATGCCTCCTGGACGCCTCCCTGGTGAGGTGTTTCAGGCACGTCTCACCGGGAGGAGGCCCAGGGGAAGGCCCAGGACACGCTGGAGGGACTATGTTTCTCGGCTGGCCTGGGAGCGCCTTGGGGTTCCTCCCGAGGAGCTGGAACAAGTGGCTGGGGAGCGGGAAGTCTGGGTCTCTTTGCTTAGGCTGCTGCCCCCGCGACCCGACCCCGGATAAGCGGAAGAAAATGGATGGATGGATGGATGGATGGATGGATGGATGGATGGATGGATGGAATTTTTTGTTGGTTTTCTATTTTGATGAACTCATTTATGTAATTGTTTTATTCTTGTAAATATTTGATAAATAAAAGATAATTAAAAAAACACACCTGATCTCGTCTGATCTCGGAAGCTAAGCAGGGTCGGGCCTGGCTAGTACTTGGATGGGAGACCGCCCGGGAATTCAAATTCAAATTCAAAATTACTTTATTAATCCCAAAGGGAAATTAAATGTTGTTGTAACTCATTATGCAAGTTCCTTCAAAGATTTGTTGTAGATGCTAATTGCTGTGGGTAGGGATGATCTCTTGTAGTGCTCTGCAGATCTAAAGAAGCCTCTTACTGAAGACGCTCTGTAGTTGTATGACAGTCTGATGTAGAAGATACTCTGGATCTATGGCGTCTTCTTTACAACTCATCAGGGTTTTGTGGCTGTAGTTGAGGTATTATTTGAGCTTTGAGCTGCTCCCAGTTGTAAACCACCTTGTTGGTCATGCATCATAACAAATGTCCAAAAATAAAAAGTATCAGCAAAAATCCTTCCAGCTGCACAGCATTCAAAACCAGAGATAACAGTTGTCCACAAAAAGAATGTTTCTACCAAAAATGGAAGAATTAAAGTTTTAAAAAAGAAAAAAATACCAGGTGCTGTAAGCTTTTGCCAAAAGCAGGGGGCACCATATGCTCTCACACCAAATCTTCACACTTTTTAGCTAAAGGGGACCAAAAGCAACTCATTTAGCTACACATATCCATTCACAATTATCTGGAACAGCAGTCTTCATTGTCAATCACATTTATTCTCCTCATTAACATTTAGCCACTGTGAGTCTGCTCATGTCATCCACCTGGTCAGCAGCTGGGTCTGATTGCTGTAACGGCATCAACCAATTTCCCCCAATCATTCAGAAGGTTGAATGTAGTTTTCTTTATGCCATGTTTGGAATATAATGTCAAGAAAAACAGGTCAAAATAAAGTAGTTTGTTCCAAATCAAACGTTCTTTTTCTGCCTGGAGAGGGCCTGGAGTAGACGTCATGTAAACAATGAAGAATAAGCAGCCAGTGTGTATCTATGGCAGGAGCAGAACAGGTCAAGTGCTGCTCTAAAACGTATAAATGTTGTGATTTGCTGCAGATTTATCGTTCACGGCCATACCACCCTAAACACGCCCACTTCTGGTTGGTGTGGAGCAGTATTGGCTTGTCAGTGTACTCACTAACATAGTGAGTTTGAGTTTAGTCTTTGGATTTTTGTAAAGGCATATCTCTCCCCTACAGAGTTTTTTTCTGTAGGGGTAGGCGTTTTTTTGTTTAGTTTTTTTTTGGGGGGGGGGATAATGGATGGTGGACGACAGACCGAAAAAAGAACACCGAGACAGCATGGCGGACATTGATAAGACAGCGTCTAAGATAAGTAATATGCAATATAAGAAGGAAATGACTGTGAAAGTGGAGTTGGAAGGACAGGAGAGGGTCTCACCCATGCAGCTCATCAGAACGATCAGGATGTTGTGTGGGGGGATCATGGGCTGCGTGCCGACTGGGCCCCCTATCATACAAGATCACCAGGTCAAATGAGGTGGCAGAAAACAGGCTGCTAGAGGGTTTTAAGATTGGGGATACCACGGTGATGGCGTCAATCCTTTCCTCTAATTAAATAATTGTTTCGTTTCTTCATCTTTCGAATTATGTGGAAGATGAAGAGACTTTGGAAAAGCTTAGAGGATGGGGAGTGACACCAGTGTCTCCAATTAAATGGAGAATGTGGCCAGGCTCAGGTGTGTCAGATGGGATGAGGTATTTGAAAGTCAAATTCACGGCTGAGATAACCTTGCTCCCTTACTCTGTTAAATTTAACACCGAGTCTGGCCAGAAATTTTTCAGGGTGATCCATGATCGGCAGGTCAGGTTTTGTAGGGTCTGCCTTGATCCGGGAGTGCCCGGAGTTTCTGTGCCACCGTTGTGGGACCCAGGGCCATTATGCCAGGGAGTGCACTGGGGGGGAGAAGTGCTCCGTCTGCTTTAACAGAAAAGAAGAGTGTATCTGTGGGGCTACTGAAGATGGGGAGTCAGTGGAAGAAGCTGAGCGGGTAGGTGGGGCAGGGCAGCCTGCTGCTGTGGAGAGTGTGGATCCAGGTAGTGGCATGGTGTGCCCAGAACTGGAGGACTGGGAAGAAGCCTAGTCAGTGGGCACGCGGTCCGGCTGTCTCTTTGCGGAGACTCCGGCTGTAGAATATGCCCGAATGTTGCCAAGGGTCTTTGGCGCATCTCAGGGTCTGACAAAGGGGGGTGAACTGAGACAGGACGCCACCCCGGAGTCGGTGGGGGGGACCTTGGTTTACGGCCCCACCCCGGGTGGATCTGGCCAGCATGGTGAGTGCTGGGAAGGAGGGCCTGTCATGCAACTGCGTTTTCGGAGTGGGGGGCCGACACGCAGGGGGAGCTGTTTATGGTACCTTCCGTGCCGGATCCCCGCCCTGGGAACTCCTCCATTACGTCATCAGAATATGAATCTTAGATGGATTGTGAGCTCACAGTGCTCAGGAAGCGTCAAAACCTCGATAGGCACTCCAGAAAGGGGAGAAAGAAAAGTAAAGCAAAAGGAAAACATGAAGCGCAGGGGTCCGGTTCTGTTCCTCTTACGGTGCACTCTCTGGTTGGTCACCGTGGTGGGTATGCTCGGGGCGCTCCTGTGGAAGATGTGGTGGGAGGAAGTACGCATTCTGGTTGTCCTGGTACAATCTGTGAAGTGGTGGTGGATCTCTCTGCTCGGATGTGAATGTATTAATGAGTGTATGTATTGTGGCTATGGTGCTGGGTGCAGAGAATTTAACTCAAGTTTTTCACTGACAGGAGCAATGGGAGAGGCGGTGAGCTGTCCTGATCCTGGTTGTTTGGTGGACACAGTCTTCTTGTGGGCCAAGTGTGCATGGTGATGGGATCAGACGAGTAATCCAGCTTCAGTGGACTCGAGACAGGTTGATTAAATCAAGGATAAAACAAGGTTCTTGGTGGTCAACCAATGTGGTGTTTTATGTAATTTTTAAGATCTGTGTCCTGTTTTTTTCTGTATTTATTTGAAATGGTCACCTCCATGTTAAAAGTAGTTTCTTTTAATTGTAATGGTCTGAGGGACATGGGGAAGGCTCGGCAGGTTATTAATCAGTTTTATTTTGATACCCTTGGTTTACAGGAGACGCACTGGACTGCTAAGTGCGTGGAAAAACCAGAAGATGCGTGGCAAGGCCCTATTTTTATGAGTTTAGGGTCTTTGAAAAAGTGTGGAGTGGCCTTTTTCTTAAAGCCTGAATTGGTAGAAAATGTTAACTTAGTTTATTCAGAAAATGAGGGTAGAGTTTTAGTTATACAAATAAAATTTGAAGGGCAGCTTTTTGGGTTAATTAATTTACATGCACTGAATGTGGAGGATTTGAGGAAAAAATTATTTGATAGTATAGAGCCATTGTGTGTGGATAATTGTATTTTAATTGGGGATTTTAATGTTAAAATGACTAGGTGGGAAATGGGTTACCTAGTGGCATTGAGATCGGATTCATCCAGAGCCCGATTAAAAACTCTAATGCATGCTAAACGTTTAGTGGATGTGAGGAGGACGGAAAATCCAGACTCAAGAGTTTATTCATGGCGTCAGATGGTTGGTAATACTTTAAAGCAAAGCAGGATTGTCTTGCCAGGTTATTATCAGCCATGGATATTAGTTTATCAGTAGAGGATAGGGAGTCGTGTGAAGGGGAAATACACATAGAAGAGGTCCACTTGGCGATAAATGGTTTGCGATCAAAAAAAGCCCTGGACTGGTGTAATACAGTGATTCTCGACTGGTGGGGCGCGCCCCAACACGCTCCTGGCGGCAGTAGGCTACAGGATGGGTGGAAAAAAACTGAAAAAGGAACATTTGCAATTTTTTAAAATTTATTATTAAACTACTGTCATAAAAAGTCCTAGTTTTATATATAAATAACTCCTGAATAGAAATTAAAATGTGTTTGGACTGATTTAAAAAAAGAAGTTTTGAACAAATTTGATTTGTTTGTCAATCGTGAGCGCAAATGCAGGTGATAAACGGTTTCAGCGGTTTCAGTGAGTCACACTGAAGTTCGCTGGCTCTCCAGGGGGGGCAGGTGTTACAGCGGTTGTATGAGCTGCGAGAGGAGGTGAAGTGGTTTTAGACAGAAATCAAATCAGATCTGGTGAAGCATCTGGATGACACTATATGTGGCTTGCGTCTCTGTCATATTTGATCTATATTTGATCGCTTGAATGGCCTTAAACTGTCTTTGCAAGGCAGCGAAACTCATATTTTGCTCCATGCAGACAAAGTGCACGCCTTCACACAAAAACTAGACCTCTATGGCCGCATCAGTCGTGGGAACCCCAGCCTTGTAGACTATCACTGATGCAGGCACGTCACATTTCTCCTCTCTATTTTTAATTTTAGCGTCTGAGCACCTGTCAGCAATGAGAAAACTATTTGCGACGTACTTTAAAGAGGATTATCACTCTTTTGCGTGGGTTCAAGATCCGTTTGTGTGCACAGCAAACGAGCTGTCCATTTACCCCCAATTTCCACTGCATGCGCTCCGCTCTGCTCCGGCACGCACTCCGCAGCAAAAACGCTCCCATTGTAGTCAATGAGACCATTTCCACTGCCACCGCCGAGCGGCGCAGGGCGCCAGCCGCCGTTTCGCCATCCGGTAAAAATAGGAGCGATTCTATTTTTGCCGGACGCCGGATCAAGTCCGCAGTCAATCTACACAAATAACTAGCACCAACCAGATATAGAACAACCACATTTCCGGATGTTTTTCAAAATAAGTCAATAAAGACAGACTAGACATTTTTTGTATGCATAGCTATTTTAATATAAGCCAGCGTATACTTATACATATGTTGTGCAAAATATCTTGACACAGAATAACAGAGAATAACTGTTCTTTTCTGTTCGTTTTCCATGGAATGAAGAATTTTTTTCTGACTTCCGCATGTATTACTGGCTTTTATCGTGAGATCTCGCAACTCCCGCGCATGCTTCTTTGACCACCTCTGGGCTGCGGACCTGAGCGGACCGGACCAGAGCGGATGCAGTGGAAATCGGGGGTTAGGGTGACCAACCGTCCTCTTTTCCCCGGACATGTCCACTGTTCATGTGCTATCTGGGGCATACAGGAGGATTTATAGGCTGATGAAAATGTCCGGGTTTTTATTGTTTTCATAGGACCATGCTTAAACTGACTGGTGTGATGCATGCAGTATGGCAGCCTTTCTCTCATGTAATGTCCTCCCGAGCTGGTTCTGATCCGTTTATTGACGCCACAGACAGCAGGCTGTGTGCAGAGCTGCGCCGCACCGCATGCATTGTGCAGCGCTGCTCTGCGCCGAGTTGCACCGAACCGCTCCGCGTTATCCTGCATTGCGCAATGCAAGAGTTACTGCTGGATAGGATACACACCAATAAGTCCTTGTATTGTGGGTCTTTGAATGAAACAAATCAATATTATGCAGAGGATTTGTAAAATTATTCCCCATGTGATACGTTGACATAACCTCCAGTTATGCTTCATATTAAAGGTTGAATATGGATCATGAACACTATAGCGACATCTAGTGGGTCTAAGTTGTAGCTACAACAATATAAAAATAATTCCCGTTGGTGGGTTGCCTGGTTCGCTGCTGATACGCCCAGTGACCAGCCTGAACTGTGTCCAGTGAGCAGTTTAACTGACAGCTAAAGTTAGCGAGTGAGTTAGCATACCGATCCAGGAGGAAAGTCGCCGTTCCCGCATGTGTTTGATGCCGTGGACATGTTTTATGTGGGTCCATCTAGTGTAGGCTTCTCCTAAAACTACTCTAGTCTCTGTTCTTCTCCGGTCACTCCTCTCCTGAGACGGATAACGATATCTCCTCCAGGGCTCTGAAGCTGATGCTTGACTTGCAGACTCAGCCATTTTTTCCAATACCAGCCGAGTTGTACCGACCACCTAGTTGGATCATAGAGACTGTATCTGGCACCCGGTGGCCGCTTCTGGCGGTAGGTGTAAACATTACGTCATTGTTGTGCCTGTTAAAATTTATATTTTATTATATTTTAATTGTATTTTATTATATTTTAATTCAAATGATTTCATTTTGCACCGATTGAAACACCAGTGGAGGTATTATTATTATTATTATTTAAATAGCTTTTTATGAAAATGTTCCATATTCAACCTTTAAGTAAATAACTTGGAGGCTGCAGAACATTTAGTGTTGCTTTAGTGAAGCAGCCAAACATGAGCCTGTCCAGATTTAGTCAAGATTATTCTCATTGCAATTTAAAATACCAAAGCTGTTTGAAATCATTTTGTAGCCTAGTAATAACATGGAAATGAATTTAATAATGGGAGCGTTTCATGGGAAAATGTCACTACCACAGAACATAAGAAGGAGCATCTACAGTCATATGACCCAGCGCTTCCTAGATCTGTCTGCGGACCAGTGGCAGCGTATCCGCAGCAGAATCAACGAGAGGAAAAGTCCACCCAGAAGAACAGCGCCTTGGCTTTACTTAAGTGGAACAAAAATGAACACACGTTTTTTTTTTGTTTGTTTATTTGTTCTTTCACCTTAAATAAAAATGAAAAACAAAAAAAATATCTACTGTGTTTATTCGATTACAAAATCATTGATTATACATTTTATTAATTTTTTGGGGTCGTGGAGATACAGTACAGACCAAAAGTTTGGACACACTTTCTCATTCAACTTTTCAAAAATGACAGAAAAAAGTGCTGTGAAGTTGAACATTTATTAGGCTGTGTTTTGAGTTTTGTTCGACAACAATAACTTAATATAATAATATAATAATATATATATATATATATATCACATGTGCAGGACACCTTAAAATAAATTCTTAATTAAGCAACAAGGCAGAACAAAATCAGGGCTGTATCAAGACATGAGGAGTAAACCCCAATTCAACCAGACCCAAAACTGATCAGAAATTAAAACAGGACTATAACGCTTCAAAATCAGGACTACTTTAGGACTTAACCAAGACAGAACCAGAATCAAAACTAGATGATGGCATCACGTTGAAATTCAGAAATTACTGAAAAACATGCTGTGCAGTTAAAGATTTATTGGGCTTTCTGTTGAATTTTTTTTCAACAATTATAACTTCATAAAAGGAAAAAAAACTATATCACATATGCAGGACACCTTAAACTAGATTATTAATTAAGCAACAAAGCCGAGCAAAACCATGGCAGTATCAAGACACCAGGACTAAACCGCAATTCAACCAGACCCAAAACTAATCCGGGATTAAAATAGGACTATAACAGTTCAAAATCAGGACTTCTTTAGGACTTAACCAAGACAGAACCAGAATCAAAACCAAATGATTGTAGCACTAACAATCATCATAGACCTGCACTACACTGACAACACGTCTTTATTGTGGCAACATGAGATCCATCTTCGAGGCTTGAGTTTTGCAAACCTATCGATAACATTTTCAGGGTCAATATTATTCAAGTATTCCTTTTCAATAGATAATATGGCCAAATCATTCAGCCTGGTTCTCCTTAGCCATGTGTGGAGACGACGCAAGACACTAAAAGAGCGCTCACAGCTGCAGCTACTGACAGGAATGGTTAGCGCAATTCTAAAGATTACCTTCAGAGTTGGGAACATGTCCTCGTCAAGCAAGTGGAAGGCAGTTGTAATGTTGTGAATGTCCTCTTTTTCCATTTTTCTTTTCATGAAGTTTTTTGCAACAACAAGTTCTTCAGGCTTTATCGTCACATGGTAGTGTGCTGCAATGGGTTTTAAGGCGTCTTCGGAAAGGAATGTTGGGGAAGATGGATTGCATGCCTGAATGCCCTCCATTATTTTCTGTCCTGCTCCTGAAAATCTGTCTGATAGCTCCTTCAACATTCGGTCCAGACAAGGAAAGAATATCTCGCACCTAAACTCTGCTGAGCTTGTGAGATTTGGTGTTGGACCACAGCTGGACTCAAGCACAAACCCTTTGAGTCTTTTATGTTTGTGCCGTGCTCCCTGAGGAATCTGGATGTTGCAGCTTCTACAAATGTCCATGGCCTTCTCAAATATTTCCTCAGCAGCAGCCTCTGTGCACAGATTTGTTGTACTTCTACTCTTGTACTCCACAGCTTTTCCCATGTCTAGCCTTTCTCCCTGCAGGTAGCGGTGCAGGCCTTCAGTGATGCCGAGCAGCTGTGAGAACATGATTGACATGTACACAGTCTTGGGTTTTGACAGCTTGGACAAGATACCTTTAGCAATAGGATTGTGGCCTCGAGAGTTGCTAAAACTGCAGAAATGTTGTTGAGAAGGGCTTTAACGGAATTTACTTTGCAGGCTCATCTTGTGTTAGAGAGCTGAACAAGCTCAGATGGAAACAGTCCAAGGTCCTTTTGCAGTTCCTTAAACTTTGTGTGGTTTCCCAGGGAGGTGTTGAAAAAGGTGTACACATTTTCCAAAAGTCCAAAGAAGTCAGAAGCAGCTGGGATAGCCTTGCATGTATGGCAAAGGACAAGGTTGAGCTCATGTGCATAGCAGTGCACATATACTGCTTCTGGGTGTCTGTGTCTAAAACGGGCCTGCACATCACCCACTGCACCACTCATGACAGATGCCCCGTCATAGGATTGAGGAACACAAAGTAAGTCATTAAGAGTGTAGTGCTGCAACAGCTCCTCAATAGTGTCTGTAATGCACTGTGCATCAAACCTTTCTAGTTTCCATAAACCAAGAAAACACTCTTTGATATGGCCTTCACATGACACAAAACGTATACAAACTGCAAGCTGTTCTGTGTGCCCATCTCTAGCCTCATCAGCCATAACAGAGCATATCTTAGCTTCCTTCATCTCTTTAACTATATTTCCAGTTATTTCATGTAAAATACTGGTTATCATCTAATTTTGTGAAAAATGAGACAGATAGTATGTGAGACAGGTGTGTAGTTTTTCAAAAATGGATCAAATTTTTTCAGTAGCTTCATGCACTCAAGGAAGTTCCCTTGATTATGACTGGTGGACTCCTGCTCATCATGGCCACGGAATGGTATTCCTTGTTTTCCAAGGAAACTGGTTACAGCTAAGATCCTGTGGAGATACTGTCGTCTTTCTGAAATCTCTGCTGCATTTGCTGATCTAAGTTGCTCAACAACATCACCTTGTTTTTTTGTGGTTTTAAAGCTGTGCCAGCACATCATAGAAGACGAATGGCTGGAACTCTTTCGTGCTCCCTAAAAGCATCTAAAGCCGTTTTCCAATTGCAGAACCCTGAATGACTGAGGCTATCTTTTTTTATAGTATTCTGCTTCCCAGAAATGTGACATGAAAAACGAAAGCCAAGGAAAGGAAAGCCAAGTTCTTCACAACAGAATACTCCAACCATTTAAATTGTTCAAACCAACTCTTATTGAATTCCCTCTGCTGGCCTCCAAACTGGCTCAGTGGATACTGTGGGAGGACATTTTGTCTTGGATCACTTTCTAGAGTTCCTAAATCATCTCCTGCTGCTCCTTCCAGTAAACCTCCTTCAGCTGTCCTAAACACTCTACCTGCTGCTTCCTGCTGTGATGGTGCTGTGTTATGGTTCTTTCTCTCTTTCCTGGTTTCCCCTGACCTATCTGAATGATCAAAAAGAGAATCATTACTATTTAATGATACCTCGATATTGGTCTTTCTGAGTTACTAGTTTACTTTGTACCATATTATTTTTTAATTCTACCAAATAAGTACTCTATTTAGAATCAGGTTTATATAACTTGTCAGCCTAGTTTTGCAAACAAGCCTGCATGATTTAATGAATCTACAGTTAGAAAAATAAAAAAACTAATAAGATACACTAGGGAGCATGTTGAGTTTTGGCTCTCTCTTCCTCTTTGTGCTAGCAATCAAGGCAACCATCAAGAACATCAAATATACAGTTGAAACCAGATATTTACATACACTTCCGATAAAAATACAAACACTTTTTTACTGTAAAACATCAAATCAGACTAAATGTTTATTTTTTTTAGATTGATAAATATTAAAACATATTTGTTAAATTTAAGAATAAAGAGAGAAATTGTATGCATTTCTTAATTGCAAATTGCACCCAAATTGTATTCAAAATTGAGCCACACTTGTGGAGGGCCACAATTATTTTCCTGATGTCTTGGTTGATTGCTTTTGATTTTCCCATGACAAAAAAAGAGGCTCTGTGTTTTGGGGGTACTTAATATGCATCCACAGGTGTGCCACCAATTAACTCAAATGGACGCTATTAACCTATCAGAAGCTTCTTAAGATCAGAAAGGAATCCTCTGGAGTTTTATTTTTGATTAAAGACACAATAAACATAGTGTACATATACACTCCTAAATTTGCTGAAAGTGATAAAAAATAGATAATTCTCTCTCTCTCTCTTTATTCTGACATTTAACTAATTCGAAAGATATTTCAATATTAATTTATCTAAAACAAAAAAAGTTTACTCTAAATTGATGTTAAAAAATTTTAAATGTTTTTTCCTAAAGTGTATGTAAATATCTGGTTTAAACTGTGAATATAGTGCTGTGTATTGAAATTCCATAAATTGAACGACATACAAAGCATTTTATTTATAATAAAATTTACCTGAGATTTTTCTTTCAAAGAAGCCCCTTATGTCCATTGTTGTGTACATAAGTACATAACTGAAAACAATTTAGAGTGCTTTATTTAGCCATGGTAACAACTGAAAATATGAAATAAACACACATATAAGCTAAAACAAACAGCAATGTTGTTCGGCTTTTGATTTCGCTATTTGTTGATTCACCCAAAGAGCAAGTAACGTAATATGGGTCAAGTAAGCAGTTTTATATCAATTTTTTGTGATACACCGTCATATTTATATTATTTGTACAGTATGATTTGCTTTGGTACCTGGTCAAACGTGAGCTTTCCTCTGCCTGCCTGCACTTCTCCAGCAGCAAGTTTGCGGGCAGAGTGTCTCCCCCCTCCCTCACATGCGTAAAGGTTTTTGCACACCGGGTCCGTTTTTTTCGTGCGATTTTTTCGCACAACAGTATTTTCTTTTGAATAAAAGTCAAGTCAATGGGGACGTGCACACCACTGACGAAATTCCATCCTGCGATTTTGCAAGTTTTGTTTTTTCGGATTGAGGTCAATTTTTTTTAAAACTCATATCCGACAGATAAACACTTGACCAATCAGAGAAGGCGTGGTGATGGTGTCATCAGAGCCGAGAGTCGCGAACTGAAGTGTCACTTTCATTGAAGTAACAAATTTTTTCATCACCATGGCTGAGCGTCTGATCCTTTTTGTGTCCCAGCACCCCTGTCTCTTTAATTAAAAAGAGATTTACTACAAGGACAACGATTATAAGGATAATGTGTGGCGATACATTGCTGAAGGACTTGGATATGAAGATGGTAAGTAAATCAATGTGACAAAATAGCTGTGTACTCTCCAAACTCTCCTCTCTTTTCCAGAATAGGATGTACCCAATGCGCTCTTTTCTTCTTTTCTTTCTCCATCATTATCAACACAATGTCGTCCCCACTTGACATTGAATCCATTTTTAGTTTAGCCGCCTTCCTTTTTTTCTAATAGAATCTTCATAATTTATTCACAATTTCGCAGCACGTCTGGTGTGCATACACAACACGTCGATTTTCGGCCTCCGATTTTTCGCAATTTCGTGTCGTTCATTCACATCGGACCCAGTGTGCAAAGACCTTAAGTCCGGCGCACAAACACAAACAGTTGCCTAGTAACTGAACTTGGATCATACCAAAATTAGGGGGAATTTTCGACAGTGCGCTGTGTGCTTCTAATATTCTGTGTAGTTTTTGTTTTATACAGTTGACAGTCAGGCATCTAACTATGAAAAAAATTACACTCCAAAAGACCCGGGGCTTCTGAAACAACAACCCGGGCTTAAGCCCAATAAGCCACCACCCCCCTCCACCGATGGGTAGCATCAGAACAACAAGGATGCTTGCTTTTATAGTCCATAGTCCCACCGGGAGTGTACCGAACCTGCCACCCTCTGTACCATACCCCAGAGACGCTGCTACCCGTCTCCGGGATCACAGATGGGTTTTCACCACAATCTGTTTGTTCAACTGAGCTTTGCGGAATAGGCTTCTGTCCCAGCGAGCCAGGCCCCCCTTCCCTTTGCATCTCATTCTGGCCAGATTCATTCGGGGTGGGGCAGACCATCTAACCCCACCCCCTCTCTCTCTCTCTCTTCTGCTCCAAGGTGGCATCCTGCCGCGGTTTACCCCTTGTCACTGGACCCTGAGCTGTGCTGAAGATTTTTGGCATTGGCTGGACAGGTACTCCAGCAGGAGTCCCTCCAAGCTCAATGCCTCTTTCTGCCTCCTCCTGCTGGACCTCCTGTCCAGCCTCAAGTTCCCCTTCACTTCCTCGCAATAGATTTTTCCTGACAGGCTGCTCCAGGCCTTCAAACAGTTCATCTTCTTCACTTGCGCTACAAATGCATTAATTTTTTTATTGAAACACACTGTGCACGTCTCCACCTCCCCCACACACTACCTTGCGTAATGTCCCTGGCCTTTACATTCATGGCACAAAAATTCGGGAAACTCCCTTAAGATGTGTCCTGGTTGCAGGCATATTCTGCATACTTTAATTTAGCTGTCATGTATTATACGGAAATATCTTATTCAGGTCCCTGTTACAAACTTTGACAAATAAGGCAGCAAAGTTATCTCCTCCGTGAACCTCACCTTTATGAACCTGACACAGCAGTGACAGCAGTAATTGGGGACACAGCAGTGACGCCCCAGCTCTTTAACTTCTCCACTATTTTCTCATCTTCTATGTAATTAGGAAAATGGAGGAAAGACACAATCATTTCATTCGAAACTAGCTGGAACGCCACTACTCTTGTATCCCCGAATATAAATCCCTCCATCAGCCGTTCCCCCACTACCTCATTCGACAGTTATTTTGTAAGAACGTGGCCCAGTTAGGGTGCAACCAAGAATTCCTCCACAAAGCACACCATTTATCTGTTTTTAAGCAGCACTTCACCTACTCTGCTCCTGCCATAGATACACACTGTGGTTCTTTATATAAAAAGTGGTCCATATTCCTTGCCCTGGTCCTATCTACACTTATGACATCGAAAATCGGGGAACTCCCTCAATATATAGCCAGGCTGCAGACAGACCCTGCACACCTTCACCTGCCTCATATTATCCGTAAACCCGTTGCACAAAACCGGGATAGGGGGCAGTAGGATATGTTATGGTCTAAGTTACCAGGGAGATTTATCCAGTGGATCTAGCCTGCTCCAGACCAGGCTAAGTTCCAGGATCTTTTTAATCTCATCACTTATCTCAGTCAGCTGGCACCACAAGCTGAAACCAATAGTTATTCCACTGCCCACTACACATTGTTATCACATTATTTAAACATTTGTCATCATTAATTTCAATCATTTTGGATAAAATATGATTTTACATTATATTGCACTTTGCTATAGACTTAAAGGTTATATATAAAATGATGCAATATTAGGGCCATAGAGAAAAAAACCCTAGAGACTTTGAGAACAAAGTCATACATTTACCAGAATAAAGTCATAATATTGTAAGCTGTGGGATGGTTTTATTAGTACGACCTCTAAATGAGCTGTCGGGGAGCACGTCACACACAGAGCTGCGAATCACACACATGTTCACCATTTTTCATCATGATTCTTTTCCTGAGAAAAGAAAAGTTCTAGGACGGCTGAAATCGCACAGTGTGATCCCAGCTTTATGATAATGAGGAGGAGAGTTGTTAAAATGAGGGTTGTGGAGCATTTTGTGAAATTGTTCTACTGTTTAGGTATCACAAACAAGGAGGTACTAAATATTTTTGTACATCAGCACCACATTGTCATAAGTATGAGGACTGGAAAAAGAATCTGCAAGAAAATACGTCTTTTCCGCAGAAAGAACCAGTCTCATTAGTTTAGGACTTTTTCTTTCTTTCTCAGTGTGGCCCTAATACTTTGTCGCATAAAATACACATCCCATAAATATAAATACACATCAGAGTGTAAAATTATGTTCTTTTATTGAATAAGGATAATACAAAACAGGTAAACCATCACCTCCTTTCAAAACTGAAGTCACACATTGATTCTTCAAAATAGAAACCACAGAATCAAAGCACATTATACAACACAAGGATAAATACACATTCAAAGGTCTGAATATAATACACCCCACATGTCTGCACACTGAAATACATGACAAGATCTATACCCATCAAATGAACAGACAAATGAATGGATGTGGTAACCTCCCTGCAAGCTTGGATATACAGCACAAACATAAGAGGCCAAATCAGTTTAATAAAAAAATCCCTCTGCCATTGCAGGACATGTTTTACTGAAAACTAAAGCATGCATATTAACTAAAATTACATAACACATTTTTGACAGGTTGTGAACAGAAACCTGTCAGAGCTTTCTGGGCTCTTCCCCTGATTATTATTCACTGCACCTGTTCCTGAGATGTCTCACCTGTTTCTCCTCACCTGTCTGTCCTATTTAAGTTCTGTCTGATCCTTCACTCGAGCGGGATCATTGTCTAACAAAAACAAACTCTTCCATGTGTTGCCGCACCATTAAATCATGTCTCACCTTTTATCCACGTCTGGGTCCTTCCTCCGTAATACAGCAGCAACTCCTGACGAAACCAGAATGTTCTTGATTTTGACTTGCTGCCATGACCGTTTAATCTTATTTATCCCAAAAGGAAATTCCACGAAATCAGTGAGAAGGCTGTAATGGCAAAAAATAGTATCTCAGGGTTTCCATTATAAAGAAGACTTGAGTCCAAGAAGGCGTTTAAGTATTTAATTCAAACATGTCTGGCCAGAACACGGAGGGGACAGAGTTACTCGTGCATCACCCTAACCAACCTTTCTAACTAACCGCTTAAATAGTATTCAGCAATCATTGTTTATCTCTCTAGATGTCTTCTCCAACGTTCACACCCCGCCTCTGGAGAACTGCTTCACACGAGTCTTATATCAACGCATAAAGCAGCTCATCCGAAGGCCAGACTGTTATCTTACTGCCCCGGCGTCTGTCTCTCTGGTGACCTGACACATATATCTTTCTCTTAACTTTAAGCTGGAGCAATAACCTTGTCATTTTACCCTAGATGCATTCACTAAACAGAGAATATACACTTAATTCCTGATTGCATATCAATTTTCCGCCACAAGGCCACCATGTGGTCCTTTGAAAGGCACTATATACATTAAAGTTATTAGCTTATCTATTTATCAGAGTTATAGTCTGATGGAGTTACATTTACACAATTTCACTCATTTCTGCTGTTCGTTTTAAATTAAAAATTCAACTGATTCATAATCAACTGCGTTTTTGGAGATGTGAATGAGCTATTTGGATTGTACTTGTGATGTACAGCAGAGCAGTGAGAGTTTAGTTGTTCACTTCATACCCATTCAGGCAATTGGCAATATTTTGCCACGATTTTTCTCTTTGCTTTATCCCCGTGGCGGTGTTGCCTTCCTTCTTAATTGTCTTTTACCTCCTCGTATGCCTCCATGAGGATTTCTGCTTCTGACTGGGTAAAGTAAGCTCTCTATTTGCCATGGTGAATCAGTGATCGGTGGCGGGGTTTAGTTGAGGGAGCTGTGAGCAAGCACTTATCCAGGATAGGTTACACCTGGCTTGACAAATCCCTGTCTGCTCATCCTGGCTTGGTCTTAGTGCAACCAATTAAGCCTGGATGCTCTTGTTTGGATTCAATTAGCTTGGCTCAGTCACTTATATTGGATGTCTTAATTCTACTTTTGTACAATAGGCCCCTGCTCCTACCATAGATACAAACAAGTTTACATGATGTCTACTCCAGGCCAAATTGATTCCCACCCCAGGCAGAAAAAGAACGTTCATTTTGAACTACTTTGTTTTTACCTGTTTTTCAGGACACATTCCAAACATGGCATAAAGAAAACTGATTGGGGGAAATTGATTGATGCCGTTACAGCAATCAGACCCAGCTGCTGACCAGGTGGATGACATGAGCAGACTCAAAGTGGCTAAATGGTAATGAGGAAAATAAATGTGATTGACAACAAAGACTGCTATTCCAGATCATTGTGCATGGATATGTGTAGCTAAATGGGTTGTTTTTGGTCCTCTTTAGCTAAGAAGTGTGAAGATTTGGTATGAGAGCGTATGGGCCCCCCTGCTGGTGGCAAAAGCTTACAGCACCTGGTATTCCAAGGCGGTCTCTCATCCAAGTACTAACCAGGCCCACCCTGTTTAGCTTCCAAGATCAGACCAGATCGGGCGTGTTTTTTTTCTTTTCTCTTTTATTATCAAAAAGTTCCAGAAATTCACAAACTGAGTCAGCATATAAACAAAAGAAAAATTACAATAACCACCTCACCACATATCAATTACTCTCATAACACCCACATTTTTTATAATACATTTATACATGCAGAGAATCATAACAAATGTATACATTATCCATGACAGCAACAACTTAAGCTCAGGATTCCAAAATAAATGTATTTTTTAGTTTAACGAAATTGTTCCCATTATCAAAAACTAAATTAAACTCGTCCTTAGACAAATAAAACTTCAAATTGTTGATATGCCTCAATCATAAATTCCTAAATCGCGATTTTCCTTCCCTCGAACTTTGCCATATTCCTCCTCACCCAAACCGCTTTCCTTGCATGACTTAGCACTATGTTCAATGCATCTATGTTACACCCTTTCCACTTTTTACCCCCCCCCCCATAAAATACACCCATTTTCAGTTCCTATACTCTATCCTAACATCCCATTTCCTATTTATTTTTGTCCATATCCTGTCCAAAAAATCCGTCCCCTCTTCACACTCATAAAAAAGATGCATTTGAGTTTCTACTTCTTTTTTACACACATCACACCTCCTACTAACCCCCTTATTTATCTGATGTAGTATGTTATTTGTGTACAAAATATTATGCCTTAATTTGAAATCCAGCGCTTCGTTTTTCCAATCATTGTATCTCACACTAATGGCAAGGCAAGGCAATTGTATTTGTATAGCACACTTTCAACAGCAGGGTAATTCAAGGTGCTTTACATGATTTGGTGATTTAAAAAAACAACAAACAAACAGACATGGAATATAACATTGGAATTTAAAAGTAAGAGAAACACACATTACACATGATACACAATAAAGTAAGAGAAAGATCAATAAAGCAAGAGAGCATGAACACATTTCATACATATGACATCAAGCATTTACTCGAAGGCAATTCTAAACAGATGGGTTTTTAGTCTCGATTTAAAGCAGTTCAGAGTTTCAGCAGCTCTACACTCGTCAGGAAGTCTGTTCCAGATAAGGGGAGCATAGAAACTCAAAGCTGCTTCTCCATGTTTAGTTCTGAGTCTAGGGATGTTTAGTAGGCTAGAGTTGGAGGACCTGAGTGGTCTTGGTGGTTGGTACCATGACAACAGGTCTTCAACATATTTTGGTGCTAAGCCATGTAATGATTTATAAACTAGTAAAAGTATTTTAAAGTCTATTCTCTGAGCTACAGGGAGCCAGTGTAAGGACTTTAGAACTGGGGTGATGTGCTCTACTTTCCTGGTTCTAGTGAGGATGAGAGCAGCAGTGTTCTGGATCAGCTGCAGCTGTCTGATTGACTTTTTAGGCAGACCTGTGAAGACGCTGTTGCAGTAATCAATCCCACTAAAGATAAACGCATGGATGAGTTTTTCCAGGTCCTGTTGCAACATCAGTCGTTTAATCCTAGAAATGTTCTTCAGGTGATAGAACGCTGACCTTGTTATTGCCTTTATGTGACCCTGGAGGCTGAGGTCTGAGTTCATTATTACACCTAGATTTTGTGCCTGATCAGTAGTTCCTAGCTGTATTAATTGAAGCTGTGGTACGCCATATCCACCCTACGTCTCTGTCAGGAAAAACACCCGACCAGAACCTCTCCGATGTGGGCACCTTCTTCTTGCGTGCCAGCATCCACCTATATATCGTCCGCACTGTGACCTCCCCCACATTTTTCCGATACTGCCCGCATATAACAAAGAGCTCTGGCCTCCCTGCTTTCCTCCTGCCTACTGCTTTTGATTTTATTAAATTCATCCATCTGCTTGTTATAGCCAATCTCATCACGTCTAATTCACTCTGCACTTTTCTCATACTCACGTCACTATATTTTTCACAGACTTGATCAAAAATCACTCTATCATCCTGGAAACATACTCTAGCACAATATGTTTTATTTTCCTCACCCCAATGACATCAACATTGCGTTAAAGAGCATTCTTCCCTCAAATATCATCTTAGGGTTTAAGAACAGAGGTTTACTATGCAACTGCTCCACAGCAATATAGACATATTCCAACATCCCTAATACATCAGCCCATGCATTCAAGACCTCATCATAATAAGCAGGTATACCTCTCAAAATGTCCTGCTTACTTCCCCAGTCCATGAGCACCCCATCATCCTCACATCCACTTGACTCACGCAAAAGAAAGCACATAAATGCCTTCCAAATATCCCTCCCTTCACCATGCAAATATTTCCTCATTGTTTTGATCCCTAAGGCTTTTGTCTTAGCTCTTACATCCATCAGATTTAGTCCTCCTTCCTTATACCTCAAACAGTGTCTCGTACCCCACCCGTGCTCTGGTTCCCCATAGAAATTTGGTCACTATTGCCCTTGTTTCATCCACAACCCACTCTGGAATGTCTAACACCTCCAGTACAAAAAGCATCTTGGACATTAACAAAGCATTAACTATCACCACCTTCCCCTTTAAACTGAGTCTCCTCAATTGCCAAAAGAAAAGGGACCTCTTCATTTTATTTACCACCTCACACCAAGTCGCAGCTCTAGCATCGGCGCCATCAATACTAGAATTAATACCCAATATTTTTAAGCTATTAATCCTCTTAAAAGGCCAGACACAAACCTTATCCCTCGAACTTCCAATCTGCATTATACCTGACTTATCGATATTTATTCTTGCACCTGAAGCCTTCCCAAAAATGTCCATAGCTTGCTGTTAGGTAAAATAATAATGTTGTATTATAATTTTCTTAGGGTGTCTTTCTTTATTTCATAGTTCTTGATGTCCAGATCGCTGAATTGCTGCACTGGCCGGCTGCATAACTTCCACGAGGACCCCCTGCTGTTCTTGACGTCCAGATCGCTGAATTGCTGCACTGGCCGGCTGCATAACTTCCACGAGGACCCCCTACGTGTGCTCCCGTGCGATCGATTCGGTTTGAATCACTCGCATAGGGGGGAGATTGTGAGTACATCTTTTTGGTGCACCTTCACATTAAAAAAAAAAAAATCAGGTGTTGATCCTTAAGTGATTAATGCGTTAATTACTACAGCAAAAGGGTTTAACTGTACAGGTTTGCGAACCTGTCCACCTCGAAAAAAGGGTGTAACGGACCAGGTTTGCGAACCGGTCCACCTTGCTGGGAAACGGTTGTAATGGGTTTGGTTTGCGAGCCAATCCACCTCGCTGGGAAATAAAGCACGCCAGTGTATGGGAGTAAAAACACAAACAGCCGAATCAAAACGATATACCGCACCCCAAGTGGGTAGAGTAAGATAGGCACAGGACATAATCTTTATGTATGCCAGTCCAACCTGAAACCTAACGGTGTTAACGTACGGTTTGACGTGCACTACAAGAGACGTTCTGTGCGGAATTATAGGTTACACAACACTTCCTTAGATTAAGAAAGCCATAAAACTGCTAAATCTAGTTGCACAAAAGAGACACTTAGAGTAAAAACTATACGATCCAGTTTTAGCAGAATTTGATTACAATTAAAAATCTCAAATAAATGACCAAAAAATTATTTTAATTAATTAAAGAATAAATGACTAACTTTACCTCATCGACAGACTAATTTAATTTAATAGTTCTTGCTTTTTCATTCATCTTTATCTTAATATTAATAATTGTCGTTATCCTCCTAGAACTATTTGGTATTCTAACACTAGACTTTACCAGACCAATTAATAGAACCCATTAAGGGTTATATAAAAACAACGCAAAGATGGGAAACGATGTTTCCACCGACAAATTAGAGGGAGATTCAAAGTATGTGCATAAAAAGGACCCCGAAAATCTTCAGTTTCTGACAAAATGGAGCAAAAAGTATAAAGTAGACGGGAAACTTAAAGGAAATCAATGGAAAGAACTGGTATGTGTTCTCGAAGCAAAAACACTTATCGCTAAAGGTCAAAAGAAAAAACTTAAACAGACACAGTTAAAAATAGCACGTGTGTGGGCTGATGAAACAGAGAAAAGGAAGCAAAATATAAAAAACAGAAAAGAGAACAAAGGCTCGAAAGATGAGGCTTTTCTTATGAAAAAGCTCGGTGACGAACTCACACTGGGTCCTCCTCCTTATGCCCCTCTACCTTCAACCGAGACAGACCCCCCTGGGGCTGTTGGAGGAGAACCTTACGCACCTCCACCAACACCCCCATCAGACCAGCCGGGGGCTGTAGGGGAAGGTCTACATCCTCCTGTTCCAAGAGATCAATTTGCAATTGAAGAAAAAACAGATGGTATCACAATAAAACAAAGACTTAGAATTACAAAGAAGTCAGGTCCAAAAAAATCTGAGGATAAGTCTTATGAGAGTGAACCAGAGGACTCAATAGATGTTAACCCTATGATTCAAGTACCATCTGCCGATGGCACTCCGAGATATGTTTTTAGACCATGGTCACTTAAAGACGTTAAAGAGGTTGTAGAACAAATCACTAGCCATAAGGAGGATCCAGAAAAATGGACAGAGGATATGGTTGATGTGGTCAAATCCTACCGGTTAAACGGTCATGAATTAGGACAGGCTATGGCTGCATCGTTGGGAAAAGACTGGCACCATGTAGGAGGAAATTATATAGGAAGAGATGATGCCGGAGTTGTGTTACAATTTCAGAATGATTTCCAGGGAGCACTAAAGCAACAATTCGATGCAGTAGCAGATAAAGTTCGTGCACAGTTTAAAAAGAAACCAGATTATGGGCATATGGCCTCCATAAAACAGAAGCCTGGGGAAACTGTAGATGATTTTAATTACAGATACCAAAAAGAACATGATATCCATAGTGGCCTTACTAAAGAGGGTGGTGATGATACCCCATATATGCGGGATTTGTGTAATGGTCTGCTACATAGTTTCTACCCCACTATCACTAATTGGATTAAAAATCACCTTCTGACATGGGAAACATGCGACCTTACTACCCTTATGGCCAATGCACGTTTTGCAGAAGGTGTCATGGAAAGAAAGGGGAAGAAACCAAAACCTCCAGACTCCGACACACAGGTATTTCACACCCAGCTTCAAGACGATGAGGGGGAAGTTTATTATCAAAGTGACAACCACAACAAAGGAAGGGGGTTTAGACCACGAAGGAATACACATCATCACACACCCCAGGGTTCATGGAGACATCAAGGTGGCCACACTGCCCCCACGTGTTGGATCTGCGGGAAAGTAGCCCACATTTCAAATGAATGTAGTAGAGGCAGAGGCCGAGGAGGGGGAAGAGGGCGAGGTCAGATCCATACACAGGGTCCAACTGCCCCAGACCACTCGCGGTTAACACAGCAATGACTAGATACTTTTACCGCCTCTAATGAGGCGGTGGATTGGTGTGGCGCCTGGGAATTAAAGTTCTGAAAGAGAAGCCTTAGATAACACTTAAAATTAATGAACAAATGGTAGAGCTCCTTTGTGACACTGGAGCTTGCAGAACAGTGATCTCCTCTGGCGTTAATCTGCCAGAATCTAAAGAAAGCATTTTGGTCAAATCAGCAGATGGTGCTACTACGCGCTCATTTTTATCTAAACCAGTGTTAATAACAGATCCAAAAACTAGGTTTAGTTCTAAAAACTCAATAGTCATTTCACCACAATGTCCACTCAATTTGTTGGGCAGAGACTTAATGTCAGCCCTAAAAATCTAAATTATCACAGTGGGAGACGGCATGAGAGCTGTGAGAACAGGAAATGATGACATTTACCTAAATACAACTCATAGACCAAAGGGACTCGGTCTGTACTATTTTTTACGAGTTGAACCTAAAGAAAACCTTAAAGATACAACAACAATGATGGACACAGCTTTGCAGGTAGTTCCTGAACCCGACAAACAAATCATGCCTACATCACAGTTACATGTGACTATGGCTCTGAGGCCTGAACCTGATCCCAAGTTCCAAGACTATTTTATGCAACTCTCACCTGCTGTAGTGTTCACCTCACACATCATTACTGATGGAAAATCTGTTTCAGCTGCCTCAGTAACACTGTCTACCAGCCTTAAACCATTCTTCGATTTGCCTACAGATCCGCATATATCCCTGACAAAAAGCAGTACAGATTTTACAACTTTGCAAGAAAATAAAGATCGTTGGCAATACAGTGAATCCAAAGGTTTATACAGACTGCCCCTTATCATGCCACTCCACTGCACCACTCAAGTTGCACCACTAGAATGACCAGAAGCAGAAACCATCTTATTGACTGAAGAGGAAGAGAAGCAACTCAAAGAAGTCCCTGACACATTATGGTCTAAAAGCCCCACTGATATTGGCCTACTCTCATCCATTGCTCCCGTTCAAATAACTGCTAAATTACATTTTACACCCAGAGTGAGACAATATCCCCTCTCTGCGGAAGCAGAGTTAGGAATTCAACCAATAATTCAGGAATTACTAACATCAAGTGTAATAAGAAAATGTCCTGATTCACCATGTAACACCCCAATCTGGCCAGTTAAAAAGGCTGATCGGAAAAGCTGGCGTATGGATCAAGATTTGAGAATGGGGAATTCAGCTGTCCAGACCAGAGCATGTGCCTGATCAACACACTCTGTTAAACTCTTTGAGTCCCACTAGGAAGTTTTTCACAGTAGTGGACCTCAGTAATGCCTTTTTTAGCATTCCAGTGCACCCAGATTCACAATTTTGGTTTGCTTTCACTTATAAACATGTAAAATACACATACAGCAGATTGCCACAGGGGTTTGCAGACAGTCCTACAATTTTTACCGAAGCAATTACCAACTGCCTGGCCAGTTTTGAATGTTCTAAAAATACACAAATTATTTCATTGAACTAACACAGAGTGGCTCATACAAATATTGCTTAATAATAATTGACGCTTTCTCCAAATGGCTGGAAATAATTCCCACTGCAAAGAATGATGCTCTAACAGTGGCAAAAGCACTATGTAAAACTATCATTGCAAACCATGGTATTCCACAAGTAATATATTCAGATAATGGACCACATTTTGTGAATGAGGTTATTCAAAATATGGCAAAACATTTAGAAATCCAACTAAAAAATCATTGTGCCTATCACCCCAAAAGTGCAGATTTAGTAGAAAGACATAATGGGACCATCAAAAGCAGACTCAGGAAATGCATGGCAGAGACTAGAAGACCATGGCCTGAGTGTTTGGACCTAGTAAAACTTTACATGAGAATCACGCCAACAAACCAAGGTTTACCACCTTTTGAAATCATTTATGGCAGACCTTACAGGTTACCTCTAGTTGCGCCTGATTTGCAAAAAGCAGACGAAGAACTCACATTAGCTGATTACAAGAATTATCCTAGCCAAAGAAGTGCAAAACGCACACAATCTGCCTATCTCTCCTTCTGTTTTGCAGGATCCTGAAAAGCCAAACAAACCTGGAGACTGGGTATTCATCAAGGTGATTAAAAGGAAGAACTGGACGAGTCCCCGCTGGGAAGGACCTTTTGAAGTCCTGCTGACCACGCCCACGGCTGTGAAAATCGCTGAGAGACCCTCGTGGATACACATCTCACACTGCAAATTGCAAAGGCAATTAGGGGACTAGACACGGGACAGTGGGGAAGTCTGGGCTACAAAGGACAGAGTGACCAATAGGGCCTCTGGTTTCAAACCCAGCAGAACTGCATCCCTGTCCCCTTCGCGGTCAAACCTCTGTTTTGGAGGGCTAGTCCTCTGATTTGCCTCTAGCCAACATGAAACTAGTTTGGCTCCCCTCCTGTCTGGCAGTTTGCCTGCTTCTATTCCACTGCTTTTTCCTCACACCTGATGACCCCCAGACATCAAAGGAAAGAAGAGCTAAAATTCTAACCCACCATGCGTTCAAGAACACCTGGTACCAAATAGTTAATTTGACTGCAAAACGATTAGGTTTCAATACCAGCTGTTATGTCTGTTCATGGATCCCACACCATTCTGAAGAAGTCTAAAGCAGTAATGGACAATGGGATCTCATGGGCTGGCTGACAACTGGCAGGTGGTATCAGGTTCTTTTAAAAATAGCTATGCCATTCATTGTAATTTTGATACTTTTCTGCGTTTTGGTTAGTTGTGTTCTCCCATGTATAAAACAAATGATGAATAAGATGATAACTAACACAATGGTACAATACTCTCTTCTTAATCAGAGGCTTGAAGATGAAGACAGAAATGAAGAAGAAGATGGGGTGTAATTAACATGTGTAAAAACCTTTTTACGATTCCATTAATCTAAACTACTGTTCAGGTAGCGATTAATTGGAGGATGTCTAGGTGAAGCTCGCATTAATATCTTTTTGAAATTGCTACTTACTTTTGCAATTTCTTTGTTGTATGTCTTTTTTTTTTTTTTTTTTGGGATGCTACTTATTTTGCAATCTTTTGTTGTCTGGTTTTTATGATTCTTATATTTTTACATTATTGGAGTTGTTACCTATTTTACAACTTTTTGTTGTTCGTGATCACATTTAAAAACCACATTTCAGGGGGGAAATGTTAGGTAAAATAATAATGTTGTATTATTATTTTCTTAGGGTGTCTTTCTTTATTTCATAGTTCTAATGTACTTTTTAAATGTCATTTTGGTTTCAGTCACATGCTCCTTTGCATGACATCCTGTTCTTTTAATATGTTAATGAAGTGTGACTAAATAAAGAGAGACTGCAGAGGGGATGCTCTTTGAGACCAGAGACTAGGACACTGGGATGCTGAGAACAGACAGACACGGTTGGCTTTTTCCTTATAGTATTTTCCTGGTCTCCCTCTGCAGAACTGATTATCTGCATCTACCTCTGCAGAGCTTATTGACTCCATATTCTCTCCGACCCCTGTGTGTGATTCTTTCTAGTTCAACCACTATTTTTTACCTAACACTTGCATTATGTTATCAACACTTTCCATATCTCTCACCATGAATGTAAGGCAAGGCAAGGCAATTTTATTTGTTTAGCACACTTTCAACAGCAGGGTAATTCAAGGTGCTTTACATGATTTGGTGATTTAAAAAAAACAAAAAAACACATGGAATATAACATTAGAAATTAAAAGTAAAAGAAACACACATTACACATGATACACAAATAAAAAAAGGAAGATAGCATGAACACATTTCATACATATGACATCAAGCATTTACTCGAAGGCAATTCTAAACAGATGGGTTTTTAGTCTCGATTTAAAGCAGTTCAGAGTTTCAGCAGCTCTACACTCGTCAGGAAGTTTGTTCCAGATAAGGGGAGCATAGAAACTGAAAGCTGCTTCTCCATGTTTAGCTCTGAGTCTAGGGATGTTTAGTAGGCTAGAGTTGGAGGACCTGAGTGGTCTTGGTGGTTGTTACTGTGACAACAGGTCTTCAACATATTTTGGTGCTAAGCCATGTAATGATTTATAAACTAGTAGGAGTATTTTGAAGTCTATTCTCTGAACTACAGGTAGCCAGTGTAAGGACTTTAGAACTGGGGTGATGTGCTCTACTTTCCTGGTTCTAGTGAGGACGCGAGCAGCAGCGTTCTGGATCAGCTGCAGCTGTCAGATTGACTTTTTAGGCAGACCTGTGAAGATCCTGTTGCAGTAATCAATCCGACTAAAGATAAACGCATGGATGAGTTTTTCTAGGCCCTGTTGCGACGTCAGTCGTTTAATCCTAGAAATGTTCTTCAGGTGATAGAAGGCTGACCTTGTTGTTGCCTTTATGTGACCCTGGAGGTTCAGGTCTGAGTCCATTACTACACCTAGGTTTCGAGCCAGATCAGTAATTTCTAGCTGTATTAACTGAAGCTGTGTGCTGACTCTTGATCGTTCCTCCTTGGCTCCAAAAATAATTACTTCAGTTTTGTTTCTATTCAGCTGGAGAAAGTTATGGCACATCCATCCATTTATTTGGTCAATGCATTGATTTAGGGTTTGAATGGGTTCAGAGTCACCTGGTGACAATGTAATGTAGAGCTGAGTATAATCCACGTAGTCATGGTAGCTAATGTTATTGGTTGCTATAATCTTGCCTAGTGGGAGCATGTAAATATTAAATAAGAGGGGCCCCAGGATGGAGCCCTGGGGCACCCCACATGTGATTTCTGTTCATTCTGATGAAAAGTTTCCTATTGAAACATAGAAGTCCCTGTTCTTTAGGTAAGACTCGAACCAGCCAAGTAGTGTACCAGAGAGTCCGACCCAGCTCTCCAGTCGTTCCAATAAAATATCATGATCAACAATGTCAAATGCTGCACTGAGGTCCAACAGAACCAGCACTGTGGTTCTACCACAGTCTGTATTTATGCGGATGTCATTGAATACTTTGACGAGGGCAGTCTCGGTGCTGTGGTGAGCACGGAAACCAGACTGAAAAACATCAAAACGGTTTGTCATTGTTAGGAAGCTATTTAACTACTGAAAAACAGCTTTTTCAATAATCTTACTGATGAATGGAAGATTAGAGATTGGCCTGTAGTTCTGCATTAACGTGTTGTGCAGATTTATCTTCTTTAGCAGTGGTTTAATAACTGCTGTTTTAAAGCCTGGGGGAAGGCACCTGACAGGAGGGATGAGTTCACTATTTGAACAAGATCAGACCCAATAACAGGAAGAACTTTCTTTAGAAAACCTGTGGGTAGGATATCAAGACAGCAGGAGGGAGAGCTTAATTGGATAATGATTTTTTTCAAGGCTGTTCTGGTTTAATTCGTGGAATTCAGACATTTTCTCTACATTGTTGTTGATTGGGGATGGCACTGATTGTGGGTTCGATATTGAGGTACAGATTGACCGTCTAATTGTTAGAATCTTTTCAGTGAAAAAGCTGGCAAATTAATTGCAGGCCCTGGTAGAGTTTAGTTCAGGGGCTACTGTCACTAAAGGATTAGTTAGTCTTTCCACTGTTGCAAATAGAGTCCGTGCATTATTAATGTTTCTGTTGATGATTTCAGAAAAGTACGATTCCCTAGCATCTTTTATAGTTAGCTGATATCTATTCAGTCTCTCTTTGTAGATCTCAAAGTGAACCTGGAGTCGAGTTTTCCGCCATTTTCTCTCGGCTCGTCGACTCAATCTTTTTTCACTACGTACCAGTGGATTACTTGTCCACGGAGACATCTTTCTACCTGAGACTACTTTCACTTTAGTTGGAGCAATGGAATCCATGATGTCTGAGGTTTCCGCAAGGAAATTATCTACCAACTTATTTACTGAGTTTGAGTTGGGAGATGAGTGGGATGTGGTGGAAGGATAAATACGTTTAAAGGTTTCTACTGAACTGTCCCCTAGAAAACGGTTTTTTATAGTGGTCTTACTGTGGCTGGATAATTTAGCAGAGATGGTACTTTCAAAGAAAATACAGAAATGGTCAGATAACGCAATATTAATTACAGAGATGTTGGAAATATTTAAACCTTTGCTGATAATTAAGTCCAGAGTGTGTACTTTATTGTGTGTTGGTTGTTTGACATGCTGGGTCAGGCCGAAGTTGTGGAGAGTATCATCTAATGTTTTTCCTTGTCTATCTTGGGGGTTGTCGGTATGGATGTTAAAATCCCCCACAATGATTAGTTTGTCATAGTCGATACATATTACAGAAAGAAGGTCAATGAAATCATTAAAGAAGTTAGAGTTGAGTTTTGGTGGTTTGTATAAACTTAGAAAAAAGCTTTGTTAGGTTCATTTATCTGGGTGGCTAGGTATTCAAAAGAATCAAACGTGCCCAGAGTTACCTTTTTAAAGTTCATTGAGTTGTGAAAAATGGTGGCTACACCTCCACCTCGTCTGTGCTTTCTGCTCTCGCTTAGGAAATTGTAATTTGGAGTAGATTCTATTAATGCAATTGTTTCGTTATTTTCATCTAGCAAAGTTTCTGATAAAAAAAGGGCGTGTAAATTATGCTCAGTGTTGAAGTCATTGATAAGAAAAGACTTCCCAGATAGAGATCTAATGTTTAATAAAGCTAACTTAGGTATTGTGATGATGAGCAGCTGAACCTTCTGAAAGGTTATCAATTTGAGATTTTGTTTAATATGAGAGCGTGTGGTTAACGGTTTATGTTTCCTGCTGCTGATAATTGCTGGTATGCTAAGTTCAGGGGAGGGGGTGCCGGGCAAGTTCTGGGGGACAGTAGGGGTAGATTTACTGCCCGGTTCCCTCAAATATCAGATATCTGTAATAATCAGTGGGGGGAAGCTCCCAGGCTTATTGACACTAGTCCCAGGCGTTTGGTGTAGTCTAAGTTTAGGTGTTAATTGTGTCCCAAATTGGATTTGCTCGTTCAGTCTGTCTGTAAAGTTTCTAAATGGAGACTCATTTGATGTGGCTGAGTCACAGGAAGATGAAGACTTAATCTCTGATGGTTGTTTATCTGTTCGGTCCTGTGGTGTCATAATGAATTGCTGTTTTTGTTCTCTGATATCCATGGGCGCCTCAAGGTCAGCTTTTGGGAGCAAGTGTTTTGCTTTCTGATTTTGATAAGAAAAAATGTTTGCTGATTCCATGCGTTTTAAAGCTGGCCAGTCTTCATTTCTTCATTAGAGTGCGGAGTTCTACCGCTCAGGCGCCTGTGGGGAGTCTCTGTGACACGGTTAGACCGATGTAACACCGGACTGCGAGGCTGTTCCCTGTGTGAATTTAACGGTAAAGTTGTGTCATTTGCATAATCAGCGTGGAGATCAAAATTAATTTCCAGACAACGTTGCTTCGTTTCAATGCCCTCAATTCTGTGGAGTAGTTTTTCAAAATCCTCAGCTGAGCAAAAAGCAATGTTGATAACTCCATAAAAAAGTAATCCAAGAAGAGATCCGGTCCAATACAGTAACTCCAGGGGCTGGGTAGATAAAGTAACTAAGAAAAGGTTAAGAAAAGAAGACAAGAAAAACAAACAGAAAAGAAAAGAAAAGAAAGTGAACGGATCTGGAGAGAGACGGAGAGCAGCTGCTCCTCCTTCAGTAGTCAGACAGCAGAAAGCAGTGTGTAGTGTCGTCCGCATACTGATAGAGCTTACTGTTATCTCCACCTGGCACAATGATACCCATTATACAGGATCTCTTCCTGATGAGCCCTGCTATTGGCTCTGCAGCCAGCGCATACGAGGCTGCTGACAGCGGGCACCCTTGCCTCACCGACCTCCCCAGGGGAAACCAGTCTGTGAGCGCACCATTTACTTTTAACACAACTTTCTGCATATCTAGCAGCTTAAGCCATTTTAAAAAACTCTTACCAAAACCAAATATTTCCATTACCCTCCACAGGTAAGAATGATCTACCCTATCAAAAGCTTTATTAAAATCAAGATTTAAAACTATTCCTCCCACACCATCTGTGGCCATATAATTAATTGTGTCCCTTACGGACATTAATGTATCTGCCAGCTCCCTACCAGGTATCGCATAAGACTAACCCTAACCCTGAACCAATGACAATCTTCAATCTATTAGCTAAAATCTTAGCTAAAATCTTATAGTCCGTATTTAAGAGTCAACGGCCTATAATTTTCCAGCTTCAGCTTACTATATCTCTGCTTATATAGTGGCACAATCATCCCTTCCACCATTCCCTCACACATCCTATACATTTTATCCATTTACTTAAAGACTGCATAAAATCGGTGCCAACAAATCTTCAAATTCTTTATTAAATTCTGCAGTGATACCATCTAAACCTGGACTTTTGTTACGCAGTAACCCATTAATGGCCAATACCACCTCATCCATTTGAATTTTCCTCTTCACAGGAATCTCTGTCCACAACTGAAAGCGTTCTCTCTATTGCTGACAATTTCCATCCTCAATTTGCTTTATATATTTGATCTTCTGCCTCCTCTTCTCCAAGTTCAGAAAAAACTGGAGCCCTTCTCCCCTTCCACCACATACCGTGCTCTGCTCCTCACCCTTTCTCCTTCCCATTTCTCTTTTTCCGCAGCCTTTACCTCCATCTTTAGCCTCCTATACCTTGTCTTGTCCCTTAATGGTTGTCTCTCTATTTCCCCCACCTCTTTCTCTAGCTCACCTTTCAGAATACAAATCTCAAATAAAAATCCTCCTCTTGGTATATTTTATGCTCTTTATTTTGATCGCTCTTTTTAATCCCTCCCACCAACCAAGTAAGTCACTCATAAACTCTTCAATCTCCATTTCTTCTAAAATCAAGCTTCTAATCATTTACCTGTAGTCGTCTTCCAACAGAAGGCCAGAAATAAGACACCATGTACCTCCCCCCCTAATTTGTGCATTTTCCCCCACCCAAAAAATAGAGCTGCATTATCGCCCATACCAAGAAACGTATGGTGCATATTATGAATAAGACCATAAATGTCATGACTTACGAAACATAAATCTATTCTGCTCTGTTTAAGCTTATCCCTCACCATCTGTCTACTAGAGAAGAGCCTCAATTAAGGATTTTCCATTCTCCATGCATCAATTACTTTTTTTCCTCCATTAATTTTTTCAATCTCTGCCTTGATGAGTCATACCTCAGGACTGCTCCATGACCTATGTCTAAACTGGACATTTTGACATTAAAATCACCAACTAGAATACACTTACCAAACAAAAAGGTTATATGTTTTCAAAAAACCTCCTCCTGTCCACTGTGTCATTGGGGGCATAAATGTTCATTAGCACAAACAGCTGGCCATAAATAAACTTGTAACTAATTTTCTGCCAGCATTGTCCTTATGGAATACCTTTGCATCCTTCACACCACCATTTTTAATTAGTGGCCACCCCACATGCCTTCATCCTTCCAAAACTACCAAAGAGTTGACCATCCAAGCCAGATCTCAAATGTTCTTCCTTGTCAGCTGTCCAGTGAATTTCTTAAATGCAAACTATATCACAGTCAATATGTTACAGTATTGTTTTCACCTTCATCTCATTTCTCAGTCAATTGCTGTTTAATCAGATGATCTTTAACCAAGAGTTCATCACTTAAGTTCATCACCGCTCTGAAAACACTCTCCAGCAGCTTATCATTGCTTCATTGTAACCCTTGCTTACTCCTCTTTTCTTCAGCCTACATCGGCCTTCGGCCACCGTCCCATCGAGGCCCCTGTGCAGAGGGCGGCCAACTCCCTTGGTTCCTCCATCCAGATCAGTCACACACACACAGGCATTTCTACCTTCCTCGCCGCTCAACTCTTTTTTACTCTCCCATGAGCACAACAGTGCACTTCTTCGACAATTATAAGGAGAAAAAAGGTCAGTGCACTCACAACAGTAGCAAACACTATTAGAGCATACGCATAGTCAGAGATGGGGACCCGAGTTTGAGACTCAGACTCGAGTGCGACTTAAGTCGAACACACAGTGACTTCAGACTTGGATTGAGACTCGTCCTCAAAAGACTTCAGACTCACTCGGACTCGTGCTGCGGGACTCGTGAACAATGTTTATTTTTAGGAAACAACTGATGAGCTCGCCGTTATTCCCCTCCCTCCTTTACCTACAACCTTCCCACGTCAGTGTTTCCCACACATAGACAAATCTGTGTCGCTGCGCCACAGATTAAACTCCAACCGCCACAGATTCAACACCGACCCCCCCAAAAAAATCAACACCGACCGTCACATATTGCGTTTTTTGTTTTTTTGTACGCTATTTAAAACATGCAGCCCATTCCCTGCTCTCTCCTCGTCTCTCTGTCATTCACGCGTCTCTCTTGCTCTCTCTCTCACACACACACACACACACACACACCCGCACACACACACAGCCCCTTCCGTCCGTGCACAGCACGTCTGTCTGGATCACCTGTGGAGGTGTGGCCTATTTGGTGCAGAGAAGACGGCTGGCGAAAGGATGGTATCTCGTGAACACTTTTAACACAATATCACAGATTAAAAAGTGCTATAAAATATTTTATATTCTGAATACAATAGTTTCAGTGTGTTAGTGTAACTGTAGGTCCCGACCCTTGGCAAACAAGCGATTGCACCTTCTTTAGAAAGTTAACTATAGTCGCAAGTTTGCGGTAATATATAGGGTGTTCAAATTAATGTAATACAGTCTGTGTAACCAATTAACTTTTTTTTAACTTACTAACTTTTAGGAATCAGGATATCCCTTTAGGAATCCCCTAAAGGTCTGTACTGTACTGTGTGTTCATGCCACAAGGCAAAATACAGATATTAACTTAAGAGTAAAGCATTCTTGGTGTTTTGGTCATTTTGCAAAACTAATTATATATCAAAATTAATCCTGATACTGTATGCTAATAGATAAAGGAGTCATAATAACATATTACATGCTTTGAATTCCTTATATATAGCTATGCAGTGTTGGATGGGTCGCTGTAGGTGACGATGCAACACTTATAACAGGAGACTTAATATAATAAGGAGACTTGAGACTTGACTTGGACTGTAGCTCAGAGACTTGTGATTTGACTTGGACTCTAGCTCAAAGACTTGAGACTCGACTTGGACTCTAGCTCAGAGACTTGTGAGCATCTCTGCGCATGGTACATGAATAAACAGAGCAGCAAAAACCGTCGCCTCTCAGGCGAACTAAGGACGACGCAAATGTTTTCACCTACTACCCAACAAACCAATGAGAGCAAGATTAAAAGACTAGCTAATAAACGCTGCCAGAGAGCACACCATAGGCGACAGAAGAGCTTTTCTGTGCACCTCATGTTGGCTCTTTTACTTTTTTCCTTCCCTTTCTGGAGTCTTTCTGAGCTCTGTCTTCTCTTTAGCACTGCCATCTCGAAGTCCATCTCAGAGTCGCACTCAGACGATGTGAAGGCTGCAATCGCAGGGTACGCATCCGGCACAGAAGGCATCGCAATCAAATCTGTCTGTGATCTTTCACCCGAATCCTCATGCGCAGGAGTGTTTTTACGCTTCATTATGCTCCCAGCGGATTCCTGATCACACTCACCATCTTTAATCTGACAGTGCGTATTAGGCTGCTTCCCACACATGATAGGCCCCCCTTCCAGGTTGGAAACCACATGGCCAGATGCGGTCAGGGTGAGGTCAGCAGGCACGACCCCCCCCTCCGCCAGGTCCAGGCTGGCATCCTGGCTCGGTTCACCCCCTTTTGCTAGTCCCTGCACTGTGCCAAATAATTTGTGCAGCACTTGGGCGAGTGTTCCCGCAGGAGTCCCCCCAAAAACAAAGCTATTTTAATTCACCTTCTGCTGGGTCTTCTCCCTCAGCCTTTGATCTCTCTCCGATTCATTTACACGGTCAATTAGCCCTGATTCTGGCACAGACTCCTCCAAATTCTCATTCAGATCATTTTCCGCATAATCTGTTCTACTGTCACTCTCATTACACACACATTCTGCCTTCTTATTGAAGCAAACAGCGCACCTCTCTATCACCCTGGCACACTCTCTGGCATAATGTCCCTGTCCCTTACACCTGTGGCAGAGAAACTCCGGACACTCTCACAAAATATGATCAGGCTGCAGGCACAGCCTGCACACCTTCACCTATCGATCATGAATCACCCTAAAATATTGAGCACCTGTTTCTGTGTTAAATGTTGTCGAGTAAGGTAAAGAAGTAACCTCCGCGGTCGGAGGTTCCTTTATAAGAAAAAATGCTCCCTAAATTGAGAGAAAAAGAGCAAAAAACATTATTAATGCTAACTAGCTCTCTCCACCACTCCAAACTGCCAAATGAGGAAGTGGGCATGTTCAGGGTGGTATGGCCGTAAACAATAAATCTGCAGCAAATCAGAACATTTATATGTTTTATTGCAGCACTTGACCTATTCTGCTCCTGCCATAGATACAAACCGGCTGCTTGTTCTTCATTGTTTACATGACGTCTACTCCAGGCCAAACTGATTCCCTCCCCAGGTAGAAAAAGAAGGTTCAATTTCGAACGTTCTCTCTCAGCACCCTCATTAGGGGCATAAATATTAATTAAACGAAAAACCTGGCCTTCAAATTTCAATTCTACAACCAAAACCCGCCCCTCATCATCTTTATAAATCGATTAGCATCTTCTAGCAACTCTGACTTCAAAAACATGGCAACCGCGAATGCCCTCTTTGAACCATTACTGAAGAAAAAAGTGCCTCGCCATACATCCTTCATCTTTGCTGAACACTCAACAGTCCAATGAGTTTCCTGCACACAAATAATATCTACATTGAGTTGATTAATAAGCTGCTGTGCTTTCACTCTATCTCTGAACCCATTGAAATTAAATTAAGCAAGTTTCAATAAAGAAAAGGCCAAGACAAGTCATCAATAACAAAAAAAATCAAACACCGTGCAAATCTCAAAAAACACACAGGACACCAACTCTGCTGACTCCTGTGTACCGAGTCCTCTTTTCCTCCGTTTCAGCACCCGTCTCCCTCCAGGCTTCTCCGTGCAGAAGCAGCTCCCCTGGAGAAGACCGATCCCTCCACTCGCATCAACAGGTGTAAGTCATCCCGCCTACTGCTCTCTTCCTCGACAGGAGAACATGTATCATTCCTTGCTGCATCTCCCGGTCTTCCTGAAATAGAAACACATATATCATTCCTGTGGCACACTGCACCGTAAAAAAAACCCCACACACATTGCACTCATACACCAGGGCTTAGAAGGCATCCACAACCCCGCAGGCAGTATCAGCACAACAAGGATGTGGGCTCCCATCCACCACCTCTCCACTGAGAATGCCCTAAGCATACATACCTTCTCAGCCTGCCAGAAAATGCACTGCTGGAGGAAGAGGCAAACAACACTCACATCATAACTTATCTTTTGGTTTTGTTTTTTTCTTTGCTCTGCCAAAGTGCCTGTCTGAATTATGGCGCTTTTTGTGCGCCCCCAGCTCCAGATCCATCTCGGATTCACACTCTGATGATGAGATAGTCATTTGCTCAGGGCGCAAATCTGACCCGGACGGAAACATGGACAGCTGCTCCTGGGTCGAGCCCATCGGGTCAGTGAGCTCAGGACCACTACAGCGGGTCACTGCAAATTTTGAGGGACTCTGATTATCAACCGGCGCCACACCCCTACTGTCCATGTTAGGCCTCTGCCCCAGCGGGGCGGGCCCCGTTCCCTGTGTACGCTGTGCTGGTCAGATCCGCTCGGGGTGGGGCCCACCATCAAAACCCCCCCACCAGCTCCAGGGTGGCGTCCTGCCTCTGTTCACCCCCTTTCACTGGACCCTGAGCAGTGCCAGGCACTCGTGGTAGTGTGCAGAAGGGTACCCCCTCCAGAGTCAAAACATTTAAACTAATATATTATCTCTAGATGCAGAAAAAGCATTTGATACAGTTAACTGGAAAGTCTTATTTGCAACCTTACATAAATTTGGCTTTGGAAATTCTTTTATAAACTGGTTAAAAATATTATACAGTTAACCAACAGCATGTATCAGGACTAATAACCAAACATCATCTAGGTTTTACCTTGAGAGAGGTACCAGGCAGGGATGTCCTCTCTCTCCCTCCCTGTTTGCTATTTTTATTGAATCACTAGCTGCAGCAATCAGGCAAACTCACAATATTAAAGACATAAAATGCAATAACATAGAACATAAAATCAGTCTTTATGCAGATGATGTATTACTTTTTCTCCAGCATTCACAAACCTCTTTGTCTCAGGTAATCGGGTTGATAAACTCTTACCTAAATGTTTCAGATTATTCTATAAATTGGTTAAAATCTACAGTTCTTCCAATCAATTGTTCTGTCCTGAATCCAACTAATACACATCTGCAGTCAGGGAATATTACTTGTTTAGGTATCAAAGTATCACCAAGACTGGCAGATTTAATAAAGCTAAACTACATCCCACTTTTAAAAAAAGTGGAAGATGATCTTGCTAGATGGAAATCCCTACCCATATCAGTTATGGGAAGGGTTGCTTCAATAAAAATTACGTTTTTTCCCAGAATCAACTACTTATTCTCAATGATCCCAAGTAAACAATCACTAGACTGGTTTAGATCTCTGGACTCCTCTGTCTGTAAATTTCTTTGGAAAGATAAACCCCCAAGTATCAGCTTAAAAACACTGCAGAAGACCAAAGAAAAAGGAGGTCTAGATCTACCAAACTTCCATCATTATTTCTTAGCCAACAGGCTCCAATACATCTCAAGATAGTTAAAACATAGCTACCTAGATGAGTCCTGGATAGACGTAGAACAGACACTATGCAATAAGATCAAACTTTTAGACCTACCATTTATTAGCTCAAAAATAAAACGACATAAATGCATTAAAAGCATAAATATCAGCTCCTCTCTGACAGCATGGTGGGTGTTTCTAAAAACTCTGTTTCCACAACAATCCCATGCAGTCGTACACCCATCTGGAATAACCCCGACATCTTGCAAAAAATAGGTGGGGCGTTGGGTTTGGTCGCCTGCCGGGCCATTGAGCAGCAGTGGTCGGTCTACAAGGGAATGGCTGTCTTCCCCACATCCCACCCCTCTGTTTTAAATGCACATTATAACAACACGCATCAACACCATACTCGAGCGGGAGGATAGAGGCTAACGGTCTTCTCACACCCCTGTTCGCAACGGGCCATCAGGGGTTGGGGTCCGGGGGAGGAAAAGGTGGTCTGGGCGGGGTCCTGGGCTGTCGGGCTGCCTCGCCACTGTGAGGCCCTTGGCGGTCTGCTTGTCTCCGTCCTAGAAGGTAGGGGGTCCATCTCCCGGGTCCGGGTGCTGGTGGCTCTACTGGGGCATCGGTACCTGGACCTGGGAGCATGAAGTGTGTATGGGGTGTGTGAGTGAGGGTACAGCGTTATTTCTTGGGTGTCTTGGTGAGTTAGAGAGAATGTATGTGTTTAAGAGGGAGGGAACATCTGTATGTCTTTGTCTGCCTGTAAGATGGGTCTTGGGCTGCCCTCTCGCCTGGCGCACCTCAGGCCTTACATTTAATGGGGGGCCTATTTCCCCTCCGTCACTCCCCGCAGGTGAGGGATGCCCCTGCTCACTGGTGCGTTTGTGGTCAATCCGGTTCGGACCTGGTGCGTGCCTGGCCGGGCTTGGGGGGCCGGTGTGTCGGTCGGCCGATGCGCTGGGCCGATATCTTCCTTTGGTTGGTTGGGGCACCTCTTTTAGGGGTGCCAGGCTTGGGATTGTTGGGTGGTGCCTGCTCGGTGGCTCGGCGGGATACGGATCCAGCGTCTCTGCTCGTTCGATCACCTGTACTGTGCACACTGTGCGTGGTCGGTTCATTGGCGGGTTGGACCGGCCCTGGCCTTTGTTGGATGCCTGGTCTCTGCGCTCTTCGTTGCGCAGGATCAGGACTCGGGAGCTGGTACAACTTGGTGTCCAGGTGCTGGCTGAGCTTGGCCTGGGGATGCTGTCCATCCGCTGCGGCTATCGGTGGGGCGCCCCGACGTGGGGCAGGGGTGGGGCGCTGGGATGTTGGCGGTGGGGATTGGCCCAGGGTGGTGGTGGTGCATGGCAGCCAGCGGTCCCTTATCGGGTCCCTGTTGGGGGGTGGGGTGCCCCCGGGCCCCAGCTCTCCCGGTCCATGGACCGGCCTGCCCTGGCGCAGCTGGTTGCCGGAGGGGCCAGTGGGCTCGTCACTGCTGCCCCCCGGGGCCCTGCATAATTGCCGCTGGACATTCCCCTGGGGTTCTCCTTTGCTCCTATTTTGGGGGATGGGGTCGGCCCCTTCCGTGTCCGCCTGGGGCTCTGGGGGTCCTTTGGACGTCTTGGCTCTGATCTCCTTCATGTCTGCATCGATTCCTGGGAGATGGATTAATGCCTGCTCACACCAGCTATCGAACACTCTTATGGAGAAACCTTATATGCACCAGCATGCTCACACACACACATAGATGTGGGGTCTCTGGTGTTTACAGATATATTCTTGGGCTGAGGTTATCATTACTAGAGCTTGATTAATCTGTACCATGAGTTTCTCTGTGACATTGTTGTTTTATTTTTATATCCATTTTTGTGTTATGTGGTTGTGTAGTTCTTAGTTCACGATTTTGTTTTGTCGATGTTCCTTTTTCGTGTTTTGTTTTTCTCTGCCGTCCTGTGAGTATGGAGACAGACTTCAATGTTTTCCTGTGTTTTCTTTGTTCCCTTTCCTCTCTTGTATTTTCAACTCACCCTCTCTCATGACTTTTTGTTTCCTACCACTCTTCTTCATGTTCTTTCTTTCTTCCCCTTAATTTTCCGTCTCCGTGTCCATAACATCAGGAAATAAAACCCCCAGCAATTCATAATAAAGTTTTTCACACATATATCAAGTGGAGTACTATAGCAAAAGCTGTACTGCTCCGCTTGTGAAAGTAAATCTGTTGGGCTTCTACTTGGTACTCAGACACCAATTCTGAGCTCCACACTGCCAAACAGGACACGTAAAAAAAAAATCAGAGTTTGCCATATCGCTCTCGCTATCCTGGCCTATGACCTCTGTCTTTCTATTGAAGCACATAGTGCTTCTGCCTTCCTCCCCAGTGCATTCGCGGACATAGTGCCCATGACCTCCACACCTGTGGCATGTGTACTCAGGGCAATCCCTTAGGACATGCCACGGCTGCAGGCAGACCCTACACACTTTTACCTGCCTATCATGTATCACCCGGAAATACTGCATCCCGGTTTCCGTCACAAACTTCGTGGAATACGGGAGCGACATTACCTCTGTCGTGCATTTAACTCTTAAGAAGCGGATCCCGTCACATACATTCGACCCCGGCCACATACGCCGTTTTATGGGGGGCACAGCCGTCACACCCTACCCCTTGATCTTTTCCAAAATATCCTCATCCTCCACATAATTAGGAAGATGAAGGAATTAAACTATCATTTCATCTGAGACCAAAGGGGAAGCCACCACCCTCCAACAATCTATCTCTCGCTACTTCATTAGACATAGTAATTTTATATGCCCGGGGCCCAGTGAGCCTGCAGCCAATAATTCCACCGCACAACATCCTAATTGTGCGAATCACATGCATGAGTAAGATCCTCTCCTGACCTTCCGAATCAATTTTTACAGTAAGCCATTTCTCAAATTTCAGTCCACTTATCTTTTCCATTGTCGATGCATCAGTCTGTCCACCTAGTACTCTATTATCTTGTCGTTTATTTATTCCATGAGTCAATACCGTTTCAGCCATCATGTCAAAAAAGGGACAAAAAGTGCCTCCCCTTACAGAATAATCTGTAGCGGAGGAAAATACCTTAAGAAAATTCAAAAAACTAAACTAAAATTCACTATTTTAAGCAAACAAAAACACTTTCTTCTCTCACTGTTTCTGCTCTGCCACACCAAACAATTCTGCCAATCAAGAAATGGGCGTATTCAGGGTGGTATCGCGGTAAACGATAAATCTGCAGCAAATCACAACATTTATATGTTTTAGAGCAGCACTTGAACTGTTCTGCTCCTGCCATAGATACAAACTGGCTGCTTGTTCTTCATTGTTTACATGACAATGTAAACGATGAAATATCAGAGCCAGGGATTTAAAAAGGCTAAACAACCTTATAAAGAAGGCTGGTTCTGTTCTTGGGACAACTGTGGAACATCTTGAGATGATAATGCAAAGAAGGATTCTTCATAAAATCAAAAAGAAATATGGACAACCATGAGCATCCTCTTCATGAGACTGTCATACAACAACAGACCGTCTTCAGTCAGAGGCTTCTTCAGTTTCGCTGCAATACAGACCGCTACAGGAAATCCTTCTTGCCCACAGCCATCACTATCTACAACAACTCCTTAAAGAATTAATTATATGAGCTACAACAACACTTAATTTCCCTCTGGGATCAATAAAGTATTTTTGAATTTGAATTGAATTGAATGACATCTACTCCAGGCCAAACTGATTCCCTCCCCAGACAGAAAAAGAATGTTCAATTTGGAACAAACTACTTTGTTTTGACCTGTTTTCTTTAACTTATATTCCAAAAAAGCCATAAAGAAAACTACATTCAACCTTCTGACTGATCGGTGGAAATTGATTGATGCCGTTACAGCAATCAGACCCAGCTGCTGACCAGGTGGATGACACGAGCAGACTCACAGTGGCTAAATGTTAATGAGGAAAATAAATGTGATTGACAACAAATACTACTAGTCCAGATCATTGTGCATGGATATGTGTAGCTAAATGGGTTGTTTATGGTCCCCTTTAGCTAAAAAGTGTGAAGATTTGGTGTGAGAGCGTATGGGCCCCCCTGCTGGTGGCAAAAGCTTACAGCACCTGGTATTCCCAGGCGAATCCTCCTCTAAGTCCCTATCCCTCTGCTCAACCGGCCAATGGTTGAGCGCTGTTGAGCACGATCCAGCCAATCACTGAGCGAGGCTTCTGCTCAACGGACCAATCGCTACACAGGGTGGAAGAAAACAAACATGGAGTCTCGGAACGGTGCGCATTCAAATCATTCAGATCATTCACTTGCTTCGGCTTCTGATTCTACTCTCACTGAGGTATGTCACGCTCCGTAATCATCACGTTCCATCATCAGTTAGGTTTGTTTGGACAACAGGAAACTTTCGCCCAGCTACTGCTGTCGTTTACTGGTTTGTTTATGTGTACGTTTTACCAAAGCCGGTCAATGCTAACCGGCTAAAGAGTGCTAATTAAAGAGCCAATGGTTGAGCATTGCATTCCAAGTTTAGCACAAAACGGCAGTCACTGAGCGAGTACAGTATTTATAATGTCCCATTTGCATGTTTATAATAAATAAAAAAAGATATTAAAAAAATAAATGCATATAAAATATAGTTTGGTGACAATATTGATGGACATTAATATATAATGTGAATTCTGTTTGTATGGTTTTAAGGCAAGTTATTAATGCATTAGTCCTTATATTTATATAAGTGTTTGTCATGTATTCATTACATGTTTCATACAAATAAAATTCAATACCAAGGGAAAAAAAACATTTTTGAAATGACTGTAGGAGGAGGAGGTCTGTCTGCTTTAGCTTCAAACCTACATAATGTGATTCACTCATGTTAAATGAGCTAATAAAGATGGGACTAAATATTTGTTTTGGCATAGTAACACAATGAAAACACCATTTAGCAGAGATTAATAACTCATATTACATGTTTTATTGTACCAGAACAAACTGACCATCAACATGGACAGCAAAAGCCACGGATGCAACATGTGCAACAAAACGTTCACTGAGAAGTCCAACCTCACACGCCACGTGAAGATCTATTCTGCAAAGGAACATTGCTGTGATGTGTGTGGGAAAAGTTTTACCACCAAACCCCACCTCCACATGCATCTGAAGCTGCACCAATACCCCCGCATCCCTCTGTACAGGCAGGGAGAGGCCTTGCTAAAGTGCACAGCTGCTGCCAAAACTGTGGCGGTGGCTGACCCAACTTGGCTGGAAGCTGCAAAGGCGCAGGCTGCTGCCAAAGAAGCTGGAGGGGAGATGTGGAAAGGCCAGTTAGTCATCACCTTTGGCAAGTATGCTGGACAGTCATTCAGGTGGCTGCTGGAAAATGATGTCGGCTGGGTTGTGTGGTTGCTCACCGAGTATTGCAAAAAGGGTGAGCAGAATGAACAGCTGAAGTGGCAAAAGGACCTCATGCTGGAGTATGTGCAAGACTTCCCCTGTGTCAGATGTCATCTTGACAAGAGATTAAAGGTAAGTTAACTGGGTTATCTTTTTGACCCATGTTGAGCATTAATCATGGCTGGTGTTGTATAAATATATCAAAACCAGGTATGTATCTTACAGTTTCATATTTTTTGCAGAAACGGGAACCAAAGCCTGAGTCTTGTTTCTCCCAGTTCCAGCATGACCCCATCTATGCTAGTGTTGCTGAGTTGTTGGCTGCTGCAGGTAGTATGATGCTCATATGAAAATAAAATTACCATTGTATCGCTAGTGGAGCTACTAAGCCCTGATGTTTTTTGCTTGTGTTATCATGTGTTTAACAGAAAATATCTTGGACGAGTCTGAGGTGTCTGTCACGACACAGATCACGACTTTGGGAGAGCTCACTCCAGCTGCCAGCCAGGACCCTGATAACAGGCCCGGACAATCGGCCCAACAGGAGCCCTCATTCTCTGCCGACATCCTGCTGGAGGGTTTGCAGAAGTACTGGGAGCAACCGCCGGTGTCTGCCCAAGACCTTGGCATAGCCCCACCTAACATCAAGTGGCTTGAATGCAATGAAACTTATGGTCTGTTTGAAAGGGCATCCAAGTACAAAAATGCCAGAGGAGAGACCATGTAGAGGAAGATCTTGAAGGAGAAGATGGAGTTCCACCCACCTCCACTGCCGGTGTCTGTCAAGGGTGCAGTGCCCAACATGCTGGCTTTTTTCACCATGTCTGCCTTCTTCTGGGGGCCTGTCGGCGTGATTAAAGCCATGATCCGCTGCCCCAACACCAACTGCCCTGCACCGCCTGGGGACTATCTTGAGAAGGGGTTCAGCAGCTACGCCAGGCAAGTGTGTGGCATGACATACAATTACACCCTCCTGACGGAGAAACTGAAATGCCCACACTGTGAGAGGATCAGGCAGGCATCGGCAACACATACATCTGAGGTTGAGGATGAGGATCATCAGCAGCAGCAGCAGTACATGTGGCTGGCCTACAGTCATAAGATCCTGATGAATCTCGTCCCAGCCATCAGAAGCATGTTCCCTGCTGTACTGTGTGGGAAGCGTGCCATTGACAGAGGAGTGGTCACCCTGCTGAGCGACCGACTGAACGCTGTTTCTATGAGTAAGGTGCAGCGACTCCTGAAACAGGGCCATGATGAGTGGTACATGGAACGGCGTGACTTGTATCAGACTCTACTTTATGAGGCCCACACAGCTGGATCTTTGGCCTCGATATCATCATCATCATCAACTCAGAGAGGCATTCTGTCCTTTGTCAAACCTGCCGGTACTTATACCCCTCCCATTCCCCAGTCTCCCCTTCCATCTGCCCGTGTCCTGAGGCGTGCACAGCTGATCATGGAAATGGAAATGATGCCTGTCTACCGTAACCAAATTCTCAGTGTGACTGGAGAAATCCTCTGCATTGACGGCACCAGAAAGGTATGCATACAGTTATCACATTGTACATTGGAAAAAACAGGCGTGTTGTTAATAAAGACAACACACAATGAAGGTTTTGATCTGGTCTGTTTTATTATAGGTTCTCAAGAAGATCTACGGTGATGGTCAGGGCACCTTCCAGTACCTCACCAGCGTGTTGAACGAGTGGGGCCAGTTCTTGACGACAGTGGTGGTGGCAGCCGAGTCCGAGGCGTGTTAGGAGCGCATGCCCAGGGGTCTGATGGCCCGGTTTGAACGTGCCAAAGCTCCTGCACCAAAAGTCATCTACGTAGACAACAACTGGTATGTTAAATAATATTTCCATTCATTGCTCCACAATGACATTTAATAATTAAAATCATATATGACCTAGTTAAATAATGCAAGACCTGCATGAAACCTGTAGCTCAAAATAACACGTACAATTTCTTGATGTCATTTCAGTGACAGTGGCATCCTTCCTGGAGACTCTCTTCAGTGACTGGGTGCAGAGGGGGGCTGTGGTAAGACTGGACATCCGACACTGGCTTCACCGCTGGGACGCCGTCGTCATCAAGCAGAGCCATGCAAAGTACGGGGCCTTCATGAGTGCCAGGGCAGGTGCGGGGCTCGCTTTCAACAAGGGGGACATGATGCTCTTGGTCCAGGCAGTCAGGAGTGGTAATCAAGAGATTTACGTCAAGTACACAGACGAGGAGATGATCGCCTTCCTCAAGTCCCACCAGATAAAGTCCTACGTCAGGCGCATTACCCGGGGGATTGATGTAAGTGTGTAACGCTGAGTATGTGTCATGCGAATGAAACTCCATATAAAATCAATATCTGTAACCATACTCTCTAATAGGAGACTGCCTCTGTCATCGTGTCCATTATTGCCGAGTTCAAGGGACCAGCAGGCCTCGACATTGGTGGAATCCATCTCTTCAAGTCGACAGAGGCTGTTGATTCGCACTGGGCAACAGCAAGCAGGTGGGTTCATTTTTATGTTTAGTGCTCATCATGTCTCAAGACCATCTCAGCTAATATGGCAATGCTGGATTTCAAAAGGATAGGCGTGGCAGCAACTCTTTGGAGGGACTGCACGCCCATCTTTACAACGCCATTCCATCACAAAGATGTGCCATCATGCCATTCCAAGTGAGTAACGAAAAGAAAACACTTCAACAATGCAAACATTCAGTCATTTTTTTTAAATGTATTTTTTTATTATTGACCACATCTTCTGTCAGGCAAATACAGTAATACATTAAATGTGTTTCAGGTATACCTGATTGCGTTCGCTGTACAGTGGAACACCAGGATGGAATCCCTCCGGGTTGCTGGCGGTCAGGGTCGGCAGACCATGTGCATGGACCCCCGGCAAATGCAGCGAATGAACCAGCAGGCTGAGGAGCTCTTTGGCAAAGAATACATCCTGGAGCCAAACTTTGCTGCTCCTCTGCCCTACCCTGAGGAGTATGACAACCCGGACAAGGAAGAGCTCCTTGGCGTGGAGTATGCCATGTGCCAGTCCACTGCATTCACTCCAAGACAGTTCTACGCCCAGAAAGGTCCACCATATTTAATCTCACTTGTAAAACAATCTACATGAATTTGCGCGCTAACTGTTTGGGAACATTGCGCTTATCACAATTGACTTGTTTGCAGCTGAGGAAGAGCAGTCTCGTGAGGAGGAGGAGTCTGAGGAGTCGGTGGCCACAGCGGCTGAGGCAACTGATGAAGTGGAGGAGGAGCTGGCTGATGAGGGCGTCTGCTTGTCAGAGGAGGACCCTACAGACAGCGTCTGTGGGAAGTGCGCCAAACTCACGCAGGCAGAGCAAGTGGAGGAGGAGGACAGCCCTGCTCTGCAGGACGTCCTCGTGACCAAGCGGCATCTGCATCTGCATCTGCATCTGCCAGGTATAGAGGAAGTGGAGGCACTGGCCTTGCTGCTTCTTGAACTGGCAGACGACGCCCAGCACCACCTCATGCCGATCGACCTCAGGCAGAAGAATGTCAACGCTGCAGGTTCTCTCCACGAGCACGACAAGACCTCCACCCACTTTGTCAAGAAGTACGAGTCCAGGTGGGGATACACCCTGTTTGGTCGTTGCCTTGGGGCAGGCACGAACATGAGCAGGGCTGCTCAAAAGACAAAGTTTGCTTGGATGAGGTACCCTCAGGCAGCACAGGTGACAGAGGAAAGCCGTCTGCTCTACCTCCTCATCAAAATGCTTAAGAACAGCCCACCCTCCAGTCGCTTCACCTCTCCCAGCAAAGTCACGTCTTCCATCAAGGGCCAGTACAAAAGTATTGCGGACCGAGTGAGAGACGATCCCATCCTCTGCGGCCTTTCCATCCCACTGCCAAACATAAATAACAAGTCCATCTCCAACTTCTAAATGAGGGAGGAGAAGGCGGCCAACTACATGGCAACGGTAATGCCTAAAGCCAAGCCCCACCAGACTGTGCTGTCAGAGCAACCGCTACCTGAAGCTCCTGCTCTGCCGTCATCACTGCCGCCACCAGAGAGACCTCAAGTGCAGTACGAGCAGCCTCGCCATGTCGCTGGGAGAAGGCGTGGTAAGAAACGAAGGTAAGCTGTTCCAGCACTTCTTTTTTGTGTTGTGTGGAGATCAAAGCGTTAATGCACATAAATTAATTCTCACAATCTTCTGTGTGTTCAATACATTCACAGACTGGACTTTGAAGAACCCCAGCCACGGCCCGGGCCTTTGAAACGGCCCATCCAGCCGAAGTCTCATGCTGCCGCCTCCTCTGTGACACCAGCAGTTTCAGCAGCACCGGTACTCCTGGTGGTTCCGGTCCAGCCACAGGCTCACTCTGTCAGATTTACTGGGCCATCCTGCAGTCAGGTTTTTGTCCCCGTCATCCCACCCCCTGCACCTACTGTCAGACCGATCATGCCCAATAAATCCCAGAGGCCCTGTGCTGCTTGCCAAGTATCTCAGTGTGGTGGCCAATGGAAGAGGTAGACACCTTCAAAAGACAAAGCGGCTGGAAGCAGCCAGAAAGTTTTTACGTACTGCCCTGCCACTAATAAGTCAACTACAACTGGTTTTGAAGGTGTATACGACAGTTTTGACAACTTTAAAAGTCTGGTGGACAAGGAACTGGAGAAGAGGAAAAAAATGTTACACTGTTCCTGTTCTCATGCTGGACATTCTGAGCATGAGAAAGCTCACTATTTTATTCTTATCTTAGGTTTGTCTCACTGACAGGTTTGCCTGCTTTTAAAAATGTGAATACAATTTTTATTATATTATATTTGTATATTTATAATTAATAGATAGATAGAATTTATTGAACATTGATAAACCTTGCTGTAAAAAGCGTTGATACAATATAAAATTTTGTAATTATAATATATTTTCATTTTTAAGGTATATTCTACGGATATTATATATAACATTGATAAACAAAAAAAATTATATTTCTGTTTACAGTTCATACCTCCTGTTAATGCAATTTTTTTATACATTATTCATTAAAGTATTCATATGTTTATTTAAATACTAGATTTGGGTTCAATAAAAAGGGTAAAGGAGATTTTAAAGTGTCTATGCTTATTACCTAGCTTGAAACATTTATACATTTTCTGAAGGTTAAATCTGTTTCCCTTAATTAAATGCAATTCCACAACTAGCCAGCAGGGTTTCAATCACCCAGGAGCCAGATTCTGATCATCCAGCTTCACCAATAAGGACTTGGGGGGGGGTCATGGGCCATTCCCAGGCGAATTCTCCTCCAAGTCCATATCCCACTGCTCAACTGGCCAAAGGTTGAGCGCTGTTGAGCAAAGTTGAGCACGATCCAGCCAATCACTGATCAAGGCTTCTCATCAATGGACCAATCGCTACACAGAATAGGAAAAGAAAGATGGACTCACGGACCGGCGATCGTTCGGCTCATTTGCTCGCTTCAGCTTCGGATTAAACTCTCTCTGAGGCATGTCACGATTCGTAATCATCACGTTCCATCATCATGGTTAGCTTTATTTGGACAAGAGGAAAGTTTCGCCCAGCTTCTGCTGTCTTTTTTTTTTTTTTTTTATTACGTGTCCTGTTTGGCAGTCTGGAGCTCAGAATTGGTGTCTGAATACCAAGTAGAAGCCCAACAGATTTACTTTCACAAGCGGAACAGTACGCTTTTGCTATAGTACTCCACTTGATATATGTGTGAAAAATCTTTATTATGAATTGCTGGGGGTTTTATTTCCTGATGTTATGGAAACGGAGACGGAAAATTAAGGGGAAGAAAGAAAGAAGATGAAGAAGAGAGGTAGGAAACAAAATCTCAGGAGAAAGGGTGAGTTGAAAATACAAGAGAGGAAAGGGAACAAAGAAAACACAGGAAAACATTGAAGTCTGCCTCCATAGCCAAAGGACGGCAGAGAGAGGGGAAAAAACAAAACAAAACACGAAAAAGGAACATTGACAAAACAAACCTAACATCGTGAACTAAGAACTACACAACCACATCACACAAGAATGGATATAAAAATACAACAATGTCACAGAAAAACTCATGGTACAGATTAATCAACCTCAGCCCAAGAATATATCTGTAAACACCAGAGACCCCACATCTATGTGTGTGTGTTAGCATGCTGGTGCATATAAGGTTTCTCCATAAGAGTGTTCGATAGCTGGTGTGAGCAGGAATCGATGGTGACATGAAGGATATCGGACCCAAGACGTCCAAAGGACCCCCAGAGCCCCAGGCGGACCGGGGCGGGGCCGACCGCATCCCCCAAGAGAGGAGCAAAGGAGAACCCCAGGGGAACGTCCAGCGGCTACTATGCAGTGGCCAGCAGTGACAAGCCCACGGGCCCCGCCGGCAATCAGCCGCGCCAGGGCGGGCCGGTCCATGGACCGGGAGAGCCGGAGCCCAGGCGTGCCCCACCCCACAGCAGACCCGACAAGGGACCGCCCGGCGAGGGGCCCCCGGCACCGCAGGGCCCGCGGCCGGCTGCCACGCGCCACCACCACGCGCCACCACCACCCTGGGCCAATCTCCACCGCCAACATCCCAACGCCCCACCCCTGCCTCACGTCGGGGCGCCCCACCGGTAGCCGCAGCGGATGGATAGCATCCCCAGGCCAAGCTCAGCCAGCACCTGGACACCAAGTTGTACCAGCTCCCGAGTCCTGATCCCGCTCAATGCAGAGCGCAGAGACCAGGCATCCAACAAAGGCCAGGGCCAGTCCAACCCGCCAATGAACCGTCCACGCACGGTGCGCACAGAACAGGTGATCGAACGAGCAGAGACGCTGGATCCGTGTCCCGCCGAGCCACCGAGCAGGCACCACCCAACAATCCCAAACCTGGCATCCCTAAAGGAGGTGCCCCAACCAACCAAAGGAAGATATTGGCCCAGCGCATCGGCCGACCGACACACCGGTGCCCCCAGGCTTGGCCAGGCACGCACCAGGTCCGAACCGGATTGACCACCGACCCACCAGTAGGCAGGGGCATCCGTCACCGGCGGGGAGTAACGGAGGGGAAATAGGCCCCCCATTAAATGTAAGACCTGAGGTGCGCCAGGCGAGAGGGCAGCCTAAGACCCAACCTGACAGTCAGACAAAGACATACAGACAGTCATACGTTCCCTCCCTCTTAAACACATACATTCTCACTAACTCACCAAGACACCAAAGAAAAGACGCTGTACCCTCACTCATACACCCCATACACACTTCATGCTCCCAGGTCCAGGTACCGATGCCCCATTAGAGCCACCAGCCCCCGGACCCAGGAGATGGACCCCCTACCTTCTATGACGGAGACAAGCAGACCGCCAAGGGCCCCACAGTGGCAAAGCAGCCCGACAGCCCAGGACCCCGCCCAGACCACCTGTTCCTCCTCCGGACCCCAACCCCTAATGGCCGGTAGCGAACAGGGGTGAAAGAAGAAGACCCCTAGCCTCTATCCTCCCGCTCGAGTATGGTGTTGATGCGTGTTGTAATAATGTGCATTTAAAAAAGAGGGGTGGGATGTGGGGAAGGCAGCCACACATCCCCCAACCCCCACCCCGAGCCCTCAGTGTCTGTATGTGGTTTAACAGTGGGCACCGGCACCAGAGGTGAAGCTGATTGAACCGCTCCCCCTCTGGATGCCGAAAAGTGTGCCCACCCCAAAGTCCCTACATGTGTGTCACATGAAAATTTTATAAGTGGGAGTGTCTAAGTTGTATATTAAAATTGGGACCCAGGATGCCACGGGAAAGCGAGGAGGGAACTCCCTCCTCGCACCCCAGTGATGTGCCCATGCCCCAAGACCCTATATGAGTGGTAAAGTGATGGAGCAGGTGGACAGAGCTGTTGGGGAATGGGGAGGGAAGGACTGGGAGACAAAATGTCTTCCCAGGGAGCCAGCTCCACCACTGACCCTAATGGGCACCACTGTTCACTGATCCACCAGGGGAGGGAGGCCATGGCACGTTCAACCCAGGGCCCACGGCCACAGCACCACCAAGCCCCACGGACCCCAAGGCAGTCCCCCCAGCCCCATCCCAGAAGGAGAACTAAACCCACCCTGACATTCGCTCTACTATCAGAACACAAAAGACACTAGACACCCAGGTCTAATTCGACCCCCCCCTCCAGCACACCCCTCCCCCCCGTCCAAGTGCTCTCGTAGGGGGAGAGCACCTGTCGCTAGTTAGCAATAGCCTCCCCGCCAGCAAAGGAGGCCCCCAGCGCCACCTGCGCATCGGAGGCCCTCGCAGCCCAAACCCCGGCGACGTACCTGCCCAGACCAGGAGCAAACCGATGAACCGGGCGGCCGACCCACCAGGCCGTCATCCACCATCCCCATTCCCTTGTGGAGCGACCACTGCTGCTCAATGGCCCGGCAGGCAACCAAACCCAGCGCCCCACCCACCTGCCCTGCACGCCCACTACCCGGCCAGTCCACCCGCAGGTCCGACCAAACCTGGGCAAACGCCCGACTCCAGCGCCCCGCAGCGCACAAAGACCAAGACACAGGAGCTAAGTCCAGTGCGAAAAAGGACTGATCAGGCCCAGAAATGCCACCCAGCCGCCGCGACCAGCAGCCAGGCACCCCAACCAGCAAACAAGGCGAGACACCATACAGGGACCGGTGATGACAATCGGCCCAGAGAAAAAGAGAGAGGTGGCTGCACATGACGGCCGCCCCGACCCCCTTCTGCTGTCTTTTACTGGTTTGTTTATGTGTACATTTTCCCAAAGCCGGTCAATGCTAACCGGCTAAAGAGTGCTAATTCCCGACCCAATGGTTGAGCATTTAGCACAAAATGCCAGTCACTGAGCGAATACAGTATATATAATGTCCCATTTGCATGTTTATTATAAATAAAAAAATATTAAGAAATTAATAAAAGGAAAAAAAATACATATAAAATATAGTTAACTGATATATATATATATATATATATATATATATATATATATATAATTCTGTTTGTATGATTTTAAGACAATTTGTTAATGCGTTAGTTCTAATAATATTTATTTAATTGTTTGTCAGGTATTCATTACTTTTTTTCATACAAATAACATTCAATACCAGGGGAAAAAAAACAACTATTAGTTTAAAAACATTTCTGAAATGACTGTAGGAGGAGGTCTGTCTGAGTCAGCTTCAAACCTACATAATGTGGTTCACTCATGTTAAATGAGCTAATAAACATGGGACTAAATATTTGTTTTGGCATCGCAACACAATGAAAAACGCCATTTAGCAGAGATCAATAACTTATATAAAGTTTTATTGTACCAGAACAGACTGACTATCAGCATGGACCTCAAAAGCCACGGATGCAACATGTGCAACAAAAAGTTCACTGAGAAGTCAAACTTCACACGCCACATGAAAATCCAGTCTACAAAGGAACATTACTGTGAAGTGTGTGGGAAAAGTTTTACCACCAAACCCCACCTCCACATGCATCTGAAGCAGCACCAATACCCCCGCATTCCTCTGTACAGGCAGGAAGAGGCCTTGCTAAAGTGCACAGCTGCTGCCAAAACTGTGGCAGAGGCACCCAACAAGGTGGCAGACCCAACTTGGCTTGATGATGCAAAGTCATCACCTCTGGCAAGTATGCTGGACAGTCATTTAAGTGGCTGCTGGAAATGTCGGCTGGGTTGTGTGGTTGCTCACCGAGTATTGCAAAAAGGGTGAGCAGAATGAACAGGTGAAGTGACAAAAGGACCACATTCAAATTCAATTCAAATTCAAATTAAAAATTACTTTATTAATCCCAAAGGGAAATTAAATGTTGTTGTAACTCATTATGCAAGTTTCTTCAAAGATTTGTTGTAGATGCTGATGTCTGTGGGTAGGGATGATCTCTTGTAGCGCTCTGCAGATCTGAAGAAGCCTCTGACTGAAGACGCTCTGTAGTTGTATGACAGTCTGATGTAGAGGATGCTCTGGATCTATGGCGTCTTCTTTTCAACTCATCAGGGTTTTGTGGCTGTAGTTGAGGTCTTATTTGAGCTTTTGTGATGTTAATCAGCTGCTGGTAGTTGTAAACCACCTTGTTGCCATGGTTATGCATCATAACAAATGTCCAAAAATAAAAAGTATCAGCAAAAATCCTTCCAGCTGCACAGCATTCAAAACCAGACAGAACAGTTGTCCACAAAACAATGTTTCTACAAGAAATGGAAGAATTAAAGTTTTAAAAAAGAAAAAAATATGAACCAAAGTAACAGAGCTACTCCAACATGCTGCCACCTTGAGCGGCGCAATTCCGGTTCCTGATGCACATACTCCATGCTGGAGTATGTGCAAAGCTTCCCCTCTGTCAGATGTCATCTTGACAAGAGGTTGAAGGTAAGGTAAATGGGTTATCTTTTTGACCCATATTAAGCATAAATCAGCGCTGGTGTTGTACAAATATATCAAAACCAAGTATGTATCTTACAGTTACACGTTTTCTGCAGAAACGGGAACCAAAGCCTGAGTCTTCTGTCTCCCAGTTCCAGCATGATGCCATCTATGCGAGTGATACTGAGTTGTTGGCTGCTGCAGGTAGTAGGATGCTCATATGAAAATAAAATTACCATTGTATCGCTAGTGGAGCTACTAAGCCCTGATGCTTTTTGCCTGTGTTATCATGTGAAGTTCATTTTGTGTCATGTGTTTAACTGAAAATATCCTGGACAAGTTTGAGGTGTCTGTCACCCCACAGATCACAACCTTGGGAGAGGTCACTTCAGCCGCCAACCGGGACCCTGATAACAGGCCCGGACAATCAGCCCAACAGGAGCCCTCTTTCTCTGCAGACATCCTGCTGGAAGGTTGGTAGAAGTACTGGGAGCAACCGCCTGCATCTGCCCAAGCCCTTGGCATAGCCCCACCTAACATCAAGTGGCTCAAATGCAATGAAACTTATGGTCTGTTTGAAAGGGCATCAAAGTTCCAAAAAAAAGGAGTTCCACCCATCTCCACTGCCCATGTCTGTCAAGGGAGCAGTGCCAAACACGCTGGCATTTTTCACCATGTTTGCCTTCTTTTGGCGGCCAGTCGGCGTGATGAAAGCCAAGATCCGCTGCCCCAACACCAACTGCCCTGCACCGCCTGGGGACAATTTTGAGAAGAAGGGGTTTGGCAGCTACGCCAGGCATGTGTGTGGCATGACATACAATTACACCCTCCTGATGGAGAAACTGAAATGCCCACACTGTGAGAGGATCAGGCAGGCATCTGCAACGCATAAATTTGAGGATGAGGATCATCAGCAGCAGCAGCAGCAGTACATGTGGCTGGCCTACAGTCATAAGATCCTGATGGATCTCATCCCAGCCATCAGAAGCATTTTCCCTGCTATACAGTGTTGGAAGTGTGCCATTGACAGAGGAGTGGTCACCCTGCTGAGCGACCGACTGAACGCTGTTTCTATGAGTAAGGTTTAGCGACTCCTGAAACAGGGCCATGATAAGTGGTACATGGAACGGCGTGACTTGTACCAGACTGTACTATATGAGGTGATGGTGGTATTCACTACTTTGTTATATGTTTTATGGTGTTCAATACAAAAATAAAATCGATATGTTGGCTTTGATAATATATTTTCCATTTTCAACATATTATCTATTTATCTATGATGGATAGATAGTGTATCTATCAATAAACACATATATAGGAGCCGTATATAACACACACCTATACAAGGGTTGTTGGAGCTAATAAACCTCTCTGCTCCGGGGCCTACCAGCTGGTTAAGGTGGCCCTGTTGATCATGTATAAAGCTACTTGCTGCTGCACGAATTTTGAGGAGCGTGGTATGATCGTAAACAATAATTGACGAAACAATATTAAAAATCTGTGTTACAAGACAGAGGAGCAAGTAGTCAGCCAGACACAGCGGCACCATCTTGTTTCTCCTTTAATTCCTCTCTTACCCATGAAGGCAAATCCAGCACTGCCACCACATAACCCTTTAAGTAATACCCTTTATGGTCAGCTTCCTGCTCCGCCACATCTGTAACACGTTCCTGATCTTATTTAGGACTGCAGTCCATGTTATGTCTCTCGCCACACTCTCATCATTCCCAAACACAACACCTAAAATTAACATTCAATTCAAATTCAAAAATTTGGACTGGGACAAAAATTCAGCCCTGGCATGTTCTGTCCAGACCAGCCCACTACATTATCAGCCGACACTACATAAAAGTCCACAAATCTCGCATCATCTCCTCTCATGCATGCTACAGTACAAATGAGAGTCATATTCCTTGATAACAGTCAACAAATAAAGCAAATGTGGCTTGACACATTAGTTCATGTTAAGGCAAGACACTACAGGAAAAAACATGGATTTTTCGTGACCTGGTCAATTTTGAGATTTGTGGATATTTAACATCCATAACAAGTTGGCTTTCAGAATAAAACAAACTACAACTCTGAAACACCTCTAAAATCGACTATTTTTTATCATTTTAGTGCGGGTGAGACAGCAGATTTGGCGTTCTATTTTCCGTCTCACTGTTTCCGGTTGCCTGTTAACGCGAAGCAGTCTAAACAAAAAGCCCCCAAAAAAGAAAAAGTAAAAAGAAAAATGTCCAAAAATGGTATGCCTGTTTAAATTAATGACCAATCACAAACACGAAACGAGGGATTCGAGGGTCATTTGCACTTCACATTGCATTGAATTATCTAATGCAAATCTTTAATTGCGTTTTCTCAAAATTAGTTTTTTCCAACATTCAAAACGAATAATCTTGAAATCAGTTATACCTATATACACCAAACTTTCCACCATTGCTCTGTGCTATGAGCTGAAAGAAAATTACAGAGCGATTTGTCAATACATCATTCTAAAAAAAAAAAGTGCTATTTTGTATTAAAAAAAACAGGGCGAAAATGAGTTTTGGAGCTACTTACAGTTTTTTTGATTTATGAAGTAATGCAATGAGATAAACCTACTTCCCTCTGTAAAAAGTTTTTGATAACATATATGATTAGAAAATTAAAGAAAAATTCAATCTGTCTCTCACCAATTTGTGATGATATGTTTACAAATATATGCAAATTAGCACATTAAACCAGATTACACCTAATTTGCATATCTAAACAAAACCTATATCAAAACTTCATTGTAATCATCATTTTAATGTATTTGTTGGTATTTATTTTAAGGTACTTCCTTTTTTTCTTATTCCCTTCTTGCTCTTAGATGTTTTCACCTTTTTGTTTGTGTCCACCTTCGTATTTGTTTTTTCTTAGTTTATTTCTCTTTAGATAATTTCCTAATTTATTTGTTCCTTCTGTTCTCCAGTGTTTCCTTAAGTTCCCCTTAGATTCCTGCTTAGATATTTTATCTTAAGTTATTTTCTAGTTTAGGATTTCTGTTACTTATGTGTATTCCTTTCCTGTCGTCTCCCTGGCACTCTGCTCCTGAACTAGTTTTTACTGATCAACATCACCTCCAAAAGTTTCTCTTAATTAGTCCTCTGCCCTTTCTATGTCACTCCCTCCTCAGTATATATACAGCTCTTCACAACTCGCTGGTCCGTTGTCAATCTTCCCTGTCTGATTCCTGATTTTCCACGTTGCTACATTTTCTTGTTTCCTGAGTTTTGGAAGTTTTTTGTTGTAATTAAATCATTCTATTTTACTTACTGCATTTGGGTATTGAAAACATGACATGTAAGGGCTTGGAATTCTGCCATCTTTTTACCCAGTGTTCTCACGTTGCCCATTATGATCGATGCAAAAGATAGCTTGAACTTCCTCCTTCTCTGTCTCCTTTTTGCTCCTGCTCATCAGTGATTTGTGGCTTCAGTTGAGGTATTATTTCAGCTTTTGCGATGTTAATTGGCTGCTCCCGGCTGTAAACCACACTGTTGCCATGGTTACGCATCATAAGTTCTCAAAAGTGAAAAATTAACATCAAAAATCCTTCCAGGTTCACAGCACCAAAAGCTAGGAAGTATACAGGTAAAAATATGCAATCTTTCTCAAGAAAACAGAGGAACCAATGTACAAAAAAACAAAACTTGAAGTGGCCATTCCATCGATTTTTCATTAGTTTTTCAGTGATCTTTGGGATTAAATGCAAGTATTTTGGCCAAATTGAGGGTAAAAAAATTATGGATGCTCTGTCTAAAGCCAGCCTTGTTTTAATATATCAGGGCGTGGCCAGCATAACAGAGTTTTCCGGGTTTTCACTCCTCAATTTTAATATTCATGAGACTCTCCTTTGATTGGCTAACAGTTCCGTGATGTTCCCTCCGCTGTTTGACTCTGGGACACGCCTCAAATTCCACAGTAGTCAACTAGGCAAGGCTATTACGGTATAAAACAATGTCTTCGGATATACAGCCGTATGTCTTCAATCCTGAATCTGAGGAGGAAGGTGACAGAATACCTGCCCAACCAGTTCCTGATCATTTTTCGATGGATGTTGCAGACTAGTATAAATAATTGTATTAATATGTGAAATATGTTCATGAACATGAATTTGTCCATCGTTATCATGCTCACAACCGCGCCTTGTTAAATAAGGAGTGCAGGCACACGTAGAAGCCTATCGCACATCCCCCCAAAAAAATCGTCACAACACATGACACTTTACCATTGTCAAAAACACAATAAAAAAACGACTCGCACATAGCAGGGCTCCAGTTTGCAGTCGATGTATTAGCTGCAGAAATGCAGTGGTAACGTTTGCTCTGGACTATCACTCGGAACGTTACCACTGCTTCCTGCAGCTAATAAATCGACTGCAAAATGCAGCCCTGCGGTGTGCGAGTAGTTATTTTAGTCTTTCTTTATAACCCATGTATCCGGCTCAGCACCTATCTATTTTTGGAACGTATGTGCATGTGGTTTCTTTTTTCATTGTCTAACATACTAAATGACTTGTCCTACCTAGGTGCACTTGTGGGAATTGTGTAAGAATGCTGACGCAAGCGGAGAATATTTGTTGCAGAGAATCCCCTCCAGTAGGTTACTCCAAAAGATGGCATGGCTTTGATTGATAGAGGCTAAGGGGCTGTTTAAACGACAACGTTTTTCAGAAAAACTGAGGTTTTTCTCTCCGATTCGGCCTCTCGTTTACACGACAACGGGAAAACGGGGTGGGGCAAAAATTAAGCTTTTTGAAAACGGCTTCCAGAGTGGAGAGTTCTGAAAACGCTGGGTGATTCGTTGTCATGTAAACGCAAGCCGGAGACTTTTGAAAATGATGACGCCATAGCCAGCCACCTACTGACATGTTGGACTCCGCCTTTCTACAGAAAAACAACAATGGGGGCTCCAGGTATACTGTTACTGCTGATCCAGCTTCTAAAGTTATTTGGTCTCTGCTTGCAAAACTGAGCGATCATCAGGCTTCTATGTGATCGCCAACGGAAACGCAGAGTACGTGCGTCAAATAATCAAAACGCCTTTATTTAAGCGTGGGAGCAGTGGGAAAGGGAAAGGGAATGATCTGCCCATGTGTACGCAGCATGATCAGAGTATGTCGACTGACCAATCATAAACCTTTGGTGTTTGGATACAAGATGTTTTAAATTTGAAGTGGAATTTTTTGCGGTCGACAGAAACTTTTCCCCAATGCAGAGTGTGCATTGTACCGTTATATTGTTTTCTTTTTCGTTTACGAAATTAAAATAATGTCAGTTCTTTCATGAAGCTGTGCTACTGCTCTCTGTCATCTTGCCAGGAGTTCAAAAACACTCATGCACTCAGGAGGAGCAGGGCACAGATGAATCACAGCGCTTAGGCTCCGCTTATTCAGCCGCAGGTGGCATCGTTCCTTTCACTTCACTAGGACAACAAAAGCACTTGAACATACCACAATGAGAATTTCCACTTCACAAGTGGAAAGTATCATCTTTCCCATACCACATGAAGGCAGCAGTACAGCAAGCTTTATGCGTTTAAACAACGATTTTATTTTGAGGCGATTTTTATTCTAAACAAATAGAAGCTGTAAACTGTTGGGAAGTCTAAGGAGGGTATTGACCAGTGGTGTTTCCTGGACCTGGAAACATTGGGGGCTGAGCCCACACCCTCTTAGAGGAATCTGGAGAAACCTACTGTCATGTTCGCTGAGAGACTCTAGTGCGCACACACTTGACTCAGACACTGAGGAACAATGACGCAAACTTTCATTGAAGGATTTGAGACTGGCGGTGAGTCGGCCTGGCACTGGAAAGAGCCCTGAAACTCTGGGGAACTCGTCTCTGGAAAGACTTTGGACAGGACAGGAGCGGGACAAACTGGAGAAAGGGAATGTTGCTGGATGAGAGCGTTGACAAGACCTTACTTGCAGATTGATTGGGAACAGGCTGTCAGGAGGGGGTGTGTCAGTCCGGTCCGTGGCGGCGTTAAGGCGAGAGCTGTGCGGGTGCGACCCGGGATGTTTCCTTCCTTTCGGTGAGGATCGAGGGTGAGCAGGCAGGTGAGACCAGAGCTATCCCGGAGGTGGATTATTGGAGCTATGCAGCGGATCAGTGCGTGAGGGACGGGTGGAGTTCCAGGGAGGCACAGACACCTTGGGCTGCGGCTGCAGCTTTCCAGAGGCCGAGCGTGGGGACTCGGTGAGGCTGCGAGGTGGAGAGAACAACGGTAAGATTTTCACTAGGAACAAAACTCCAATGAGATGCTAGAAGTTGGCCTGATTACCACTCTGGGCGCATAACCATCTGGTCTCTGCTCTAGATCATCACACCCCTTATAAAGCCCCTCAAAGATGGAGAAACCACGCACAGCTGGCACCTCATTGTGCATAACCATCTGGTCTCTGCTCTAGATCATCACACCCCTTATAAAGCCCCTCAATGATGGAGAAACCATGCACAGCTGGCACCTCATTTGCGCTGATGCACCCTGTGGAATAGAGGTGACACGCCCACACAGAAACAGAATCCCACACCTACGCAGTAAAAAAGGCTTTTTATTCAAGCTTTCTTGAACATTGTGTCACCTTGTTTAAAGCCAAATACAGCGATATGTACTTCAAAATGTATTTATTTTGAAACTTAAACGTGACAATGTAAAGAAGATTTCTAAAATCAGTCTTAATATTAGGTAAAAAAGGATGATAAAATTAGTCAGAAGGTAACAATTATTTTCATTTTTTTTCTTTCCCTGACGAGAACAAAAGTTAGTTCTGTGCCAGGTTTCATGGTGGACCTCTGTGTCTGCTGCTCTTTCATTATTCTCTGTCCTGTCTAGGTCATCTGTAAACCAAGTAGAACATCAGATTTCTTTTATCTTAATAGATATTATTACAAGGTAATCATAAAAGGAACTGACCTTTGCAACATGAGTAGCATTCAAGTGTCATTTTTTAGGGAAAAATGTGCTAATTAAATAGTTTTAACTAGAAAAGCACTCAGAGAGCCCAGACCTCTGCTAAGACAGCTCAGTCCAAGTCAAGACAGCAGTCTTTGCACTCAGAACAAAAGTAAAACTGTTGATTTAATCAGTGCTGTAGTCTAGTTTATTCTAGTAGTATTCGCTGATTTGTTTCCTCCCAGACAACCATCAGTCAAAATGTTAAATCAGTCATTGATTTTACTCCTGCTCTGCTTTCTGAAGCAGCTCCTATTCTGTATTTATGAAGATGCCTACATTATCACTTCTTGTGTAGATAATATTTTAATGAATGATAAGACAGAGAAGCATCTTTAATCAGTTCGAATATTTATGGATTTTAAGTATTTATATTTACATCAATCTTTAAACCCCCATATTGTGATTCTGATGTCTGTCACTCAGTCTAGGCCCCGCCCCCTTTGTATTACAGCCCTTCTTTTATTTTAAACCCATACTCCGCAACTTTCATGATATTTGCTCTCTGTCGCCCTCTTCAGGCTTGCCGCGCAACATCACTGTTGTAAATCCAAATCTCTCTGTCGCTCATAAGAGGCATGTTTCAGTGGCTGCTTTCCAAATCGCTTGCCCAAACAACAATAAAATGCCGTTTCAGTTCGCAATTCAACTGTAACAATCGGGGTAATTTAGAGTAAAGACCTCACAGCTATGTATTCAGGTTGTGGGGAAGGTCGGGGTAATTGGAAAAACAGTGGGATTAGATACAGAGAACGTCTCAGCGCTACGTATCAAACACCTCCCGACACTAGAATCAGCCTACATCTTTAGGTGTTTTTAGGAAAAAAATCAAACAACAAAAATATAAATCACTAGCTTGACAAAACCAAAAGAAAAAAGTTTGACTTATATACTGAAATACAGCAACAATGCAGGAATTTGCAGCTTTATCTACAGAACCAAGTCTTACACGTTAGCATCACATTAGCCTCTAGATGGCTAACAGAGATCGACTTGGTTGAGTAATTCACATTACTACTGTAAGGCATACCGTGCAAACTATGTTCATCCACCTCCACACATTGAATAAATAGCTTTCTCAGGACTGTATAACAACATCATGCCAGACCAAACACTATAACCCCGGTGAAATCATTGATTACTTACCTATCCATTATCAGCACGGCTAACTTGGCGTCCGTAGTACACGACGTCCGTTCCAAAAGAACTCTCCAACGAGGAAAAGACGGCCCTATATTTACTCTGGTCTTTGCTCTCTCTCTATCACGTTCTCTTTTTCTAGCTTCTTCTGATATGGGATTTCTCGGTCTCTTTGGTGGATCAGCTATCTCTACAGTCTCTAAACAGTGAGGATGTATGACTCTGCCGTAAAGCAGAACACTTCCAGCGGCGTGTCGCCGCTCAAAAGTTCTATAGTGCAGAAAAAAGCCAAGGACCCCTGTAAGGTGGTGATAACTCTAAAAATGAACATAATAGATGATAAAATTCCACCATAACTTTTGAAAAATTTTGAAATTATATTAAGGTGTAAAAGTTGCAGAGTATGCCTTTAATGTGACACCCCAAGATCATCACCGGCCCCCATTTAGCCCTCTTTAAAAACTTCCTAGATACACCTCTGTTCACCAGTTTTAATTAAGTATTTTTAGGCGTATATAAACATTATATTGTGTCTATATTATTCAAGCATTATTACATATAATCATTTTGAATATGACGTACTGAATTAGACTCACTTCAGGGTTAAACACAGTGGGTCTGACCCACATTTATAAATACGACATAACAGTCCACCCACATAACCCGGTCCTGTCTGACCACTTCTTAATAACTTTTGAATTTACTTTAACTGACCATCTTAAATCTGAAAGAAAATTTCATTATAGTAGAGCTTTATCAGACAATGCTGTAACAATTTTTAAAGAATCTGTTCCATTCTTACTTTCCTCAGTGTCTCAGAGTAACACAGTGGATGGCAGCAATTCTATCTCTAACCCTTCGGAAATTGATGGTCTGGTTCACAGCGTTACGTCCTATTTGCGTTTGGCATTAGATAGTGTAGCCCCCTTAAAAAAGAAAGTGGCTATCCATAGGAGGCTGACTCCTTGGTTTAAAGCAGAGTTGCATACTTTAAAGCAGAATACTAGGAAGTTGGAGAGAAAATGCCGCTCTACACATCTAGAGGATTCCTATTTAACCTGGAAAAAAAGTCTACTGCTGTATAAAAAGACCCTTCGACAAGCTAGAACAGCATATTTTTCATAATTAATAGAGGCGAATAAAAACAATCCTAGGTTTCTTTTTAGTACAGTTGCCAAACTTACACAGAGTCATAGCTCTGTTGAGCCAACTATTCCCCCAGCTCTTAGCAGTGATGATTTTATGGGATTCTTCCTAAATAAAATTAATTCTAGTAAAAATAAAATCATTGGCATCCTCCCAAACATGATTACTTCTTCCTCAGTAAATGAGGCAGAATCGGAAAGAACTGTAGAACCTCATTTGTGCTTAGGCTGTTTTGATTCAGTCGTGCTTTTGGAATTAGCCTCATCTAAACCTTCAACTTGTATGTTGGACCCAATCCCAACCAAATTATTTAAAGAAATGTTCCATTTGGTTCCTGGCCCCATTTTGGATATGATGAATCTATCCTTAGTAAACGGATACGTACCACAGGAATTTAAAATAGCTGTAATTAAACCTTTACTCAAAAAAACCTTCCCTTGATCAAGATGACTTAGTGAATTACAGACCTATATCTAACCTTCCTTTCTTATCCAAAATCCTTGAGAAAATTGTTGCTAATCAAGTCTGTGAGCATCTAAACAGTAACGAGCTGTTTGAAGAGTTTCAGTCAGGTTTTAGAGCTCATCATAGCACTGAAACAGCACTGGTGAAGGTTACTAATGATATTCTCATTGCCTCAGATAATGGACTGGTGTCTGTTCTGGTTTTGTTAGATCTCAGTGCTGCTTTTGACACAGTCGATCATAATATTCTCTTAGAAAGGCTTGAACATGTTGCAGGGATCAAAGGAACAGCACTAGGCTGGTTTAAATCATTTTTGTCTGACAGATTCCAGTTTGTTCATCTAAATGATAAATATTTACTCTCAAGGGTTACTTGTGGAGTTCCACAGGGTTCTGCGCTTGGACCAATCCTTTCACCATATATATGCTTCCAATTGGTAGAATCATTAGACAGCATGGGACAAATTTCCACAGCTATGCAGATGATACACAACTATATTTATCCATAAATCCTGATGAACCCAGTCAGTTAGGTAGATTACAGGCATGTCTGGAAGACATAAAAACATGGAGGAATCTAAACTTTTTGCTTTTAAATTCTGACAAGACAGAAGTTGCTGTCTTTGGACCAGAAGTTCTAAAACAGAAACTGATTAGTCAATCACTTTATCTGGATGGCATTAAATTGGCCCCCACTAATAACGTAAAGAACATTGGCGTTATTTTTGACCAAGACTTGACATTTAAATCCCATATTAAACAGGTTTCTAGGATTTCCTTCTTTCACCTCCGGAATATTGCTAAAATTAGAAACATCCTGTCCAGGAGTGATGCTGAGAAACTAGTCCATGCATTTGTTACCTCAAGGCTGGACTACTGTAATTCTTTACTATCAGGTAGTTCACAAAATGCCATTAAAAGCCTTCAGTTGATCCAAAATGTGGCAGCAAGTGTTCTGATGAATATTAAAAAGAGAAATCACATTTCTCCTGTTTTAGCTTCCCTTCATTGGCTCCCTGTGAAATCCAGAAAAGAATTTACGATCCTTCTTCTTACATACAAAGCCCTTAATAATCAAGCTCCATCATACATCAGAGATCTAATTGTTTCATATGTTCCCAACAGAGCACTTCGCTCTCAGACTGCAGGTTTACTTGTAGTTCCTAGGATTTCTAAAAGTAGAATGGGAGGCAGATCTTTTAGTTATCAGGCTCCTCTCCTGTGGAACCAGCTCCCAGTTTTAGTCCGTGAGGCAGACACTCTGTTTACTTTTAAGGCCAGGCTTAAAACTTTCCTTTTTGATAAAGCTTATAGTTAGAGTGGCTTAGGTCATCCTGAGCTATCTCTGTAGTTATGCTGCTATAGGCTTAGACTGCTGGAGGACAGACTTACCAATTTTCTTCACTCTGCTACTTCCTTTTCTACTACTACTCTCCAGTTGTATTACAGTACATTCTGTTATTTTGACTGTTAACTTTGTTTTCTCTCAGTGTTTTTCTCTCCATAGAAGATATACCTGGTCTGGTATTCTGCTTGGCTGGAATGCCCTGTTGTACGGGGGGCATTGACTGGGATGATCCTCCCAGTCACTGAACATCCACTGTGTCCTGTTATCAACTTTTTACTTTCTGTAACATAGAAAGTTCTCTTATATCAGATCTTCTGTTCCTTCTGTGTTTCTGCTCTGTCTTCTCAAACCCCCAGACGGTCGTGGCAGATGGCTGCTCCTACTGAGCCTGGTTCTGTTGGAGGTTTCTTCCTGTTAAAGGGGAGTTTTTCCTCTCCACCGTCGCTACATGCTTGCTCAGTATGAGGGATTGCTGAAGGATTGCTGTGGTTGGAAAGTCTGCATCAACGGGGCCCAACCTCATGCCAATGACTGACGCAATCTGCTGGGATTCCTTAAATAGGAAACTTTTTAACTGATTGGAATGTTTGTATAAATGTATTGAAATGACTTCTTGTTAAGTGCCTTGAGATGACATCTGTTGCGAATTGGCGCTATATAAATAAACTGAATTGAATTGAATTGAATATATGGCGTCACTAAACTTCATCTGTGTTCAGTGTCTTACTCTCCACTCCTAGAGTGTACCTGGTCTTTTGAACCTAGCCAATACTTTCTGTGCAGCCATCTGTTAGTACCCGAATTATATCTTTTACCAAGGTGCCGTGCGTATTACATAAATGGCAAGCTAGCCGGAAGTGGAGAATGGCCTGAACGTTTAATTTCTTTGATACATTTATTTAATGTTTTTTGTAAAAATGGACATATTCGAGAAACTTGGCATCAAGATTCCAAATGCAGTTTTGATAAAAGAAGCGACGAAAACTGAAACAGATGATGAGGTGATAGAGTTTTTACAGCAGTACGGTTCTGTTTTAAAGTTTGAACGTATTGATGAACACAATTCTGCTTTTCATCATTCGATCGTGGTTGAATATGATTCAGGTGCTGCATTAGCTGCGTTACGTCCAAATTTACCATATATATACACGAGTGTAAAAGGGCTAAAGTTACTTACCAGACCATGGACCTATCTGCAGTTTGTGCGTGCGAGGTAGGGAAGTCGCAAACTCAGAACTACCTTTCTGAGTTACAAAGAGTCGCAAAATTGACTGGCCAAGATTTTGCGGTTGTTCTTAACGGGGTGATGTCTCTGCTGGGTCAGTCAGTCATTCAGCTCAATCCCACTACCCCTGATGTTGAGATTCCTTCAGCGGGTGACAGACAGCCCTTGCCTGTTGCCACACCAGTTGGTCATCCAGTTGGTCCTTTTGCTTCAGACCAGGGCACTGAACCACAGCAAAAGATTGAGCCAGACCCTACAGCCCAACACGCCCCAAGACTCCCTTTGCCAGCCATGCCACGTGCCAGCCTCAATCCACCTGAAGTTCAACGCTATGTGGCTGAATATATCGTCAAAAATGACGATAGTGCTATGTACCACACCCAGCCTCTCAGAGCTTTCTCTGGAAGATCGCCTAGACTCCAAACCGAGACAGACTATGATACATGGCGTTCCGGAGTTGAGCTGTTATTGCAAGATCCTGCGGTGTCTGACCTACAGCGCTCCCGCAAGATCTTCGACAGCTTGTTACCACGTGCTGCTGATGTGGTTAAACACCTGAGACCAGACACTCCACATGCAGTGTATCTACATACACTCGACTCAGCATTTGGCACAGTGCAGGATGGCGATGAGCTATATGCTAAATTCATGGACACATTCCAGGATGCTGGAGAAAAGTCGTCCCACTATCTACAACGTCTGCAGGTGGTGCTGAATCAGGCTGTGAAACGGGGCGGAGTTTTACATAAAGACTTTGGTCGGGCTGTTGGGACAATTCTCTCATCACAAAACTTTAATTAAAACAACGTAAACATGATCCCCCATCGTTTGTGGATTTTCTGCTTCTTCTGCGAACTGAGGAAGATCGTGAAGCTGCAAAAGCCATCCGCATAAAGCAACATCTCGGCTCATCACGATCGAGAGCTGCCACCCACGTGCAGTATGTTTACACCAATAGTGCAGAGGACTATACTTTCAACCGACAGGCCACACCTGTGCAACTGCCATTCATTATGCTGGTTTTTTTTCTCCACAGCCATTTGGATCATTGGAGACAGCTATGTCAGACATAGCTCTTCTGAGAGAGCTGAAGAAACCATCGCAGGAAGCCTCGGCCTCCCAGACGTCCGTATCTCCTGGTTTGGCTGGGGGGGGGTTGAGGTGGAAAGGCTTTCTGGCTTTTTTTTCCCCCAACTCCCTGTGAGGAAGAGCAGGTCTAGATGTCCTCATCATCAGCTGTGGCAGAGATGATATGGGGGTGGTCAGCAGTGTCCAGTTGGTGAACATGATGAAGGAGGACCTGCACCAGCTTTACCTTCTCCACCCTCAGATGTCCATCATCTTCTCCTCCCTCACCCAAAGGCGTCGATAGAGGGCAGGTGTAAACCCAGCAAAAACAGAAAAGGCCAGGAAGTTTGTCAACAGTGTTATGGCTTCTTTTATTCCTAGTTTAAATGGTGCCATCTTTACCCATCCTCACATTAGACATCACAGTCCTTTTGAACAATTGATGTTAAAGCAAAAAGTATAACTATAGCCCTGATTGCGGGGTCTTAAAAAGCTTTAAAAGCATTGAATTTATTAATTTTGAAATAATACCTTAAAAAGACTTTAAAAAGTCTTGAATTTTGATGTCTGGGTCTTAAAAATTGTGCTGTATCTAACTTCTCCATATTGTATTTATCTTCAAAAGATTTATTTGTCAACCACCAATTATTTTGATTAAATAACGTAGTATAAATAAAGAGTGGCGGAACCAATAATTGAGAACTGAACGCAGCCCCGGGTCACTTTCTTGTGAAACTTTCTTGTGACCTACTGAAATGTTTTTATTTTTCACACCTGCTTGGGTTATCCAGGGCTTAAAGTATTCCGGCACCGTGCCAGATGTCCGGCATTTCACGATGATTCAGAGAAAAAAAAACACACAACCCCCCCCCCCCAAAAAAAAACAGCCCTCTTGAATGCAGCATCCCACCCGAGCTGGCGGTTGTTTCTCCCGAAATCAGAAGAATGGACGCTAAATTCATGGAGCCAGGGGAAGATGTCGTTGTTGACAAGGGTCTTAAAAACAAGTGGCGCTAGGCATGGGTAGATGAAAAGGGCGGAGACGGCAAGCCATTTGGGAGCTGGTGCCAGAAGCTAAGGGTGCCTGGTACCTGCTTCTGTGTGTTGTGCTCCAAGAAGCTAGTATATGCAACTAGCGGGAAAAAAGCTCTTCACCGTCACGGATGAGACGCCAGGCATAAAGCAGCTGTCCGCGCACTCCAACACACAAGCCGTTTGCCGGGAGCAACAACCACAGCGGACACAGCGGCCCGATGACCGATCGTGTTTGTGACTTGAAAATATGTGTGCGCTCGTTCATTGCAGAACACGATTCATCATTTACGATCGCTCAACCGCTCGTAGATCTGTGTAAAAAAGTAGCAGTTGATAAAAATGCTTTAACAAAACTGTCCGTTTCCAATCAGCATGCCAGTTATATGAATTAGGGTTGCCAACCGTCCTGTAAAAAACGGAATCATCCCGTATTCAGAGAAAATATTACGCGTTTCGTATTAAGGTGAGAAGGAACGCGGTTTGTCCCGTACTTCAGCTACAATGAAAAAAAGACACAAAGGTGGAGTTATTCTGTGTCTTTCAGCTGCGCAGCTGCCTTTTTTTCTCTCATTCTCTCCTCTCCCCTCTCTTGTTGCTCATTCAATCATGAAACTGATCAATGATCAGCTGATCAGCTTTTCTGTCAGAAGTCCCGTCTCTCTCTCTCTCTTTCTCTGTCTCTCACTCTCTGTCTCTCACTCTCTGTCTCACTCTGTCTCTCACTCTCGTTTGTTTATCGCCCACTTTGCGCAGAAAGAGGAAACCAGCGGATGTTGCGCTAAACAACAGCAGCAAATTTAATAACCTGTTAGAACTGATTTAATATGACTTTCTAGTATCAGCTGATGTTTGCTGGAGCCACAGCCGTAAAAGCTGCTGGTCATGATATCGGTTTGGATATTTGGTGAGAGGGAAACATTCAGATGAAACCAGGAGATGTTCTTACTGAATCATCAGAGCTGAACAGGTGATGGAGAAACAGGTTTACCTTTTAGGTGACATGAATGAGTTGAAAGGAATTTATGGACTGTTTCTGAGAGACAAATCACACCAGGATCCCTTTTGAGCTGACAGCTGGTAAATGTGCAAAGTTTTGCGAGGGGGCCAGGTAGGGCATTAACAGGGAAAGGGGGAAACAGATAAATACTTTTCTTTCTTATTCTCATTTAAAATGTCTAGTTTTTAATAAAAAAAATTCTGAATCTTACAACTAAAGTGGTCATCTGTTAAATCTATAGAAATCCATTATCTTATATAGTAAATATTATTGAGTCTAATATATACCCTAGTAAGCTATAGTACTTTTTCCTTCGGGAAGGTACCATCTGTGCAGTCTGCAATTCTGTTGAAGAAAGAGGTTGAATTTATTTAATTATTGTAGAAAAATAATTGATTTCTGTGTATTTGTTTTACACGTGCATTAAATTAAGGTCGATTACGTCGATTAAACATCATGCGGGTGGGGGGTGGTTCCTTATTTTATTTGCTGGGAGTTGGCAACCCTAATATGAACACACATGGCATAGCACTGGAGTTCAAGAAACGTCTGTCTCATCCGCTCAAAGGATGTATGTGTTCTCTTAATGTTGATGAAGCAATCACCCAAAACATGGAAAAAATACTGAATGTAATACTGAATACTGAATGTAATGGTTCACTTTTTTGATGATGATGCATCCAGAGTAATAACACATCATCTTGCAAGCAAGAAAGTAAACATTCACAATAGCAATGCTTCAGCTCTGATCATTGCACTGGAAGCTTCAGTTTAGCAATTCTGTATTTATTTGTATTTGTTTCTTATTATTCAGTTTACCACTTCTTGAAGCACTTTACTGTTTTTTGTTGTTAAAATGAACTGCCTCTGCAAATATGTTAAAAAGGAGAAGAGTCAAGACCCAATGTAATGTATTTCCTATGACTTAATTTGCCATTGTTTTGAACAAAAATGATATGAAAAGTTACAATTTATGTTTTTTGTAAAAAAATTGCCCTTTACTAAATTAATTTTTTGTTAAATGAATCAGATTAATAGGCTTGACTGAGTTTCACATGTTTTCATTTCTAACTTAATAACCTTTACTTCTAAAAATCACATTTTAATTGTAGGTCATCTTTTACATTACCAAGCACAATGCTAAAAGTTGTTTGCCAAATTGTCTATACTGTATATGCACTGGATTCACTGCAACCCACTCCTTGGAAAAAAGTTCAGGCTCAGGACTTCTTTTTTTTTAAGCCCTGATTATCTTTTACCCATTCTACATTTGACTAATAAATTAACACAAGTTCAAGGATTTAGTTTTTCTTTGCTGGTAGGGGCGTGAAATAGGTATAAATCTTTTATATTAATGGTCTTAAAAAGGTATTTAAAAGACTTGAATTTAACTTGAAGAAACCTGTAGGAACCCTGTGATTGTTATGTCTAATGTGTTGTTGGTGTAGTTTTTTTATTTCAACAATTATATCTGTTGCCATAACACTGTTGATAACTCTGTTCCTCCCCCCATTTTACTGTACGTAAGTCTCTTTTGCTTTCTGGCCCCTCTTTGTCACTTTCTTTTATAGAATCTTGTGTTTAAAAAAATAAATGTTTTATTCTCTATAATGACTGAAAATTCTTTCAACAGTATATAACAAGGGAAGAAATAAAACAAACAAGTAATTAATCAGCCAACTGCATTTTTGAATTTGATAAATTCCTTCAACATCTCAATATTAAAATTAACTTTGGCGTCTGTAATATTACAAAGCCAAATCATACTTCTCATGTAGCTACAAAACTATGATTTCTGTTCTTGAAATGGAAATAATATGTGACTGGAAACTTCATTGATTTGTTGTTTATTTAATCAAAAACAAAAAACGGACAGCACCTAACGATATGAAAGAAGTGGCATTAAAGGTGATGCACATATATTGTTATGTACTTCTCCTTATGATTTTCCTGTAGTTTTAGGCGATTTATATAATCTGTAAGGAAAAAAACAATGTATATTAAAAACTTAAAATTTCAACATTGCATTCAACATTAGTTGGAAACCCACTCACCACAACAAGACAAACGTGCTGTAAACAAATGAGCACAAAGACATAACACTTATGGGTGTATGTATAAAAGTACAACAATGAAGGTGAATCCCATATGACAGCATATCAGAAATGGTTAATGCCTTAACTGACAACTCTTATACATTTTTAAAAAGTAAAAAATCTCTGACAACAAAATATGAAATATAGCGAGTTAGTTGGGGGAAAATTTTTTTTTTTTTTTTAAACAGATGTGGTCGACAATGGGTTGAAATTATCACATTTCTTATCTACTTTGCATGTTAAAACCGTGAAAATAACGTGCTGGTACAGACACACACACATTATATAATGTGTCTGTATATGTTCCAACAGGTTATTTTGAACGCGAAGCGATCAATACGTTATTTTGATGGTGAAATTAGCACAATTTAATAATTTTGTCAAATAAAATCATGAAGCCCCATTTGCCCATAGCTTTTAATAAAACTATGTGAAGTTTGAATAAATCAACATGTAAAGTAAATGGGAAATGTGATCATTTCAACCCATGTTCGACCAAGCAGCCTTATCTTAAATGCACATCTTAACCTGTTCAGTCTGTAGCATATACCTATGAGTCTGTAGTTTCCCAGCGTGATAAATTAGCTACTTTGTTAGGAGTTCAGCTAGCATGAGCTTCATCTACAAAATAACGTACAGAAATATTATTTTACTTACCAAAAAAAATGGAGCAGAGACTTCTTGGACGGTCTGTTAGTGCAATCAGTACCACAGCAAGCCATCTTTGTCCAATAAGTGCACGATTTATATCTAAACATTAATAAAGTTTGCGGATTGAAACTGATGTTCAAGTTCAGAGAATGGAAATGGCCAAAGTCTTAACGCGAGTCCCAGGCTGAAGACCTTCCCCAGAGCAAGCAGGGGGGGTAAGCAGTCTATGGCGGCAAGCTGCTAGCCACCGTTAGCCACATTTAGCCACCGTTAGCCGCCAGCCTTAGCGCTGACGGCTCATCCGACACCTGTCAATCAAAAGGACACGCCCCTAATTATTCATAATTTCAAGATTAAATTATGTCTAACGGATGAGTTAGAAAAAAATTCACCCCCCTCAGAGTTGTTATGACGATAAACCTGACCTATTATACCTAAAATGTTTTTTTTGAACCAGGCTGTAAACATGTTTATTTCTGCTGTGAAGTTGGCCTTTTTAACATGGGAGTCAATGGGAAATTGCTTCTTTCTGGAGCCAGCCCCCAGCGGATGAGGGGTGAACTGCAATTTTTGTTACTTCCGGGTTGGCCTCAATTCTGAGCGGCAGAGTTTGCCCCTTGGTATAACGTTAGTGCTGCATATTATTAACGTTATAAAAGCTTGGCTTTTATTTTTATAGACTATATTCACTATTACTTCCGGGTCCCTTGGCCAACCTGTCTTTCTTTTAATGTAGATCTTCAAACGGCGTAATGAAAAAATGAATTTCAAAACAACAAAATCGGACTGTTATTTGAATTAGGTTTAGTCGTTTTTTTGGATTCAGAAACCAAAAACAGGAAAACGGCTCTTTTTTCACCGTTTCTTTGTTTTTGGATTGAAACGACAAACAAAAAACAGCCACGGGGAAAAACATAATCTCACCTGCTATGACTGGAGAAGTCAAGTGAATTCTTATCTTTAATTTTAATCATCTTAATATATTTGATCTTATCTTAATGTTTTTATGTCAACAATAATTTTGTTTTTCACACTTCTGTCAGTTTTTAAAGGGTAAACGTATGTGCAAGAGGCCCTGCAGCCTGCATGCACAAACTTGTCGTTGTTTAAAAAATAAATATCCCCCCTCTGTATATATCTATCTATCTATCTATCTATCTATCTATCTATCTATCTATCTATGGAAGGTGATGTGGAGTGGGGGGGCACTGGGGCCCCAACTGAACCAGCTTTTGGGGGGCCCAGCTAAAAGGTTGAGAACCCCTGTACTAGATGATCCATCCAGAGCCTGGGAACCAAAGACTCATAATAGAATCTGCTCAGTTCAATTTATTAAAGGTATGTTGAAGTTTAAATAAAATATAGCCGAAATTATTTTATAAGAACATTTAAATTATTTAAAAAAATCTGCCAACATGCAAAGCTACATCTACTGCTAGCATAGTTAGCATGGATGAATATGGAATTGACAGACACTTCCATTACCATTAAATTACTTGATCTATAAACTTATATATCAATGTAGATGTCTTACAAAACAATATTGATGTTAATCTGTATATTAAAATATTACCATAGTAAACTAGCAGACGATTCTGAGGACTCTCATCCCATAGCTCGTTAGCTATTTGAAACGGGTCAGTTAGCTTTGCTCTGTGTCTTTTTTGATCATCTGCACAAAGATTATCAAAAGTAATAATACCTACACCCCTAGGTTAAGTTGTGTTGTGTTGTGTGGTATTAGGGTATATAAATAAACGGTAAATGTAAAATTAACAACAGCATCCCATCCAAACACAGATTACGCCAATGGCCAAACTAATGTTATAGAAATGTTAAACTGTTCATAAATACTGCATCTGCGTTGTATAATAATATGCAAACTGCAGTTGTTTAATAATTGCTAGTGACATTGGTGGTAACTGTATTTATTTGGGTAATTTTCTTATTTAAAAATATGCCAAAATTGAGGTGGCTTAAGGTAAAACAAGATTGACAAGAATCCTTTTCTTTCACCCCCATCTCAATGTATCTCTTTTTCATTCTCTTGGCCCACTGTCCCATTGTGAAATTGAGGCTTAATAAAAAAGAAAATGACAAATAGAAATTGTTCTAAAACTGTTTTTTATTCATTTCTGAAAGATGGACGAGTTTGTGAGTGCCAAACTTCTGGACTGGAACTTGCCTGAGTACATCCCTGCTTTTGAAGGTATGTGAGATAGATGATCAATTCATCCATCATCTCTACCCATACCTATGGAGGGTTGCGGGGGGGCTGGTGCCTATCTCCAGCTGTCATCGGGCGAGAGGCGGGGTACACCCTGGACAGCTGACCAGTCCATCTCAGGGCAACATAGAGATACACAGGACAAATAACCATGCACACACACTCATACCTAAGGCTTCAATCAAATACGATCATTTAGACGACACATAATTGGGCATGCTATTGAGTTTGACACTGAAACAGGAGAAAGTAGCACAGCTGAACTTCCTGACAGTTCAGTAGATCCTCATTTAAGTGTGCTAAGTGAGGTGGAATGCAGTGAGACTACAGCAGAGCCATGGGACTAGAGGATGACAACATAAAGGACAGAGTTGCACTCTTCTTAGCTAGGTTAAAAACAAAGCCCTCACAGACATTCAGTGGCATTAGAGATGTTGTTCAACACAGCTCTGGTCTAATCAGAGATGTAGTTGGTAGTTTAAAGAGAAAAACTCTTTCTTTCTTAAGAGAGATTGGTCACTCTGAGACTCCTAAAGCAGGGGACCTGATGGAGCAGTTCACAATAGCATCTGAACCATTTCAAGGCTTTGAATCAGAGTACAAGCAAATGAAATATTTCACCCAGTCTGGATTCTTCATACAACCAGAGGCAGTACCTCTCCCCGGCTTTTCCTATGTGCAAGACACTGATCAAGAGTCAGGGACTGTGAAACAAGTTGCTGTTCGGGACACTTTCCAGTATGTTCCCTTAAAATCTATGTTGAAGCTTGTTTTGGAAAGTCCAGGAACAATAGAGAAGATCTTCGAGTGGCGAGAATTTGAAAATACAGCCCTTGAGGATTTTAGAGATGACACAATATTTGGAACTAATCCGCTTTTTGCTGAAGATTTCTCTATTCCTTTGTTTCTTTACAGTGATGAGTGTGAGATGGTGAACCCGCTTGGCTCAAAAACATCAGTCCACAAACTAGGTTTTATGTATTTCACCATGAAATGCTTGCCACTGAAATATTTATCTAGTTTAAAGTCTCACTTCTTGTTGGCGGTGTACAAAACTGATGACGTGAAAACATATGGAATGAACACAATTTTAGACCCAATCGTGAATGAAATCAAAGACATGGAACTGAATGGTTTTCATATTGAAACCACACGTTTTACAGGCATTGTTAAAGCTGGAGTGGCACAGGTCTGTGGCGATAACCTTGGACTTAATGGGATTCTTGGTTACACTGAAAGCTTTGCAGGCAATAGTGTGTGTCGGTGGTGTCGGGTTCACAAGGAAGTGTTCAGGGTACAGACAGTTGAAGATCCTTCATCAATGCGTGACAAAGTTAACTACCATTCAGACTCAACTCTGCAGAAACCAGCTGAAACTGGCATCGAGAGAGAGTGCTCTCTTAACAAGCTGCAGTTCTACCATGTAACCGATAATGCTGCCCCTGATGTCATCCATGATATCCACGAAGGGATTGGTGGTTATGAAGCTAAGCTTGTGCTCAATGCATTGATGGGACAAAAAATTATCACTCTTGATCAGCTGAACTACAGGTATACAAGCTTTCATTATGGATTTTGTGATGTCCACAACAAGCCATCTATCATTAAACCCCAGGACTTGAAAAATACTGATGCTGGATTTAGGCAATCAGCATCACAAACATGGTGCCTACTAAGACTACTGCCCCTCATAATAGGGGATTTGATTCCAGAGGACAACAAATATTGGGAGTTGCTTCTTTCATTGTTGAGCTGCATGGAGTTTATTTTTTCTCCTTCATTAACAGAAGGAGCAGTAGTCTTTTTGAGATACATCATTGAGGAGCACCATTGTCTTTATTTAGAGCTCTTCCCAGACAGACATCTTAAACCCAAACACCATTTCATGCTTCATTATCCTGGAGCCATGAGGAAACTGGGGCCTGTGGTTCACTTCTGGTCAATGCGCTTTGAGGCAAAACATGGGTTTTTCAAAAGAGTGAGTCATGTTACCTGCAACTTTCGAAATATTTGTAACACCCAAGCCTACAGACATCAAATAATGATGTGTTACACTCTGCTGTCAGGCCAGATGTTTTGTCATGACTTTGAAGTTGGGCCAGGATTTACCAAACTTCTTGGTACTATAGAGGATTTTGAAACTGTTAAAAGTGGGTTTGAAGGAGTTGCTGTTTTTACAGAAGTGTACTTACCATCTTGGATTAAGTACAAGGGTACTTACTACAGGACAGGAATGATGCTATTTATGTCTCATACAAATGATTGTGAGCCTCAGTTTGGAACTATTCAGAGAATTGTTGTAGTTGTAAAAAATTAAACTCATTGTAAAAAAAATGGGAAACGATTGGATTTGAAAGGCATTTTTTTGCCTTTACCGTTTCCCTTACCTCAATGATTAAAGCAGTGGATATTGATTCCATTGCTGACTACAAGGAGAATTGCAGTGACTTCTTCATTTCACTGCGATACAGGCTATTTTAAACCTGATGGACCTGTGGAGAGGAGTATCAGATTCACCAACATCACTTTTGTAAGTATACATATAAATGCCACCCAAAAAATCCCACTGACTATAATTTCTTAGATGAAAAAATTTTGAATATTTTGTGTTTATTAACATGATTTTTTTGGTAGTCCTTTATTGCTAATATTTTAGTATTTTTGACAAATCTGATACCATAATTATTGTTTTCATATGCAATACCATGTAACCAGCAGTAAAATCAGAATCCTACATACTTTATAAATTCTTAGTGGAAATTTCTTATATAATTTTAATGGTTATGTAGGGGCTTACCCTGCTGATAAATCGTTGTGTTTTTTTTACTAGGATTCAAGCCCTAAACAAACTGAGCCATGGTTTGTACACCAGCTGACCAATTGCAGCACTTGGCACCTGTCAATGATGGAACAGTGTTTGTAAGTCTTATTATCCATGCAGAATTAAAATGGGATCTTATTCTTATAATTTCCCTTCCAAAGTTCCCTCTAACTATTCCCAAGGTTTTACTGAAGGTTCAGGTTGTCTTGGCAGATGTAACTAGATTATTTTTCTCTGTTCATATATTATTAGAATATCCGGTACTCCACAAAACACCTGATGGGAGATCAATAGTTCACAGTCTTGAAGAAAGCCATCACATTTCTATAAGTGAGAGAAGATCCATGGTCAGGATACTTGTGTCACATCTGATGGAGTGCTTTGGAGAAAAGTGAGGATCTTTTTAAACCTATTATTGACTCTTTTTTTGCATATAATTGTGAACCAAATCAGACCTTCAATCCTTAGTGTTGTATCGCAATTAAGGCTTTTCAAAATACACATTGGACAAATAACCATGAACACACACTCAGACCAATTAACATAACAGACATGTTGTTGGACTGTGGGAGGAAGCCGGAGTACCCAGAGAGAACACACACATGCACAGGGAGAACATGCTAATTCCATGCAGAAAGACCCCAGGCCAGGATTTGAACCCAGAACCTTCTTGCTGCAAGACAGCAGTGCAGCCTCACTAAAATAAACTATTTTTAGAATAAGTGTACGGACAATATTTTAAGTTATTGGGTGTCATGATAAAGTAAAATGTAAATTTTGTTTTGTAGTCCAACCTCCAACCACAGAGTCATTGCTGGCGTCATCTATAGAGGAGCAGTTTCCTTGCCTGAAGGACAGTCATGGTACAAGCTATGTAAGTAAAGTTTGAGATCACATTATTATAAGAAATTAAAAATAAAGGAAATTAAAAACTCACATAAAAGTCAGCAAACTGTATCTTGCCATCATCTGTATTAATGCCTGTGCAAAATAGTAATAGCAATTGCAGATTTTTAATATGTGAAGTTTTACACTGCATACTGACTCACATGTGCCACCGTTTGAGTTTATCTTCTCAAATGTAATCTTCTCTGTGGGCTGCCATCTTGGAATCATGTGGAAGGCGAAAAATATCAAACCTGCCTCGAATGACTTTTTGCTCAGCAGATATCTCTCGTGTGCGGCGGGCTTTAGCACCTTTCATGCTGCCCTAATCACTTTCTCCTAATCATTGTCCTCACCTGTCTCTCCAATCATCCACACCTGATCCTCCTCACCTCCTGCCTTTAAGACCCGTCACTTCCCTTCACTCAGCACCGGATCATTATTGATGTCTCGTGTGCCTACCTTGTTGTCCTCCTTCCTGATCGTCCGATGTCCTGTCTCTCCGTTCCTGCCGTCATCATCATCATCACCACCATCATCATCACTTCAGCCAGCAGCCCTTCAATAAACATCCTGCACCTTTCCACAGTGTCTGCGTTTGGGTCCATGCGTTCACACACAGCACTCTCTGACAGCACCAAAGTATGCTGAAGATCTGCTGCCGCTATGCACTCTTTCTTTAGGGTGTTTGTTGAAGTTAAACTGTTCTTACATATTTTTTAATCATAAAGCTGATTATCTGTCATCACTTGTCGGAATTATAATTCTTTTTTTGTATGATCTACAACAGAACCTACTGTAACTCCAGAGCGGGCCATCCAGATGACAGAATGGCTAAAAAACAATATCTGGCCACAATCACAGGTTGCCCAGTATATGCTGGAGACCGCCATCCAATGAGCACAGTGGATTAGAAGTAATGGGACTATGTCAATCAAATAAATAATCGCTGAGTTTCCACGTTTGGTTCATACTCCGGGCATGGTGACCATTATTCTCATACAGTAAATTTCACAAATCAGTTGTTGTGTCTAACAATATATTGTTACATGTTTGTATTCTTCTATTGTAAGATTTCTCAGGACTTCTTTGTGAGAGCTGGAACCCTGTGTTCTCACCAAAGATAAGCCGCATGGCCAGAAAAGAAGACGCAGCTAACTGTCTCTTCAACATAGATTTGCTTCCAGCAGGTTTTGACATTTCAGAAAGTCATTTACTTTGTTTAATTTTCTTTCGATTATAGAATTAGCCTAGCTATGACATTTTGGCCTAAGCTAAACAAAAGGGACAGAACACACTGGTAGTATGTATTATAAAATTTTTTAAATTAGTTTTACTCATAAACTCTCTCTGTGCACAATTTATTTAAAACACAAAGAATTCTGAGGGAAGAAAATTGTAAAAGTTTCACAAAACTGAGGTCTTCAATCATCAGCTTTTCCGTACCAGGCGTAAGCCTGGTGTGATGTCACTGTATCTTTTTCTGATGGGGTAATCTGTCGGCCCGCTCTTCTCAGCCACTGTGTCTGCATACACAGTCGTCCCTTTAAGGAATTGGCAAAAGATCACAGCTTCAGCAGCAAGTAGCGTCACTGATCAGCGCAAAAGGGCGCCAGAGCAGCAGAAATAACAAGAGATCAACATGAAAGGAGCAGGGCTTGTTGCTGCTTTTCTGTAAAGAGTGCGGTGTGAAACAAGGACCCAAACGCAGACGCTGGTTAGTGCGAGGATATTTATTAGAGAGTGATGCTGGTGGAAGAGGTGGTGATGGTGACGGTTACGGCAGGAATGGAGAGACAGGACATCGGATGAGCAGGACGGGTAACAGCAGGACAACACACCATGGAGACATCAACAATGATCCGGCGCTGTGTGAGGGGAAATGACGGGTCATAAACACAGGAGGTGAAGAGGATCTGTTGTGGTTGATGGAAGAAACAGGTGAGGATGATGATTAGGAGAGGGTGACTAGGGCAGCATGACAGGACCCCCCCTTTAAAGGTGGATTCCAGATGCCGTTGAGAGAGGACCCTTGCCAGGGTGGGTGGAGGGGGCCCCCGGAAGGAGGGCCCGAGTCTCTGTGGATCTAGTGATGGGGACTGGTCCTCCGTGACCCTCTCCAGGGACTCTTGCGACCCATGGGGAAATGTCGGTCCCCGGAGAGCTGTCACTGTGACTGCCAGGAAGACAGCAGCAATGATGGCGGCAGGCTCTGGGACTGGCTCACTGGCAGTAACAGACTGGCTGACTGGAGAAGCTGACCTCGACGGGATTTCGAGTGCCGGAGGACTGGGAGGAGCCGGTGCACTGATCGTGCTAGGGAGGACCGGGGACGAGCAGACAGCTTGCACTTACTCCCCGGAAGCGGCCCTACCTCGACGGCGTCACTGCCTGCTGTGAGACGGCAGAAGAGGCTCATGTGGTCCAGGACCCGTCCCCGGAGAACAGAACGCCAGCCTTGTCCCGATGAAAGCGGACCGCTGCTCTGAGTCGTCCTCGCCTCGGATGTTGTTTCGGCCGACGCAGCCAGACAGGGAGAGACTGAACAGGTGGACGGAGGTGCTGCATCGGAGGATCTGATGAGGGAGCAGCGGCCGCGCAGGCAGTAGGTGAGGGGGCGGCGCTCTGCTCCCCGCTCCTGGAAACAGTTCCGGCGCGGCCACTGCTCCCTCATCAGATCCTCCGCCGACCGATGCAGCACCCCCGCCTGTAGCCAGATGGTGGAGACGGAGAGGGTGGACCGACAATCTCGTCCCACGCTTCCTGGCAAACCCTCTCCGCCTCGTTCCGCAGCGTGGTGAGATCCTGGGCGGAGAACACATTCCGGAACTGAGGGAGAACTTTGAGGATCCTGGACAGGTTGGCCCAGACGTCCTTATACAGGGCAGCGATCTCCTGGGTGAGTGCTGGGTCCATCTTTACGGCCGGATCATTCTGTCAGGGAGTGTGGTGTGTGAACGCATGGACCCAAACGCACACTGGTTAGTGCGAGGATATTTATTAGAGTGCTACTGGTGGAGGAGGTGATGATGGTGACGGCAGGAATGGAGAGAAAGGACATCGGATGAGCAGGACGGGTAACAGCAGGACAACACACCATGGAGAAATCGACAAGGAGAAGTGACGGGTTATAAAGGCAGAAAGTTAAGAAGGATCAGGTGTGGTTGATGGGAGATACAGGTGAGGGCGTTGGTTAGGAGAGGGTGAATAGGGCAGCATGACAGTCTCTGTTCGCTGTTGTTATAAACCGCTTCGCCAGCAACTCTTCTTATTCTTACAAAGCAGGTTGTTTGGCGACGTCTGCTCATTTCCCTCTGAATTACAACCAATCAGCATGACTTAACCACAGCTCCCGCTGAGCGGCTCAATCTGGTCATTCCGAGTCCTACATCCCCCCAGACTTGTTCTCTGTTGGTTCCTGAAATGGCCCCGAAAACGGCCCTGTCACCCTTCTATCACCTGAAGAACATTTCTAGGATTAAAGGACTGATGTCACAAAAACTCATCCATGCGTTTATCTTCAGAAAAATTGATTACTCAATTTTGAGTTTAAAGGGGCTATATGCAATTTTCTGAAATTTAAACTCGTGACTGACACCTGTGGCCAAAAAACAGAACTGTTTCTTTCTGCTCGCTCTCGCAGCGCGCGCTCGTACACCGGTCTACGCCGGTTTTCTGAAGAAAGAAAACAAAAAAATACAGTTTAAATACAGTCTGGAGTGCAAAGTAAAGCCCCTTTCAAAGGGCCATGAAAAACGGTAATTTTCCAGACTTCATCTGTTTTGCTTTTGTCTGAAAGCAATCTTCCGGACTTTGTCCAGATACGCTTTACCGGTAATTTTACGGATGAATACCTAGTAACAAGAGCAGACTTTTGGTGGTATGGTGTTTGCATTCAGACAGTCAGGTAATGTTCCGGGAAATCTGGAGGGGTGTGGGGCGGTGGGGAAAAGGGGAGAGGGGCCGGGAACGCTGTGAGCGCACACATTGATGACGTATAAATGTCACTATTTTCCTTTCAGCTTCTTTATCGATATCTCTTAAGCGTTTCCATGTGCGCAAAATTGCACACATCACAAAGACGAGCGCTGCAAGTAGATCTGCTGTTTCATCTACCATCTTTGCAATAATCCCTCTGTTTGGGGAAATGACGTACGCCCGCCGCACTAAGCTTACGTAATATTCACATATAACCCCCCACTCCCCACCCCGCAGACATTCATAAGGATCCTCCGGTACATTTCTTGCTGTGTTAAAGCAGCCGAAAGGCAATGTTCCGGATAAAAGGGGTGTGCTTGAAAACACAACTCCGGTTAAAGACTGTATGGAATTGTCCGTAAATATTCCAGAATATTCCATAATATTCTGTCTGAAAACGGCTTAAGTAAGCCTTGGAGTCAAGATAGGAGGAGGAAAGAAAGGCCGGGGTTTCTACACTGATGGAAACAAGATTTCCCTATTTCTTGATCTTCATTAAGATATGTCATTTAGAATAGGACATCGTCATAAAATTATGTCTGTCACCATTGCACATTACAAAGCTGCTGGCGATGTAGGAATGTCTGTTTTGAGATGTGTCATCCTATGCCAGTGTCTTCTGACCTTAAAAGCTATTATTTTATGGTTGTCTTTTTCTAAGTTGGGTCATCTAGAGAAACTTGACAAAGTTCCATTTTACAGACAAACAGGGGGATGTTGCTTTTTTGTTGCTGCCAGTGCTTCTCCTAACTGCTCCATACAAAGTTGGAAGGAACGTTTTTCGACCAAGCAGCTTGGAGGTTCGCAAGGCCTTCATTGACATCCAGCCTGTGAGTTCAGTTATTTTTAACTTCAGTTATTATCTACAGCCATTTATGAAACCCTATTTTTATGCCTCAATCTTTTCTTTCTTTCTCTTTTTTTAATCCCCTTCACCTCAGAATGGAACAAACATGGTGGGGTATCTGAATGGGGCCACAACAGACTACCCACATGTCCTTATACTTGGAGAAGACCATCAATATTCCCAAGCATTTGTGGTCATCAATGGGACTGCTTTGGAATACCCATCACTTTTGGGTGCAATTGATGGGTGTTTTAAAACATTTTTTGTGTTTGATGTCAACTACCCAAAACCGTGTGCACAGATTTGGGAATTCATTCAGACAGTCATCTTTGAAATACCTGGTCACGAATCAAATGCTGTGAAACTAATGAGGGCTCAGTTGGCTATGATGTAAGGTGATGTTTTGCTGACTAAAACACATAGAGGCCAGTGTTCCTAGATGTTGATTTTAATTTACTTCAGTAGTTCTTTCATTGGCATTGTTTGAACATTTAATTTAACATTTTCAAAATGTTTTTTAAGTTTTGTAATTGCCTTTAAAATTTTACATTTACATGAATGAAATGAACTGTTTTAACAAACATGAGCTAAAAGTAATGTTTTTTTTATTCACCATTGCAGATTTATTGATTTTTGTTTTTGATGCATTTTAAAAAGATGAGTTTTCAATAAAGAATTGACAGACATGACTCATACATTGTTAATTTCTGTTTGAGTTATTTATTTAGCATTCAATTTTTTCCATAACATTTTATTGTATAATTAGGTCATTTTATCCCAAGTATTAGTAATTTAATAACCCAAATTTTGGGTTTCCTTTTAACCCACATTTGGGTAGCCTTACCTGTACGGTTGGGTCATTTTAACCCATTTTTAGAGTAGAAAACATAATCCAATATGCTGGGTAAAACCCATAACCCAACCCTGCTGGGTTAAAATAACCCATGGCTGGCACGGTCCACATTTGACCCAGCACTTGGGTTAAAAATAACCCACATTTTTTTAACCCAGCATTTTTAAGTGTATATATCGTTGTCCTTGATATTAATTTAGCTAATCTGTGATGGTGTGGTAGAAGTCCAAATGCATGCCATTTATTGCAGACAAATACATATTGCAATTTGAGATCTCTAGCACAAAGAAAAACTGAGTTCCATTTGCTCAAACAAAAAATTTTACTATAATCCCGGGTCTCCCCTACATACATGTTTGTTGAAAAAAAAAAAAAAAGTAAAGTTTAATTTAATCGCAAATTACCCACCCACCCCCAGACAGGTCCGTGAAAGAAGTTTGTGTCATTCACTGATGTCTTTGATTAACTTGAGCACAGCTTTTTATCAACCTTTGACTTGACTGTGACAGTAGTTTAACTTACCTCTACATGCTTGTGCAGGTTTGATGTGGAATTCTTAAAAGCTGCTACCTCGGTCTCTGGGCAAACTGAAGTGGCTGTAGCTGAAGTGGTCACTTAAATACGGACAGGAGTTAACATAATTTTCTTTAAGTTTAACTTTATTCGACCGTGTCTCTGTTTGCTGGATCCATACCAATGTTAGATGCTTCCATCTTCATCCTTATTGGTGGCAGTTCTATCCATCATGCATTGCAGTGTTTACGGGGCGCAATATTTTTAACCATATTATTATTTAATTTTTTTACTCAGTAATGCATATAGTTGAAAATGTAGCAAAGTAAAATACTTGGGTAAAAGTAAAATTACAGACTTTAAAAAGTACAATTACATAAAAAAAAACTACTCAATTACATTAAAGCTGCAGTCCGGAGTATTTAAGGAAGAGAGATTTTTTTGAATCCAATGTACCAAGGCCCCTTCCAAAACACTCTCCCCTCCCCTTCCTTCCCTCCAACCTCACTACAGCAGTTGTGCAAGCGCATCACCTGTGGCAACACAGCGAGTCAAAGTAAGCAGCAAGCGCTACTGAGCACCACCCGATTGTATTTTTGCTATGGACATTTCAGAGGTGAGCAACTTCTGCATGACTGATGCTCTCTCACAATATGGCAACTGTAAACGGGAAGACACGGAGCGGTCTGTGTGCGCGGCCCCATGTTCACGTTTGCACGATCCGCATGCAAGTTGATTGACAGCCGACAATGCGGAAACTCGAATTCTGTTGAATAAAAAATTCAGCGCTCAGTGTGAAGTGCAGTGGGGTCTACGGGAGGAAGATGGTATTAAGAAAAATAAGTGTTGTGGAGCACTATACTTTCATCATAGTATTGAACCCCACTATCATAAAGATTTATAAAACTTTGATACATAAATAAACTCAGCAAAAAAAGAAACGTCCCTTTTTCAGGACTGTGTATTTCAACAATAATGTTGTAAAAATCCAAATAACTTTACAGATCTTCATTGTAAAGGGTTTAAACAATGTTTTCCATGCATGTTCAATTAACCATAATCAATTAATTAACATGCACCTGTGGAATGGTCGTTAAGACCTTAACAGCTTACAGAAAGTAGGCATTTAAGGTCACAGTTCTAAAAACGCAGGACACTAAACAGACTTGTCTACAGACTGTAAAAAACACCCAAAGAAAGATGCCCAGGGTCCCTGCTCATCTGCGTGAACGTGCATTAGGCATGCTGCAGGGAGGCATGAGGACTGCTGATGTGGCTAGGGCAATAAATTGCCATGTCCGCACTGTGAGACGCCTAAGACAGCGCTACAGGGAGACAGGAAGGACAGCTGATCATCCTCGCAGTGGAAGACCACGTGTAACAACACCTGCACAGGATCGGTACATCCGAATATCAAACCTGCGTGACAGGTACAGGATGGCCACAACAACTGCCCGAGTCACACCAGGAACACACAATCCCTCCATCAGTGCTCAGACTGTCCGCAATAGGCTGAGAGAGGCTGGACTGAGGGCTTGTGGGCCTGTTGTAAGGCAGGTCCTTACCAGACATCACCAGCAACAACGCCGCCTATGGGCACAAACCCACCTTCGCTGGACCAGACAGGAGTGGCAAAAAGTGCTCTTCACTGATGAGTCACGGTTTTGTCTCACCAGGGGTGATGGACGGATTCGTGTTTATCGTTGAAGGAATGAGCGTTACACCGAGGCCTGCACCCTGGAGCGGGATCGATTTGGAGGTGGGGGGTACGTCATGGTCTGGGGCGGTATATCACATCACCATTGGACCGAGCTTGTTGTCATTGCAGGCAATCTCAATGCATTGCGGTATAGGGAAGACATCCTCCTCCCTTATGTGGTACCCTTTATGCATGCTCATCTGGACATGATCCTCCAGCAGGACAATGCCACCAGCCATACTGCTCGTTCTGTGCGTGACTTTCTGCATGACAGCAATGTCAGTGTTCTGCCATGGCCAGCGAAGAGCCCGGATCTCAATCCTATTGAGCGCGTCTGGCACCTGTTGGATCGCAGGGTGAGGACTAGGGCCATTCCCCCCCAGAAATGTCCAGGAACTTGCAAGTGCCTTGGTGGAAGAGTGGGGTAACATCTCACAGCAAGAACTGACAAATCTGGTCCAGTCCATGAGGAGGAGATGCTCTGCAGTACTTCAAGCAGCTGGTGGCCACACCAGATACTGACTGGTACTTTTGATTTTGAGCCTCCCTTCATTCAAGGACACATTATTCGATTTCTGTTAGTCACATGTCTGTGAAAATTTTTTTGTTTGTCTTATGGTGTCGACTCTTTTAGTGTTCATACAAATATTTACACACATTAAGTTTACTGAAAGTAAAAACAGTTGAAAGTCAGGGGACGTTTCTTTTTCTGCTGAGTTTATATTCTCCGGACTGCAGGTTTAACCCAAGTAAATGTAATTTGTTACTTTCCACCTATGCATCTAGCTGTGGACAATGACTGAAAACAAGTTTGTCTCAGTTCCCAGAACTGAGGTTTAGAAAGAGGGTGTGGCGGCATGGGAAAGCCTCATATCACACCATGGAAATACGTTTGGCTCTAATTTCTACATAGATCATCTGATCTGCACCAAATTTAACAACATGGAAATTGGTCCAACCCCTGACAGATATGTAAGCAAATATTTTGTGGACATGGCCTAATTTTGTCCACAACACACCCTAGAAGCATTAAGACAATCAGCCACAATGCAATGCGTTCAATTAGAATTGTGAAATTCAGTGCATACATGTAGTTTCTAAAGACCTCTACAAAAGTCTACACCCAGTGTCCATGCTCCACAGGTAGTCGGCCATTTTGGTCAAAAACTGCCCTTTTTTGCCTTTTAAATACTTAGCCTGATGATAAATTCTGCTTGACAAAGTGGAAGCATTGAAGTGAAGTTCAGGCGACGGCAAACGAGTCCCACAGTTGCAGGACAGGCCGTTCAAGGCTGCTTGCAGCTTTAATTTCTCTAGTAAAACTACTCTACACAGTACTGCCAATGCCGCCTTGTTTATTTACTCCAAAGTCACGTTTTATCTTGTGAGATTTTGTGATGTTTCCCGTCTGAGCTAGGAACGTTCATTAGTAAAACAGTCTGAGTGTGGTATTTCATCATTTTTGAGTGGCCACACAACACACACTGTAGGACCAAAACTGTTATATCCATGACAATGCTGTGTGAACCAGAAATCAGACCTGGTTAGAAAGTGATAGACCCCACATCTCACCGTCATTCCTAAGAATGTTTAAAAAGAAGTATTGAGTTTTTATTTTCTAATATATTTTGCAAAGGGAAAACCTTAAATATTTTTAATAGTATAATAGAAGCACAGTGGCACGGTTGGTAGCACTGTTGCCTTGTTGCAAGAAGGTCCTGGGTTCAAATCCCAGCCAGGGCTCTTTGTGCATGAAGTTTGCATGTTCTCCCTGTGCATTCGTGGGTTCTCTCCAGGTACTCCGGCTTCCTCCCACAGTTCAAAAACATTACAGTTAGGTGTACTGGTTTCTCTAAATTGCCCTTAGGTATGAGTGTGTGCGTGCATGGTTGTTTGTCCTGTATGTTTCTGTGTTGCCCTGTGATGGACTGGCAACCTGTCCAGAGTGTACCCGTCCACTCGCCCTGTGACTGCTGGAGATAGGCACCAGCCCCCCTGCATAAGATGGATGGGTACAGAAAATGGATGTATAGTAAATCTGTGTAAGACTGAGCAGACTAGTTTTCACTTGTGTGTGTTCTAATGTGAAGATTCAAAGCCTTTCTCTGTGTGAAAGATTTCCCACATGTTTCACAAGAAAAGGGCCTCTCACCTGTGTGTGTTCTCATGTGATCATTCAAAGCTGCACTTGTTTTGAAAGATTTTCCACATGTTTCACAAGAAAAAGGCCTCTCACCTGTGTGTGTTCTTATGTGAACATTCAAATCCCCACTTGTTATGAATGATTTTCCACATGTTCCACAAGAAAAAGGCCTCTCACCTGTATGAATCTTCTTGTGGATATTTAAATTACTAATTTGAGAGAAGCTTTTTCCACACAATTGACATGAAAAAGGTTTCTCACCTGTGTGTGTTCTCATGTGAACATTCAAAGCCCCACTCGAAATAAAATATTTTCCACATGTTTCACAAGTAAAAGGCCTCTCACCTGTGTGGGTTCTCATGTGAACATTCAAAGCCCCACGTTGTATGAAAGCCTTTCCACAAGTTTCACATGAAAAAGGCCTCTCACCTGTGTGTGTTTTCAAGTGAACGTTTAAATCACTATGCTGTATAAAAGATTTTCCACATGTTTCACAAGAAAAAGGCCTCTCACCTGTGTGTCTTCTCATGTGAACAGTCAAAACCCCACATTGTGTGAAATATTTTCCACATGTTTCACAAGAAAAAGGTCTCTCACCTGTGTGTGTTCTCATGTGAACGTTCAAATCCCTGTGATCTATAAAATATTTTCCACATATTTCACAAGAAAAAGGCCTCTCACCTGTATGAATTTTCTTGTGGCGATTTAAATGTATAATTCGAGTGAAACTTTTTCCACATGTTTCACAAGAAAAAGGCCTCTCACCTGTATGAATTTTCTTGTGGAGATTTAAATGACTAATTTGAGAGAAACATTTTTCACATGATTGGCATGAAAAAGGTTTTTCACTAGCATGGGTTTTGTAATGTTTTTCCAAGTTATACTGACTCTCACAACGTCGCCCACAAATATCACATTTGAAAGACCTTTTCTTTGTATCGGTAACAGACTGACTCTCTGACACCGTGGAGCTGCTTCCTTCCTGATCTTTGCTCTCAACTACAGGAGAGTTAGGAAAGGAAAGATGCTCAGTTAGTTCTCCTTCACTCAAATCATCTTCGTGAAAAGAAGAAGTCTCCATCAAAGCAATGGACTGCTTCTGGACAAGCTGCTCTCCCTCCTGACTGCTGGAAAGATCCCTCTGGTTCTGTTTAGTCGCTAAATGTTCTGGTTCCTGCATTTCATGTGTAAACACTGAAGAATGTGGTTCCTCCTTTTCTTTGTCTATCAGTGAAGGTTCTGGTTCCTCTTCCTCTTTTATATATGGAGGTTCTGGGTCTTCCTCTTTTATACATGGAAGTTCTGGGTCTTCCTCTTCCTCTTTTATACATGGAAGTTCTGGTTCATCCTCTTCCTCCTTTATACATGGAGGTTCTGGTTCATCCTCTTCCTCTTTAATACATGAAGGTTCTGGGTACTCCTCCTCTTCTTCTTCTTTAATCCATGAAGGTTCTGGGTACTCCTCCTCTTCTTCTTCTTTAATCCATGAAGAATCTGGTTCCCCTTTTTCTTTAATCAGTGGAGGTTCTGGTTCCATTCGTTTCTCTTCATTCCACTGAGGTTCTGCTTCTTCCCGCTCATGACTGGACCTCCTCCTCCTCTTGTTCCAGACCTGTTGGATGGCTTTAGCGTTCACCTCAATGGAGTCATCTGGCTTTTGGAGATCTGTGGGGACAAAGGAAAAGATCATTCGTATTTTTTAACCTCATGCATCAGCCTGGTTGTTCCTGAGATCCTGAACTGTAGATCACACGTTTCAACCAAAATTACTTTAATTCTGTTCATTTAAAGACGACAAGTTATATATATATATATATATATATATATATATATATATATATATATATATATATATATATATATATATATATATATATATATATATATATATATATATATATATATATATATATATATATATATATATATATATATATATATATATCTTGGGTATTCTGGCCAGAAAAAAGAATGTGCCCATTAAGTAAATTAATTCTTAGACAGACAGAGAGAGAGAGAGATGTATTTGGAGGATCAGTCTCAAGAATTGTGGATCCTAAGAGTGACTGCTACTCATCATTACCTGCTGTCCTGATTGGCAGCACCGCAGCTGTATTGCTTTGATCACAAAGGGCTCCAATTATACTATCACGTTTGTAAAGAGCTGAACTGCCCCTCTAAATGAAATTCTGACTCCGAGAAAGGGTCCAAAGAGCTAGCCGCTGTTCTAAAATTGTAACTAGTATGCCATCTCTTGTTTTATAAAACTTTTTTTGAGAGTGCTGCTACAGCAGCACAACTGTGGCTGAGATAGGGAGAGATAGACAAGTTCTTTGAGAGAGCTGCTTTTGCAGCGCAACTGTTGCTGAGAGAGAGACAGAGAGACAGACAGAAACAGACAGAACCTCTATGTAACATTTAATTCATCATTCTGATCATTCAAGATGGTTCAATAAATGGGATCAAAGACTTTTGTAGCCAGAACACTAGTGTTTCCAGTTGCCCCGAAAGTACAGTGAGCGACATCTCAGAAAAAATCCAGACAATCATAGATCAACACCCGAAACTGGAAAAGCTCGTTATCCACACAGAATCAACTGATGTAGCCAAAAAACAGTCATAGATTCTGAAGAGAGATTTCTCTGATCTGCTACAAAGACTTGATGGACTTAACATAACCATCTTTATCAGCGGACCAGTCCCTGAAGGGAATGATGAACGATACAGTAGAATTTGCATGCTCCATTGATGGTTGAAGACAAAATCTGTTGAATAATCGATCTCATTTATTAATACTTTTTAAATATTTGGATGTCGTAAGCATCTGTTCAGGGAAAACCGACGTTATCTCAACAAGACCGGAGTGAGACTGCTGACCTCTGACATGTTCTGTTATCTAAATCGGAAAGCTAAACACTTAATAAAGCACCCAAGGACTGACCTCGAAGCATGGCCTGTGAACAAACGTTTCCCCAAACCCACCAAGTGAAGATGACGCCACTAGCTCAGACAGATGCACAACCCGCAGAGATTAACAGAAAACAAACACTTCCTAGCTCTTCTATGACCGCACCAGCAGCGAGCAAAGATGTACAGCGCTCCATCCTGGGACCCCTCCTATTTAATATCTACATGCTCCCACTAGCCCAGATTATAACAACAAATTACCATAGCTACCATAACTATGCAAATGATACTTAGCTTTACATTACAATGTCACCAGTTGGCTTTGAACCTATCCAAACCCCAAGTAAATCCATCCAGCAAATCAATAGATGGATATGCCATAACTCTCTCCAGCCTAACAGAAACAAAACTGAAGTAATTATTGTTGGACCTAAAGAGGAACGATCAAGGGTCAGCAGACAGCTTCAGTAAATAAAGCTAGAAACTAATGATCAGGCCCGAAATCTAGGTGTAATGATGGACACAGATCTGAACCTCCAAGGTCACATAAAGGCAATCACAAAGTCAGCCTTCTGTCACCTGAAGAACATTTCTAATATTAAAGGACTGATATCACAACAGGAGCTCGACAAACTCATCCATGCATTTATCTTTAGTCGGATTGATTGCTGCAAGTGTCCTCACAGGTCTGTCTAAAAAGTCAATTAAGCCTCGTTTCCACTGAGCGGAACGGTGCGGCTCGGTCCAGTATTGCGTAATTCTGACTTTTCATGGGAGCTTTTCCACTGCCTACCGAATTCTCATTGAGCAGGCGGGGTTTACCCTGAACGCTTGTGTGGCATCATCCTGGAGGGACAACGAAGTGGGTGACACGTGAAATACACAGAAGATGAGGAAGAAACAATAGAGTCCATCCAGCAGCTCATGGTTGTCTTTCCTGCTTTTTGTTTTTTTCTTTACACAAATATGACCCGCTGTATTTAATAAAAGGCTCCGTGAGGCGAGCAGAAGAAAAACCAAAAAGCTGTCCTTATTACATGAATGAACTGAACAGAGGACTGGCGTGTAAAGTTATCGCGGGGGTGAGGTTTAAACTTACTGCAGTGTTTAAGTTTACCCAATCAAAGGACAGGTTATATGATGCTCCTCTGGGCCTTTCCTCCCGAGGAGCTGGCCCAAGTGGCTGGGGAGAGGGAAGTCTGGATCTCCTTGCTTAAGCTGCTGCCCCCGCGACCCAACCCCGGATAGTCGGAAGAAAATGGATGGATGGATGGTTATATGATGCCAGTAGCTCCGACCATCGTCCTGTGGACCTTCACCTGAAGGAGGACCATTAATGGACCAGTACGGGCCTGCTGTATGGGCCACTTTTACAATGAAAACAACCAAAAAGGCGGACCGGACCGCTCAGTGGAAACGAGGCATTAGACGGCTGCAGCTGATCCAGAATGCTGCTGCTCGTGTCCTCACTAGAACCAGGAAAATAGAGCACATCAGTAGAGCACCCAGTTCTAAAGTCCTTACACTGGCTCCCTGTAGTTTAGAGAATAGACTTCAAAATACTCCTAGTAGTTTATAAATCATTGAATGGCCTAGCGACAAAGTATGTTGAAGATCTACTGTCGCTATACGATCCCCCCAGACCACTCAGGTCCTCTAATTACAGTCTACTCAACATCCCAAGAATTAGAACCAAACATCAAAAAGCAGCTTTCACTTTTTATGCTCCTGTAATCTGGAACAAACGTCCAGACAAGTCGAAAGCTTCTGAAACACAGTTATTTTAGATTAAGGCTAAAACCCCATCTGTTTAGAACTGCCTTTGAATAATGTTTTCATGCATCATCTGTTTTGTGTGTTTCATGCTTTATTGCTGCTTTTATTTTATCCTACATTCATGCCTGCTTTTTTGTAATGTTTCTACGTGTCATATGCTCTGTGTGTGTGTTTTATGCTTTATTGCGGTTTTTACTTTATCTCCTAATCATGTAAAGCACCTTGAATTACCTTGTTGTTGAAAGTGTGCAATACAAATTCAATTCAATTCAAAAACACTTTATTGATCCCAGAGGGAAATAAAGTGTTGTTGTAGCTCATATAATAAATTCTTTAAGGAATTGTTGTAGATAATGATGGCTGTGATTGCAGCGAAACTGAAGAAGCCTCTGACTGAAGACACTCTGTTGTTGTATGATAGCCTCATGAAGAGAATGCTCAGGGTGTCCATATTTTTTTTGATTTTATGAAGAATCCTTCTTTGCATCATCATCTCCAGATGTTCCACAGTCAACTCCAGAGCAGAACCAGCCTTCTTTATCAGATTCTTTAGCCTTTTTAAGTCCCTGGCTCTAATGCTGCTACCCCAACAGATGATTGCAGAAGAGATTACACTCTCCTCAACAGACCTGTAGAAAATCTGCAGAATCATTCTGCAAACACTGAAGGACCCTAAGCTTCCTCAATAAGTACATTCTGCTCTGTCCCTTCTTGTAGACGGCTTCATTGCTGCGCCTCCAATCCAGTCTGTTGTTCAGGTGAACACCAAGGTGTTTATACTCCTCAACCACCTCCACCTCTTTACCCATGATGGAAACAGTGTTTGACTTATCCATTTTTCTTTTGAAATCTACATTCTGTATACTCCTCAAAATGTCCTTGTCTCCCACCCTGAAGGCTCTTCTTGTTTAGCAGTTCCTTCAGATCACTGGTGATCCACGGTTTGTTATTAGGGAAGCGTGTCACTGCTCTGGTGGGGATTATGTTGTCCACACAAAAAATATAGGGAGTCACACACTCAGTCATGGCATTGATGTCCTCTCGATGTACTTGGCAAAGAGTCATCCAGTCTGTGGTCTCAAAACAACCCTGCAGGGCTTCTTCAGCTTCATGTGACCATTTTCTTACAGTTCTCTTTGTCACAGGTTGCCTCTGAACAAGTGGTTTATATTCTGAGCAGAGAAAAACAAGATTGTGATCTGATTGTTCCAGAGGAGGTCTAGGATTTGACATGTCTCTAGGGATGGGTATCGTTAGGCCTGGGGCGGTAACTGGATTACCGCCATACCTCGGTCACGTAATGCCCACCGCGGGTCTGAGTGCCTCACAGTCATCACCGCCCACAAAAAAAAAAAAGAAGCCCCGCACACCTGTGTGTGAGCGCAATTTTTTTGTGATGCATAACATTTCATGTGTGTGCATTTCAAGCCATGGATGCATGCACAAATAAAGTCAGCCCTCCCAGTTGAAGGGAAGAAGAAATATGGGGGCCAGTGTTTCCCACAGATTTGTAAGCAATGTGTGGTGGTCGGCTGGGGGGGGGGGGTTTTAGAGGACGCCCTCCACATGTGATCCCGACAGACGTGGAGAGGCTGTCTGTGTGTATGTTTTTGAGAGGTTAGAGAGAAAGCGAGAAAGACGCGTGAGTGACAGAGAGACGAAGAAAGAGCATGTGTTTTAAATAGCGTAAAAAGAAAAACGAAACGCAATATGTGACGGTCGAGGTTAATTTTTTTTTTGGTCTGTGTTTAATCTGTAGCGCACCGCCACAGATTCATCCATGTGTGGGAAACACTGGGGGTCGAAGCCTTCTCTGTGCGTAAAAGTGGCGAAGCAGGAGCTACGGTGCGCTCCTCTCCTGGATAAGTTATTGCAGGACTGCTCTGCCTTTACCACAGACAGAACAGTCTTTGACACATAGGCGCGGCCGTAGTTTGGCCTCAAGGTACAGCTCGTTATGCACACGAGCAGGGTACAGCTGTGGTGCAGCAGCGGGTATATAAATATATATATGTTTATGGGTATATCGCAAAACCGCGGGAACTTGTTGATTACCGACCGCGGCAAGAAAAAAATCCAAACCGGCACAGCCCTAGGTATCATTAAGGATTTATCGAGACTACTACTCTTAACGATACTCCTAATCGATCCGGTATCCTTATTGGTACTTTTTTTTGAAAGACTAAAACAAAAGGGGAAAAACACAAATAATGAGCTGTAGTTTAGGAATTTTTTTTTTTACTTAGATAAGAAGGAAGCGTTTGTTCAAAAATATCCAGCATTTATCAATTGTAAGAATGAAATGGCAAACTTATGTCCATGCTTCACGTGTTTGCTTTGCATACAAACATACATACCTGGTGTATCTGATTCAGGGGTTGTTGTTGCTGCAGCACTCAGGCGGTCAAACACAGTGCATCTTTCGGTTTGTAGTTGGAGTATTTTGGGAAGGTGTTTGGTCAAATTACTTGCGTTCCCGCCTTTGCAAGCAAAGCTTTTTTACATATGTGACAGCGTACATTGTCGGCATCCATTTTCATAAAATGAAGCCAAATTTTGGATCTTTTCGTTCGCTCTGCCATCGTATCTGTAAGGCGAACACACACGTGAGCGCGCAGCAGTCGCCACTCCGTCCCCGCAGCATGTGTTCTTGTTAAGGAGGAGTGGGCTGCAATACAGTGTTTGGCTTGTGTTTATATCTCCGGCAAAACATGAATAGGGCCCTAATTTTACTGTTAAGAAGACCGATAAAGCTGAAGCTTATCTGTCCGGGTGGACTGTCAGAATCAGCTCCGGGGCCAATTTAATACCGGGTTTCGGTACATATCCCTACATGTATGCATTCTTTACATTTGCATAAAACAAATCCACGGTCTTGTTTTCTCTTGTGGAGCCGCTGACAAACTGTTGAAATGTTGAAGTGTAGACGAGAGCGAGGCATGATTAAAATCACAAAGTATTTCCACAAATGCATTGGGGTGCTGGGTCTGTAGCTTAGCGACCACGGAACTGATGACATCACATGCATTGTTGGCGACGGCTGAAGGTGGAAGGTAAACAACTACCAAAATAACATTGGTGAACTCTCTCGGTAAATAATATGGACGAAAACTTAGTGCCAAGATTTCAATATCTGGGCTGCAGAGACGATACTTCACAGTAACATGTCCTTGATGACACCATCTGTTGTTGACAAGCACTGTTACTCCACCTCCTTTACTTTTCCTGCTTCTCTTCAGATCTCTGTCTGCTCATATAGTCAGGAAGCCTGGCAGAGAGACGTTGGAGTCGGGGCTATTATCCTGCAGCCACGTCAGTGAAACACATAACACTGTATTCCCGATACTCTGGCTCAGTCCTTGTAAGGGCTTGGAGTTCATCCATCTTGTTAGCCGGTGATCTCACGTTGCCCCTTATGATCGATGGAAGAGATGGTTTGAACTTCCTCCTAGGGCTGGGCGATATGGCAAAAATAGAATATCACGACTTTTCAGTTATATCACGATTTCGATTTTATCACGATATGTGTAAAAGAAAAAAGACTCACGGCTACACATTATTTCTTAATAATTGAAATAACAGACTTAAATTGTGATTATTATTTACTAATTAACTCACCAATCGCAAGATGTAATCTGTGGCAAAAGCATGGTAGTTGTATCCAGCTATTCAGATCCAGAGTTTTCACCATGTTAGATCCACTGTCTCTTGTCACAGAGATCTTTTTTTTTTTCAAGACCCCACATTTCAAAAGCTTCTCTCAGTCCTGCTGCGATGTGCTCTCCCTTGTGGTCCCCTGGAAAGTAGGTTGTTTGCAGTGTTGAACTATGTAGCTTCCAGTTGTTGATGTAATGTATAGTTAAGCTCAAGCTTGGGCGCAAATATCACCATGAATCACTCTGGTTGGTTTAAGGTCAAAGGTGTGTCGTTCGCCAATAACCAGAGGCTTCCCTTCCCATACAGAGGCAGGAATACAGCAGCAAAACTGTGAATCGTGATAAAACAATCTCTCAAAAACGACTGACTGTCAGACATGTAGATCGTAAGACAGTCTTAAATCGTCATATCGCCCACCCCTACCTCCTCCTTCTCTGTCTCCTTTTTGCTCCTGCTCTGCATCCATGCCTCCTCCTTCTCAACTCATCAGGGATTTGTGGCTTCAGTTGAGGTATTATTTCAGCTTTTGTAATGTTAATCAGCTGCTCCCGGTTGTAAACCACCTTGTTGCAATGGTTAGGTATCAAAACAAGTTATCAAAAGGTGAAACATTAACTGTAAAAATCCTTCCAGCTTCACAGCACCAAAACCTAGAAAGTATACAGGTCCAAAAACACAATCTTCCTCAAGAAAACAGAGGAACCAACATCGGAAAAAACAAAAAATCAATATTTGGCCAACAGAGCAACTCCAACATGCAGCCACCCAGAGCAGCGCAATTCTAGAATAAAATGGCCTTGCCTTTCCTCGCCTCTGACTAAGCCAAATTTTGACCCAGGGTCCGAACAGCTTGCCACTGTTCGAAAACCGTACATGGTATGGAATCTGTTGTTCAATAAAAGTTCGTTGAGAGCGCTGCTACCACAGCGCAACTACCGCTGAGAGACAGAGAGAGAGAGAGAGAGAGAAAGAGAGAGAAAAACACAGAGAAGTTCAATGTTACATTCATTTCAGCAGTAAAGCACTAAGCTACTTTGATCTTCTATGGTAAATCTGAAGGCATTTATTTTGGACAGCTTGTTTAAGTCTTATTTTGAAAGTTCTGCATGGATGTTGAAAAAAGTAGGCCTAATTGAAAAAACTCTGAAAGAGTTCTAGCTCCATTTTTACCAGGTTGGTGAGCTAGAACTCTTCCAGAGTTCTTTCAATTACGTTTTTTCAATTCCAGAGGACAAACAACAGATTTATATCTCTGGCTGAGAGGTAATCATATCCAGGTAAAGTAATTTTATTTAATCTACAGAATTACATGTTAATTTCAGCTAGTTTCATGAATAATTTCAGCAACTGAATGACTAGTGGTCAAATGTACATTAATATATACTATCCACCTTAGTCCTACCCCCCATGAGCCCTTACGGGAAATATGTGACTGACTTCCGGTTTGACCCGACGTTTGTTTATATGACGACCATAGATAGACGATGCCATCAGTTTGCGCTAATCCACTTTTTGTGGGCTTTTTAGAGACATAAACTATATGGGAACACCAGCTGTCAAATCTCAAATGGGACACAGTTACAATCCCTCTGCCTACCACAATAGAGCGGTGGGAGAATGACATGAAAATGTTACCAAAAACATACAGTAGTATTTTTAGCTACTTTCTGAACTTTGTCTCGTCAGACGGCAAGGCAATGAACAATTTTATAAGCTCCAAGGCATATCAGTACCTACATAGTAATAAGGTTGGTCGTGTTTTGTTGAAAGAGGTGGGACACAATCTTATTTACTTAAAAGCAGATGTAGAGTTGAGTCATAGCCTTAAAATCCCTCATCACCAAGCCTGGGTATTAGTTTCTACATCAGGTAAAATACAAACAGCAGTTTTTTCATGTATTGCAGGTCAAGGCAGATCTTGCAGCCAAGCTTCTGCCATCCTTTGGAAATTAATTTTTACGATAGGTTTAATAATCATTTTTAAAGCATTTAATGATGTATAATTTTAAACATTGAGCTCTATTTTAATCATTTTCTGCTTTTTAAAAGCATAATTCAATTCAATTATTTTTAGAGTCTAAAGTCTGTGTATATATTTATATTTTGGAATTTATTTTTCACTCAGGTTGAGAATGCAGTCAGACAGGTTTGTGAGACTGCTGTCAAATCTCCTTAAAGTCCCACTCCGATCATGTTTTTGAGCTATTTTTTAAACATTCTCAGTGGTCTTTAAATTATGATTATGCCGTTTTTAGCCAAAATCACAAAACCTGTGCCGTTTTCTGGGACTTCGCTTCAGCAGAGCTGCAGTAGCTCATTAGCAATTCGCCTCTCATATCCCAACCACAAAGTAGGATGTGGGTGCTCCTCTGTGGGTTTTTAATCAACACAATGAAAGGAACACACAAAGTTTGCAGGTTTTTTTAAGTCAAGGTTTTTCAGCCACATCCAAAAATCGCTTAACTTTCTCTAGTTGATAGTACAACCGTGAACAGTGCAACATGCTGCTCGCATAATCGTTGCTACATGAGCCGGCCAAGGAAAAAGGTCGATATATTTTGAGCTGTATTGAAACTTTTTTCACTTTGAATTTTTGTTTCACTTTCAATACAAAAATTGTCACATTAATTTCAGATTCAATATTAATATTTTGTGCTACAATTACATTTTTCAATGCCAATATTTATTTTTCAATGCCAATTTTTTTTTGTTTTTCAGTTTCACTTTAAACTGGCATCATTTTGCTGCCATACTTGACCAACCAGTGCTGAACAAAGTTCATGCAACTCCAACCATTGCTCACAGAACCAAGTATACCTGGCTGCAGAAAACAGAAAGGGGTCAGTCGTCAGATCCATTCCCATCTATACTTTATCTATACCAGTCTATCCTATGCAGGGTTGGTGGTGCCCATCTCCAGCATTCATTGCCCCCCGCCAGCTGATGGACGACATGTGGCACAGAAGGCAGCCCAAGACCCAACATGACAGATAAACAGGAACACACAGACACAGTCAAAAATTCCTTCCCTCTTACACACATACACTCTCACCTGCACACTAAGACACACAAGAACGGTCGCTGTACACTCACTCAATCCACACATGCACTCTTTGCTCCCAGGTTCAGGTAATGATACCCCAGCAGAGCAACCACCCCCCAGACCCAGGCGGTGATCCCCCTACCCTCTAGGATGGAGACACGTCCCCCCCCGGGGCCCATGGCTGCAGCATCACCAAGCCCCACGGAGCCCAAGGCAGTCCCCCCGGCCCCATCCCAGAAGAAGATCTATACCCATCCTGACATTCGGTCTACTATCAAATTACAAAAGAAATTAGACACCCAGGTTGACTTCTGCCCCCGTCCAAGTGCACCCCCTAGGAGGAAAAAACTTGTATCTGGATAGTAACAGCCTCCCTGCCAATAAAGGAGGCCCCCAGCACCACCCATGGATCGAAGTGTGTTTTGTATTATTAGTTTAGAATGATCGTACTTTGCACACTTAATTCTGATGTCATGATTTTGTAGCGGGTAGGAGAGATGACCAAAAGAGAGGAGCAGAAGCACCAGCATCATCATTAGTCATTAAATGAAATACTCCAACATTGTGTTATAGATAAATAAGAAAAGGTCCTTTAATTCCATCTAGGGCTGGGCGATAAATCGATTTTATCGAGTAATTCGAATTTGCCATTCAAGAAGATTTATTTTTGGGAAAATTGAGATTTTCAAAAAAAATCTTCTCTTCACCTGAGACGATGCTCTCTTGGGCTTCCGTAGTTTGGAGCAAGGTCAGCCAGTCCGTCTCTCGCAACGCGTAGACGTCAAAATGGCAACTAGCAAAGAGGAGCTTGTCCCCAAAAAAGGGACCGTTTCTTCAATTATATGGAACTGGTTTGGTTTTGCGACTTCAGACTTGGAGCAACAAACAGCACGCTGCAAAATCTGTTTGACGGCTGTTGCTACCAAAGGTGGGAGTACGACGAATTTTTTACAACAACTGAAACAGAGGCACTCCGTCGAGTGGGAGAAGTGCTGCTCTCTACGAGATGCTCAAGCAAGCAGCAGCTCACAAAACACCGGCAAAAGACAAGCCACCATAGGGGAATCATTTTCACACTGTGTCCATTATGATAAGACGGGTGTTCAGTGGAAAGCGATCACAGATGCCATCACAATTTATATTGCCAAAGATATGGGGCCTGTTTATACAGTGGAAAAGCCCGGCTTTATTTACGCCGGGTATGTGCTACCAACTTTGCACACAAATTTGAATTCAGGTAGACTCCCAAAGGAGATATTAAAATAAGAGTTTCAAAGAAATAAATTCTGTCATTGGTTATTTTTGTTTAAGAAAGTAAAGGGAGAAAGACAAAAAAAATCGATTAAAATTGGAAATCAGATTTGGTGTGAAAAAAATCTGAGATTTTATTTTTAGGCCATATCGCCCAGCCCTAATTCCAACTGTTATAATATCTAATATAGATAGAAGCAAATTGAAAACAGGTCAATAACAGTGCATCACTGAAGACATGATAAATGAAATAAGTAAAGTTTATTTGCTCATTTACCATTTTGGCATTAACAGGCTAACCAAAACAGTGCCAATAATAAGAGAAGACCAAATGATAAGAGGGAGAAGGAAAGAGACAACAGCTAGAGATAAAGACAGAGAGAGACCGCAATAGGTGAATAGTGTATAAATGATAGTATGTGCACGGTGTTTGTGAGGAATCTAATTCCAAAAATTTAAAAATTGGGGGGAGTTCACTGGTGGAAGGAGAGTGATGGAAAAAGCAAAGACAAATGGAAAAAAGAAAGGGACATTCAAGTAAAGAAGAGAAAAGGGAGAACAACAGAAGCAAGGAAGGAAAGATTGATTGAACTGAATTATTGATTGGTTTTGCTGTTTTCAGATGTAATTTTCCAAAACATGAAACATTGAACATTAGATATAAAACTATAAGCCATTATATATTAGATGACACATTACACTGTTTTGACATGCATGCATTAAAAATAAATTACAATTTAGGCACCTTTCTACGTATGCTATAGTCTATATAGTCTGTTGTAAAACAAAAATATCACATCTTGTCTGGGCTAAGCCCAGGTACTCCTTAAAGTGTTACTCATCCCCTATGAGAGTTAAGACTCCACCCACATTTCCTTTTTTTTAAATGCCTCAAAATGAGGCGCTGCCTGGCGGACCATCGAGGGGGAGGGCTGGGCATGGTCTGCACTGTGATGGACATGTTGACAGCCAAGCTGCTGCAGCTGCGGCACACAGTAAGCCAGAAGGATGGGGCGCAATAGCGACGTGAGCTCCATTACCTCAAAGGGAGGCAATTTTGAAGTTGAGGATTTCTCTTCACTTCGGGACGCTGCGGGACTCGTGAACAATGTTTCTTTTTTGGAAACAACAGATGAGCTCGTTGTTATTCCCCTCCCTCCATTACCTTTAACCTAACGCACGTCAGTGTTTCCCACACAGACAAATCTGTAGTTCAGAGACTTGTGAGCATCTCTGACAAGTGCACCTGCGGCCACTGTAACTAATTGACTACAACAGAAAATGTATGTTGCAAAGAGGTGCCCAAGGTATAAATCAAAGTGCACTAAAAACATAACTCTAAACCCCGATTTCATTATCCATTTACTGATATCAGCAGGAAAGGCTATGCTAAAGAATCTAACTAAATGCTAAGCTAACAAATCACTAACCTAATAAACGCTGTAAACAAGGTGTGGCCTAGACTGGGCTTGTTTTATACTCCACAGCGACAGGAAGGCTGACGTCAGTTACCACCCGCTGACATCAGAAACCCAAGCTGAGCCAGTAGCGATGGCCCGATTCAAATTCAAGTGCAGTGTAACGTTTTAACCTGAAGAGGGCGCTCCACTAACAGTTTTTGGTAAAAAAAAAAAGGAATATTTTTGCTAAAATATACTAAATTACAAAAAAATTATGACCAGACCTGTAGATAGCACCATTAGACACTCATTCATACAGTTTATAAGCTACAAAAAGTGATTTGGGGGTGAGCTGCACTTTAAACGCCCCTGGATGAAATAACATTTAAAAAAAATCTTAAATTATTTTTTACAGTAATAAACCCGTTTCTAAAGGAAAACGAAAAATATTTAATACAGATGAGCTTAAAATTTAAGAAACATTTGGCTTTTTTTTACTATTTCATTGTCATGTTATGTTATTTTACATTATATTAGTCTTTTTTTTTGTGTGTAGATATTTATTTATAAACTGTATTATATAAGCTCCCCTTTGGGGTTTAAGCGATTCCTCCTTTCAGCTGTATCAACCCCTGATACTTTGGTTTGTGTATTTCTCTTGTGCATTTTTCACGTTCATAGCCTGTTTATTTCATGTGATTTCGTAATGCTGACTGCAAAAAAAAGATCTAATTAGTTCAACCCTGTTTAGCAACAGCAGCTGAAGCAGACGGATCTCGGTCTGCAGTGAACACATCAGCACCTTCATCTCGACCTACCAGAACTTTGTCTCTGCAGCTCCACGCTGGTTCCGTTTAGCTTGATCTCTGGTTTCCAGTTGATTCCCGTCATTCTGCGCTGAGCATCGAGCTCTTCCTCGTGGCGGACGACGGTTTTTTCAACATCTGTGAAGATTTCTTCTTCAGCAGCTGCAGCTGGTCGCTTTCTGATAAACTCTCTCGGATGCTGAACTGACGACATTGTTACTGAAACTACTGAAATACTCAGCTGAGATACGACAACACAACCGTCTAAGCTAAGTCGCGACGAGCTGCCGGAGCCCTTTGTTTTTACTTCCGCTGTGTGTCCCCCTGCTCGAAGCAGCTGATTGGTCCACTAGAGTGACTGAAACGGCAGTTTGATAGCAATAATACAATAGATTCTCCGAACGAGACCAGAACCTTTCTGAACTTTCATTATCGGAGCAGATATTAACAAAGAATATGTTGTACAGTTATTTTTCAGTGCTTGTTTCATAGTTTTCCTACTGTCCTTCAATGTGTTACATTCTAAAAATACCTGTAGAAACGTGAGTCACACATTGGTTCCACCTTTGATTCTCATTATACAGTCTATGGTCCTACCACATTTACCTGATGGCTTTGAAGCTAGCATACTACAGCTAAACATTCTTCAGATTTATTTTTTAAGATGCTTTCTGTATTGTCTCCACTCGCTGTGACTCATATAGGCTACAGCACAACAGCGCCATCTTCAGATTGTGATTGAAATCAGTTTTTCCAGCATTTCCAGCCCCAATAGTAGATGACAGTCAGTGTTCTAAATTAAGCAGGTTGAAAGTGTTTGTGGGAACATATCTGTTTTTTAGTTTTTCTGCATCACATGGGGCAGATTATGGCTTTCTGGGTGTCTTGCGGCAGCCTTTGGCTTGGCTATAGGCATGCATGCATAAAATGATTTACTAATCAGTTGGCGAAATACATCACAGTAGTAACTGCTTCCAAATATAGCACATTTTATTCATAATATTGTCAATCCAAGCCCATAACTTTAAAATAAAATTTTCTTGGGTTGTGCAAATCTGCTCACACTCTAAAGAGTAAATCAGTATTACCAGCTGTCCCTGTTGCAAGGGGTGGGGGGGGCAGCTTTGTATGCAATAGTCATATTTTTTCCTATTTATATGTAGACTATTTACCATACCATACCATACCATTTTATTTATAACGCGCTTTACAAATGACAGAAGTCCACCAAAGTGCAGAACACAGGCTAGAAACATAAGGAAATAAAACAGAATATAAAACACAGTAAAAACAGATAAATAGCAGAAAATCAAAAATCAAAAAGCTGATACAAGTGCTAGAGAACACATATGACAGGTCAACCCTCTAAGCTAATGGTGACAGTAGGGCTAATTAAAAGCTAAACTAAAATAATACGTTCGGGATCTCAGGTTTATAAATATGCTACTGTCATCGCTCTATCTGAAAAACTGAACGCAACAGATCTAGAAAACTGCAATCATAACATCAAGTGATCGTGGGAAAAAGTAGATCAAATAAAAAGGAGAACATTCCAATTTTAAAGGATAATGAATGATGGAAGCCAGAGTCTGATTATTATGATCTAGATCGGTGCAGATGAGTCAGATTTAATGTTTTAAAATAAACTAAATTATGTTGAAAACTTGCTATAGTTTATAAAGGGGATAATGTAATAATGATTAATTACTTAATCTAAGGCATCAACTAGAAAATAAAGTTTTCAAGTAGCACATCCAGCCTGCATGTTATAAGATACAGAAGAAGTTCTCTGTCAGACAGCAGGTAAAGCACTAAACATGACTCAGTGATTTACTGAAGAATAAATTCCTACATCATTTTTAAAAACATATTTGCTGGAACACATTTCCAACAATCCTTAATAATAATATTTTTCTGCAAATATAAACAAACATTCTTTGGTCTATTTGATTTATTATGCTGGTTTTTCAAAGCAGTCCTTCAAATTCATGTGAGAGATGGAAATGACATCTGACTGTATTTACTTCACCAATCTAATATTTGAGTATTTTCTAACCTGAATCCATATTAATTTATAGATTTGATTCGGGGGGTAGTCACGCCCATGCTGGGGAGGGTGTCCTCTTTTTGGATTCTCAGAATATGGTCACCCTATTGTATAATAAGTCACTAATGAATGTCAGAGAGCCACAGGAGTGAACATGATATATTAAAAGAAAATGTGTTATGAAAATGAAGTATAAATGTTTAACTTAAAGACAAGCATTGTGAAATAAACTAAGTATGTAATGTGTTAAATAGCATATGAACTGAAAAATGTAAAATCAATAAATGTGCTTGATTTACCCTTTTGTGTTTTCATTTAGGCTGTATTATAACAATGTTCACAGCATTTCAATGTCAACAAAGGATCAGATTCTGAACACCTAATTGTAGTTAGTAATTGGTTGAAAAGTGATTATAGACTTTTTTTGTACACCTATCCTAAATTGTAAGAGATACTATAGGTTGGTTGTGGTGGCGGTTTGCCTCGTGGCTGATGGAATTTTTCCCTTATTTTCAAATCCAAAACTTGACAGGTATGATTGTGTATATTATTAAAACCATTAAGATGAATTAAAACAAGCTTTTCTAAAATGTTGCCTAAAAACGGTAAGTTAGATACTGAAGGTGCCTCAGTCGGCCACTGAAGGAGCTTCTCTACAGTCTGGTGCAGTGGGTGAGAGGTGTTGTCCATGATGGATGCATGTTTGGACAAGATCCTCCTCTCACCCACCTCCTCCATAGAGTCCAGTGGGCAGCCCAGGACAGAGCCGGCCCTCCTGACCAGCTCGGTCAGGCTCCTACTGTCCCGCTCTGTGCTGCCCGGGGCCAAGCAGACCACAGAGTAGTGGATAGCAGAGGCCACTACAGAGTCGTAGAATGTCCTGAGCAGAGGCCTGCACACTCTGAAGGACCTCAGTCTCCTCAGAAGGTGGAGGCGACTTTGACTCTTGTTGTACAAGGCGGTGGTGTTGTGGGACCAGTCCAGTTTATTGTTGATGTGAACACACAGGTACTTGAAACCGTCCACCATTTCAATGTCCTGTCCCTGGATGTTCACGGGTGAGTGTGGCAGTGTTCTTCTCCTGAAGTGCATTTACTTAGGGTTTGGGTGGTGACACTCTTCATAACTTCAACCTGACCCAGCATGTCAAACAACCAACACACAATCGAGGACACACTCTGGACTTTATTATCAGCAAAGGTTTAAATATATCCAACATCTTGGTAATTGATATTTCATTATCTGACCATTTCTGTGTTTTTTTTTAAGTACCATCTTTGCTAAACTATCTAGCCACAGTGAGACAACTGTAAAAAAGCGTTTTCTTGGTTACAGTTCATTTGAATCCTTTAAACTAATTTACCCTCCCCCCACATCACCCTCATTTCTCAAATCCAACTCAGTAATAAGCTTATAGATAATTTTCTCACGAAAAGACATAAATGATTCCTTTGCTCCAACTAAAGTGAAAGTAGTCTCAGGTAGAAAGAAGTCTCCGTGGACAAGCGATCCACTGGTACCTAGTGAAAAAAGGGAGTGTCGACGAGCTGAGAGAAAATGGCGGAAAACTCGACTCCAGGTTCACTGTAAGATCTACAAAGATGCCAGGGAAACTTTCTTCTCTGAAATCATTAACAGAAACATTAATAATTCACAGACTCTGTTTGCATCAGTGGAAAGACTAACTAATCCTTCAGTGACAGTAGCCCCTGAACTAAATTCTACCAGGGCCTGCAATTTGCCAGCTTTTTTCACTGAAAACAGTCTAACCCCCAATTTCCACTGCATCCGCTCCGGTCCGGTCCGCCACGCACTCCGTAGCCGTTCGCAATTTCCACTGCATGCGCTCTTGATCTGCTCCGCTCCGGTCCGCAGCCCAGAGGTGGTCAAAGAAGCATGCGCGGGAATTGAGAGATCTCGCGATAAAAGCCAGTAATAAATGCGGAAGACAGAACAAAATTCTTCATTACGTGGAAAACGAACAGAAAATAACCGTTATTCTCTGTTATTCTGTGTCACTATAACATATGTATAAATATACGCGGGCTTATATCAATTTAGCTATGCATAAAAACAATGTCTAGTCCGTCTTTATTGATTTATTTTGAAAAACACCCGGAAATGTGGTTGTTCTATATCCGGTTGGTGCTTAGTGATTTGTGTAGATTGACTGAGGACTTGCTTCGGCCTCCTGCAAAAATAGAATCGATCCTGTTTTTGCCGGATGGCGAAAAGGCGTCCTGCGCCGCCCGCCAGTGGCAATGCTCTCATTGACTACAATGGGAGCGTTTTTGCTGCGGAATGCGTGCCGGAGCGGAGCGCATGCAGTGGAAATTGGGGGTCACAATTAGATGGTCGGTCTGTACCGCAGTACTGAACCCACTACCAATATTATACCCAATTAACACCAATGTTGAGAAAATGTCAGAATTCCATGAATTAAACCAAAAAAACCTTGAAGAAATCATTAACCAATTAAGCTCCTCCTCTTGCTGTCTTGATATCCTACCCACAGTTCTCCTTAAGAAAGTTCTCCCTGTCATTTGGCCTGATCTGATTTAAATAGTTAACTCCTGTCAGGTGTCTTCCCCCAGGCATTTAAAAACAGAGGTTATTAAACCACTGCTAAAGAAGAATAATCAGTACAACATCGTAATGCAGAACTACGGGCCAATCTCTAATCTTCCATTCATCAGTAAGATTATTGAAAACACTGTTTCAGCAGTTAAATAGCTTCCTAACAATGACCAACCGCTTTGATGTTTTTAAGTCTGGTTTCAGTGCTCACCACAGCACTGAGACTGCCCTTTTCAAAGTTTTCAATGACATCTGCATAAATACACTGTGATAGAACCCTGTTGGACCTTAGTGCAGCATTTGACACTGTTGATCATGATGTATTATTGAAACGACTAGAGAGCTGGTTTGGACTCTTTGGTACAGTACTTGGCCGGTTTGAGTCTTACCTAAAGAACAGTGACTTCTTTGTTTTAATAAGAAACTTTTCATCAGAACGAACAGAAATCACATTTGGGGTGCCCCAGGGCTCCATCCTAGGGCCCCTCTTATTTAATATCTACATGTTCCCACTAGCCCATATTATAACAACCAATAGGATTAACTACCATAACTATGCAGATGATACTCAGCTTTACATTACAATGTCACCAGGTGACTTTGTACCCATTCAAACCCAAAATCAATGTATCGACCAAATAAATGGATGGATGTGCCATAACTTTCTCCAGCTGAACAGAAACAAAACTGAAGCAATTATTTTTGGACCTAAAGAGGAATGGTCAAAAGTCAGCACACAGCTTCAATTAATACAGCTAGAAACTACTGATCAGGCCCGAAATCTAGGTGTAGTAATGGACTCAGACCTGAACCTCCAAGGTCACATAAAGGCAATAACAAGGTCAGCCTTCTAGCACCTGAAGGGCATTTCTAGGATTAAAGGACTGATGTCGCAACAGGAGTCCTCACAGGTCTGCCTAAAAAGTCAATTAGACAACTGCAGCTGATCCAGAACCCTGCTGCTCGTGTACCCACTATAACCAGGAAAGTAGAACACATCACCCCAGTTCTGAAGTCCTTACACTGGCTCCCTATAGCTTTGAGAATAGACTTCAAAGTACTTTTACTAGTTTATAAATCATCAAATGGCTTCGCACAAAAGTATGTTGAAGATCTACTGTTACTATAACAACCACTCCGGTGCTCTAATTCCAGTCTATTAAACATCCCTAGAATCAGAACCAAACTTGGAGAAGCAGCTTTCAGTTTATATGCTCCTCTAATCTGGAACAAACTTCCAGACAACTGCAAAGCTGCTGAAACACTGAGTTCTGTTAAAATTACGGCTAAAAACTGTTTAGCGTGGCCTTTGAGTAATGTTTTCATGTATCATATGTTTTGTGTGTGCTTTTTGCTTTATTGCTGTTTTTACTTTATATGCTTTGTCTGTGTTTCATTGCTATTTTTATTTTATCCCGTATTCATGTAAAGCACCTTGAATTTCCTTGTTAAAAGTGTGCTCTACAAATAAAATTTCCTTGCCTTTGCCCCCTGCTGAAACCAGTGGTCCTCCTCTGCAGCAAAAGTCCCATGGGCATTTGGCACCCCGAGTCCGTTTGGAGACCCAGCAGTGGACCCCCTCTCCATAGCTTCACCGGGCTGGTAGGGAATCGTGTCAGCCTGCTGAGCACTATTGGCGGCAGCAAGTCAGGCCCAGGATAACGTCGACATCAAGCTCATGCTCTTGGATTTTGTGTTGCGTTGTAATCCTCTGCTACAGCTCAATAACTTTCTGACGGAGCCTGATACAGCCTTCACACCCAGGGCTGCAGGTAAGTGAAGGCATAATTATAATGGCTTGTAGCAGGCAGAAAAAAATTGAACCCATGATTTCTGGGTCGCAGGCCGACAACTCTACCACTGAACCACAGCCGCCCCGGCATGGTGGGAGGAGAGAAGTAGTTGTGGGATGTTCAATACACTGATTACGGATTAAAACACCCCCAATTTAAGCATCTGATGATTTACAAAGTTCACAAGCGATGTTAAAAAGTAAGATTCCCAGTCTTCTATTGAAAAACGACTTAAAATCAGATAACGTATTCGTTAGGGAGTCAGTCTTGGCGGGTCACTGACGCTCAGCCTCAAAAGTCTTTTGGTTTCTCCAGATTCTACTTCACAAAGTAAAATAGAAAACCTTTAAACCTTAAAGGGGCCATACCATACAAATTCAACTTTTTTAGCAGTTAAATACAGTGTGTTTGCATTAAGAGGCTCTAGTAGTGCAAAAAAAATCATAAATTAGTCACTCCAGGTGCTGTGGAGATATTTTTGTACACTGTTTTAGTCATATTTTTTAACCTGTTTAGTTTTCTCTGTTCTCCTTTACGTTTACTATTATGTTACAGTACTTGAATTGGAATGGCTAAACAAGGTCATTGAGTTCAATTCAATTCAGTCTATTTATATAGTGCCGATTCACAACAGATGTCATCTTAAGGCACTTAACAAGAAGTCATTTCAATACATTTATACAAACATTCCAATCAGTTAAAAAGTTTCCTATTTAAGGAATCCCAGCAGATTGTGTCAGTCATTGGCGTGAGGTTGAACCCCGGAGTTCCAGCTAAACATTGAGCGAATCCGCCATTTTTATTTTTCGCAGGTATTTTGTAATCCAAGTTCAAGAATGAAAGTGAAGAAGTAAAAATGTTCGGTTGTTGGATGTATTAACCCACACAATTCTTTACACCGCCCCTCAGCATCAGAACCTCTGCAAAGTGCCTGGATAAGTTTTAATTTTCATGGTAATGCACCCACATATGTGAAGAAAGTGCTTGTTGTTTGCGTGAAGCACTTCAAGGACGAAGGCTTCAGCAACCTCTGCCAATTTCGGAAAGGATTTGCTGAAACACTTCATCTTTTTGAAGGGTCAGGTCCTTCTGACTATGGAAATGACAGACAGAAAAGCAGTAAGCTTCAACTAACACTAAAATGACGGCAAACTCCATTTTAGACCTTCATTTATTGCTTTTTGGCCATTGTTTTGATCTTCGATCTAGGTAAGCGCTATGTTCTCTGTATTTTAGCTCGCCAATGACATACATCTTTTTAATAGTCTATAAAATGAATGTATCCAAAGTTGTTGATGTATCACAAACAATTTTGCATTATTTTTCAGTTTTTTTTCTTGGAGAAGGCATGATCGTAACAGATTCAATGTTAACCTGATGTTAGCAGTAGCACACTTGGTAACAACATTGAGGTCTTGTTTGAAAGACATTCATCTTATTATTATGGATGCATTTATATATTTGCGTGGTATCTGAAAAGTAGTTTGTTGTTAAAGTGCTGTCAGTAATATTATTGAAAGGACTACAGCATATGTTACATTAAAGTTGCTAACGTTTTTCTTTGGTAGTCTTCATGTAGTCTACTTGCTTAAAACACATGATTGTCATTATTTAGTCTAATCTTTTTCTTTAGATTCTAAGAAAGCGCTCTTTTTACAGCTTTGAAGTTACACAGTGATGGTATTTCAGATGCATCACTAAACATAGCACAACTATATTTTTTTATGAGGTTATGGGCCACTAAACAATCATGTTATATATAATTATTGGGCATGTTATAACAAAAGTAAAAATGTACAACTGGATGGACAACTCTTCAGACATCTTTAAAAATATTTGCGAATATATAGTTTCTGCACCACTGGATTGAATAATCTCTATCAAACTACAAAAATTGCTGAATGGGGTTGAGTGGAAGGTTCTGTGACATAGAGGGGTCGGGGTATGCAGCGCCTCATTTGCATTAATAGAGATCGCGCCTAAGCGAGTTTCTCTCAGACTCCTTGGAACGGGGTAGAAAAGGGGGGCCTGTAGAGCTAAAATAATGAGTCATTCAGACCTACAAATTGCAGTTCCACTGTATATAGACCACAACTAAATGATATAGATGTAAAAAGCCTGGCATGTCCACTTTAAATAAAGATGGTTGAGACCGTTCTTAAAGTGTAGCTCAACCCCAAATCAACTTGTTTTTCCTGATCAACTGTATAAATGAGTCTGATAATGCTGTTTACAGGTGTATTCATTATTGTGGCACTTTAGTGCATAATTAAAATACAAATGTTATGCCTAAAACCGTTAATGTAACCCCAACTTTTAACCTCTCCAGGTTAAAAGTCTTCCCTACACTTGAATTTGAATCAGCCATTCAAATTGGCTCTGCGGTGAACTCTGAAATATGAGGTCAGCTTCACTGCCCGCTGTGGGATATAAAAGCAGCAGAGTGTCGGCCAAGCTTTCGTAGCGAGTTGGACATGCAAGGAAGTGTTGACACCTCCCAGCCCTCTCCCCCCCACCGTCCCTCGGACCACCAGGCAACATCTTTAGTCTCATTTTTCAAATAGTAAAAGTGGCTGGAGTTAGACTCTGGTAGGGGGGTGAGTTGCTCTGTAAACACTCTGAGTTTCATTTTATTTGTGATAACAAGGACAGAACCCAGCACACAGCTGAAATTCACAAATACTCAAGACTAAAAACGTTAAATGCACATTTTAATAGTTCAAAAAGCAAACTAACCTTAATGTACATTAATATTTACAGTGGAAACTGTCTTCATACACCCACAAAAGCTAAAATCCAAGGTCTTCCTCATCTCTGCTATTGGCAAGGAAAATAAATGGGGCTTAGTGTTTGGCAGCTTTCCAGACTAAAGCCAATAAACTTGTCAACTTGCATTTCACTGAGGTATATCACCTTTCCAACCAGAATACATATATTGGAATACTTTACAGATATGCTCTACAAAAAAAATCCATTAGTAAGCCTCTACCAACTAGGTGGGTGTTGACTGTAGTTTGAAAGAGGTGTTTGTCCATGAGGTCCAAGCTGCTGGGGTTCACAGACTCAGAGAGGTTCCCCTGATTCACATGGCAGGATTTTTAGGCTGATTTAGGGCCCGATTATTCCCTTCCGACAATCGGAAGAACACTCGATTATTGGGATGACTCTTAAGATAATCCTAACAGATGTTCCTGCATGTGTGGTGTGTTAATGGAGTCATGACCTGTAATTTTCACTTTTCCACGAGAAAAAATTTATGTCATGATTGCCTAACGATTATACAATGGGCGGGAAGCCGATAGCGTTTGTTAATCCTTGGGTTCGTCAAGCAGCCCACGTGCACGCGCACTCAAATACGTGATTTTAATTTCTGGCCGACTTGACGTCAAGTCGGCGCAGGATATACCATATATGGACATCGCAGACCTATGCTGCAGGAAGCCCGCCCTTCCCCTCTCCGCCTCATATTCAGCCGAGTGCCACCATTACTGAATTCCGATTCGAAGTACGAACCTGAGTTCCGTTTTGAAAAAGGGGCCATTCCAACAATCAGAGACTTGCCTGCAATTGAAACGGTAAGGCTGTGTTTTTATTGCTCTACTGTGTGTATCAAACAGCAGCTAACTGCTAATGCGGCTATTGTATGTTAGCGGGAGTAGTAGCTTCGAGGACAACACGGGTAATAGCTGCTACTTTGGAAACAACAAATGACCTAGAATGCAGTTACAATTGAAGTTAGAGTAACCCACCTCCTTCCTGCCACCAATCAACGCACCCCTCATTTGCATTATTACAATGACCGTCCACGACAGCCAAAAATATCGCATCAGATCTTGCAAGACAATAATGCCTTCAGAAATAAGGGTCAGAGGAGCTCTGTGGGGGTTTTTTTCCCCAGTTTTTTTCAACTTTTCTTTTTTAGAAGGGCCTGAAAGACTATAATAGCGTGGGTATCCAAGGTAATACTAGGTTGTGACTCCTTTAAGAGTGATCTGGTCGCCTCAAAAGGACATAGGGACCACTCCAGTCACAAATCGGGGATATTCAACATGTTGGATTGTCTTGCCCCAATAGCAAAGCGTGTGGTGTGTTGCGAGGATAAACGAGCATGCAGCCTGTTAAATGCGAGGTCTGGCCAATCGGAAAATAAGGTGACAGGCAGGAAGACCCATTGGAAGCACCTATTATCATTTCCAAGTGTCGGCTTGGAAATAATAGTGTGACAAAGATCACCCAGAGCAAAGTATGTAAAATTGTTTCAGAGTGAAAAAAACTATAACCCACCTCCATATTTTTGTGTAGCGAGTCCCTGCTCCTGCTCGTCTCCACTCCTTTATGCAACGCCTTTTTTTCTCCGTTAAAACTACTCCACTAACTATTGCCAAAGCAGCCTTATTTACTCCAGTCATATTTTATCTATTGGTTTTGTGAGATTTTACGTCTGAGCTTGGGATGTTCGTGAGTAAAATCTGTGTGTGGTGTCTCCTCATTGTCATGTGGCCGTACACCACACACTGTAGTACCAAAACAACAATCCTGCCGCGTAATCTAGGCATTAGACCCGGGTAAAAAGTGATATACCCAACATCTCACCTTCCTTTCTCAGCATGTTTAAAAATAATTGCTGAGTTTTTATATTCTAATATATTTTGTAAAGGGAAAACTACCAAGAAAAGCTTAAAGATTTATAATACTAAATCTGTGTAACAGACTACTACTTACTTATGTGTGTTTTAATGTGAACATGCAAAGCCCTTCTCTGTGTGAAAGATTTTCCACATGTTTCACAAGAAAAAGGCCTCTCACCTGTATGTGTTCTCATGTGATCATTCAAAGTCGCACTTCTTTTGAAAGATTTTCCACATGTTTCACATGAAAAAGGCCTCTCACCTGTGTGTGTTCTCATGTGAACATTCAAATCCCCACGATATGCGAAAGACTTTTCACAAGTTGCACAAGAAAAAGGCCTCTCACCTGTGTGTGTTCTCATGTGAACATTCAAATCCCCGCGATGTTTGAAAGATTTTTCACATGTTGGACAAGAAAAAGGCCTCTCACCTGTGTGTGTTCCCATGTGAACATTCAAAGCCCCACGTTGTATGAAATATTTTCCACATGTTTCACACGAAAAAGGCCTCTCACCTGTATGAATCTTCTTGTGGAGATTTAAATTATTAATCTGAGAGAAACTTTTTCCACATGATGGGCATGAAAAAGGTTTTTCACCTGTGTGTGTTCTCCTGTGAACATTCAAAGCCCCACGTTGTATGAAATATTTTCCACATGTTTCACAAGAAAAAGGCCTCTCACCTGTGTGTGTTCTTATGTGAACATTCAAAGCCCCACGTTGTATGAAATATTTTCCACATGTTTCACATGAAAAAGGCTTCTCACCTGTGTGTGTTCTCACGTGAACATTCAAATCCCCACGATGTAGGAAAGACTTTCCACATGCTTCACAAGAAAAAGGCCTCTCACCTGTGTGTGTTCTCATGTGAACATTCAAAGCCCCACGTTGTATAAAATATTTTCCACATGTTTCACAAGAAAAAGGTCTCTCACCTGTGTGTGTTCTCATGTGAACATTCAAATCCCTATGATATATAAAAGATTTTCCACATGTTTCACAAGAAAAAGGCCCCTCAGCTGTATGAATTTTCTTGTGGTGATTTAAATGTCTAATTCGAGAGAAACTTTTTCCACATAATTGGCATGAAAAAGGTTTTTCACTAGCATGGGTTTTGTAATGTTTTTCCAACTCATACTGACTCTCACAACATCTCCCACAAATATCACATTTGAAAGACCTTTCCTTTGTATCGGTAACAGACTGACTCTCTGACACCGTGGAGCTGCTTCCTTCCTGATCTTTGCTCTCAACTACAGGAGAGATAGGAAAGGAAAGATGCTCCGTTCTTGGTTCTCCTTCACTCAAATCACCTTCGTGAAGAGAAGAAGGCTCCATCAAAGCAATGGACTGCTTCTGGTCAAGCTGCTCTCCCTCCTGACTGCTGGAGAGATCCCTCTGGTCCTGTTTAGTTGTTAAATGTTCTGGTTCCTGCTGTTCATGTAGAAATACCGAAAAATGTGGTTCCTCCTGTTCTTTGTCTATCAGTGGAAATTCTGGGTCCTCCTTTTTTTCAGTCAGTGAAGGTTCTGGGTCTTCCTCTTTAACATATGGAGGTTCTGTTTCCTCCTCTTCCTCTTTAATACATGGAGGTTCTGGTTCCTCCTCTTCTTCTTTAATACATGGCGGTTCTGGTTCCTCCTCTTCCTCTTTAATACAGGGCGGTTCTGGTTCATCCTCTTCCTCTTTAATACATGGAGGTTCTAGTTCCCCCTGTTTTTGAATCAATGTAGGTTCCAGGTCCTCCTCCTCCTCTTTAATCCATGAAAGATCTGGTTCCCCTTTTTCCTCAATCAGCGCAAGTTCTGGTTCCATTTGTCTCTCTTCCCTCCACAGAGGTTCTGCTTCTTCCTGATCATGACTGGACCTTCTCCTCTTGTCACAGACCTGTTGGATGACTGAAGCGTCCTCCTCAATGGAGAACTGTTGCTTTTGGAGGTCTGTGGGAACAAACGAAGAGATCGATCATATAATTTTAATGTGGGTTAGGTCATTTTTTTTCTGAAACACTTTTTGCAATATTGGGTAAAATACCCTTAACATACCAATGACAACCAATAAATTAGGAGTTTTGTCAAAAAAGAAAATACATATATAATTGCCTCTAAAACGTTTAATCTTAGAAAAACCTCATCCAGTCGTCTTGAGCGTTCAATACCACTGGCTCCTGATCCAGCCATTAAACTTCCCCTATCACCGTCGCTCCCCTGATGGTGTTCCCCTTTTTGTGAACATATTGCGCATTCTTGATTTGGAGCAGTAAACAGGAAGTGCAGCCAGAGCTGGGCTAGCTATTTTAGCTCGCATACAAAATTGGTATACGTTTACGTAGGTGCGTTATGTTAGGAATTAGGCAGAAAATGTGCCAACAGGTCGAAAACGTAAAACTATATTTGCAAAGGCAATGGCCAAAGAAAAAGCTGATGAAGAGCGGAAAAAGAGAAGAGCAGAGTGTGAATCGGTGCTGTATTAGAACTATGGCGTCAGCTAAAGGAACAGACAGCAAATTATGTGAGCTACATTGATATCTGGCGAACATCTTGGGGAAAAGCTGGTCTGATCCAGAGAAATGGCATCCATCCCACTTAGGATGGAGCAGCTCTTCTTTCTAGGAATTTGGCCAAATGTGTAAGTCCTCCAAAACACTGACAACCCAGGGGCCAGACCAGGAAGCAGTCGTAGTTTAACCCACTTCTCTGCAGCCTCTGTACTGTTACCCATCATTACCCCATAGAGACAGTGTCTTGCCCACAGCCAAAATCAAATGGATTAAAAGTTAACCTAACAAGAGCAAATCAAGAAAACTTTAAAGATAAATAAGACTTTGACTATACAGACAAATTAAACTATTAAATGTGGTTTATTGAACATAAGATATCTCTCCTCAAACGCTTTGTTAGTAAATGACTTGATTTGTGATCATCAAATGCATTTATTTTGTATAACAGAAACCTGGCTGCACCAAAACGATCATGTCAGTATAAATGAGTCAACTTATTCAAATTATTTAAATGTTCAAATTCCTAGAAGTACTGGGCGAGGAGGAGGAGTTGCAACAATATTTTATTCTGATTTTCTAATTAATCCCAGACCAATTAATAACTACAGTTACTTGGAACATCTAAACCTTAGTCTTCCTCATCCAAGTTGCAAAACATTAAGACCATCTTAAGACCAATTTTCATCATTAACAGGAGAGAATAAAAACAATCCTAGGTTTCTTTTTAGTACAGTTGCCAAACTTACACTGAGTCATTGCTCTGTTGAGCCAATTATTCTTCCCCCAGCTCTTAGTAGTGATGACTTTATGGGATTCTTCATATATAAAATAATTATATTAAAAATAAATCATTGGCATCCTCCAAAACATTAATACTTCTCTCTCAGTAAGCGAGGCAGCATTGGAGAGAACTCTAGAACCTCATCTGTGTTTGGACTGTTTTGATTCAGCCAAGCTTTCGGAATTTTTAAAATACTGTTTTAAAATATTGCCTCATCTAAACCTTAAACTTGTATGTTGGACCCAATCCCAACCAAATTATTCTGGGAAGTGTTCTATGGGATCAGAACAGTATCACCTTGAAATGAAACAGAAAATAAATATTGGCATTGAAAATAAAAATTGGCATTGAAAAATATTATTGTAACTGAAAATATTAATTTTGAATCGGAAATAAATCTAATGAAAATCTTTGTATTGAAAGTGAATTTTTTTTTTACAATCCCAATCCTTTTTTACAATGACAATCTTTTTTTACAATGCCAATCTTTTTTTCAATACCAATCATTTTTTCAATGCCATCATTTTTGTCAGCTTCATTCAGGTGATACTGTTTTGATGCTTGTGTGTGCACGCGCATGGGGGTCGGGGCTTCAGCCCCCCATATGTTTGCATGAACGAGGCAGGAGGGAAACTCCGACTGTCCGAGTGGGATCAACATTTTCTTTGCTTCTAATGTGGTTTGTGGAAGGTGATAATCTGCAGTTGGGGACCCGATTTATGACAGTCTTTCTGTAGTCAATCAATGTTTTGAATCAAACATGTTTGATATTATCGCAAGTCCTAGTGTAGTCGTTGTGACGTAAATCAATCAACAACCAATAAAGCTGTTCTCACACAAGCGGAAGCACAAAGCTACAGAGCCCGGCAGGGGTCAGGTGCAGAAATTATTTTTCAGGGGTAAGAATCTGTACCCTCGGTTTGTTAAACCATGCGTACGGAGTCGTAATCTGTTCCCTCCCTTCATTCAACTATGTGAACGTGTGGGGGTTCTGTCCGCTTCACAGTGTACCCTGGCTGTTTGGGGTTGTACTTTACTACTATGGCACAATGGTTAATAAGCAGGGTTACATCGCTGATGATGGTGGGTTCGAGTCCCGTTTATGATATTGTCTTGCACCTTGCCACATATCAAATTTTTTTTTGTTCCTGCGGGAAAGTAGGCTATAAACATAGGTGTCATATTTATAAATAACAGTTTTGTAGCCACCTATGGAGCCTGGCAGGGTCTATACACAACAAATACAATATTTGTGTTGCATGGCTGAGAAATGGGCCATAAATTACAAACTGTATGCCAACCTTACCCCCTGGAATACAGGCACAAACCGGCGCTATCTGTGCATCTGCATGGAGCAAGTGGTACAGCATGAACACCTTGCATTAAAAAGATATGAGTTAACCAGTTACTTGATGATACAGTACCCACTTTGAATGCAAGTCTTTATTTGACATAACATTAATCTTGGCAAAGAATGCTACAACATTCGCACATAAAGAAACTGTATAATGCTGAGCATAATGGGAGGAATTTTGCGGGAAGCTAAAATGGCCTAGGTGTAGTCTTAAATACTGTGCCAACCAGATTCAGTGTTTATAAAGTATTTAGTCTGAGACTAAAAAACTGTTAACCCAAGTCTTTAGATGTGCACTGGTAATCTTTAAGAATCTTTTCTAAATCGTTTCAAAGTCTCTAGGCGTACAGAAAGTATAATTGGGTTTGTGGAATAATAATAATTTAAAAAATAAGATTAACGGTTTTTTCTCAGTTTGCCATGGCAGTTGGCGCGCATTACCGCCACCTTCTGGTTTAGTGTGTGTGTCACAATTACGTTTTGCAATCTAATAAAAAAACGAGTTGTCAGTGTTGTTAGCTTTGCTTACACCAGTCTTAATTGATTTGTTAACGTTATTGACATGTATTGTAAATATGTATTGTGGATCTGAAATAAATACAGTTATTTAATATGGTATAGCCTATATAGTGTGTATTTACATCCCTTCATACCACACTGTCTGTAATGAGGAGAACCTCCAACAAAGACAGGCTACACAAGCATAAAACGTTATCACAAAGACTCCTAGTACTGGTCAGTAGAAGAAACAGAGAAGAAACCGTTTGTCTTTTTTTCTTCCACAAACCACATTATTAGCAATGTAAATGTCCTGTTTCTCGCGTCTCGCCTCGGACAGTCGGAGTTTCCCTCCTGGAAGGCTGAAGCCCCGCCCCTCATGCGCGTGCACACACAAGCGTCAAAACAGTATCACCTGAATGAAGCTGAAAAAATAATGGCATTGAAAAAAAGATTGGGATTGTAAAAAAAGATTGGCATTGTAAAAAAAAGATTAGCATTGTAAAAAAAAATTCTTTCGATGCATATACATGAATTTCATAGAAAAAAAATCACTTTTAATACCAAAATTTTCACTAGATATATTTCAGATTCAAAATTAATATTTTCAGTAAAAATAATATTTTTCAATGCCAATATTTATTTTCAGTTTCATATCAAGGTGATACTGTTCTGATCCCGTAGTGTTGCCTTTGGTTCCTAGCCCCATTTTAGATATGATGAAATTGTCCTTAGTAAATGGATACATACCACAGGAATTTAAGGTTGCTGTAATTAAACCTTTATTTAAGAAACCTTCCCTCAATCAAGATGATATAGTTAATTACAGATTAATTACTCTATTTAACCTTTCTTTCTTATCCAAAGTCCTGGAGAAAATAGTTGGTCTTTCGTTTTTTTTTTCTGCGACGACACAGCTTGTCAGTCTACCCGCTGTGTCTTATCATGTCTTGTGTTTTTATGTTATGCAGCTTATGCAAAAAGCTAGATCTGAGCGGGATTATTGTGATGACATTGTTAATCCAATTGCTACTGGATAATCGCGCGGAACCAGGAACCAGCGCCAATGTCCCACTCACCTATAGCCGCAATGAGCTCCTCCAAAATTCGCTCTTCCTCATCTTGCTCCCAGAGGCCAGTAGTCACTTTCACGCAAACTTTCACACAAACTCCGACCAAGAAAACGGGGAAGGAGAGGTGGGGTATGTACCAGGTTGAGGAAGCGTCCCTTCAGACCCCTCTCCCCACCATCGTCTTGGCTAACATCTCCTTCCTCTGAAACAAAATGGATTTGGTGCATGCCAAGTGCCCGTTAGAGAGGACCTTCAAGGATGCATGTGTCGTCGCAATGGCGTGTTAACATCAAATCTCACTGTACAATCTGCACACCTGATGTTGAATTGCTAATCCTGTCTCTACGGCCTTTCTACCTCTCGAGGGAATTCCTGTGCGTGGTGATCAGCTGTGTTTATGTCCCCCCCGAGTGCCAAAAACAGTAGCAGCTGAGCTATAAGCAGAGGATGCTAGCTCTATGATGGCCAAGTATCCGGACGCTCCGCTGTTCCTTGTGGGTGATTTTAACAATTGCAGACTGGACAGTGCCACGCTATCTTTGCACCAAATGAAAGAAAGGTTTGAAGCCTTCCAGAGGAAGGACTGGAACACTGTCAATATACTAAATAGACAGATTAAAAATGTCATAATCAAAGCTAAACTAAAGTATGAAGACATAATTGAACAGGGTTTCAGCAGTATGAACAATAAACAGGCATACCAGAAAATTAAGGTCCTCACTGGTGAAGCATCCAACACCGGACATAAAACAAATGATCCTGTCACTTTCGCTGACTCTTTGAAATTTTTCATTACACGCTTTGATACTGTCGACCATTCTGCCCTTTGTGATGAGCTTCTCAGTGCCCTGCCCCTGAATCCCCCATCACGGCCTCCATTTACCGTGGAAGACATATGCCAGCAAGATGGGCAAGACACCGGGTTCAGATTGCATCTCAGCCAGTGTGTTTAAGCTGTGTGCTATAGAGCTGTCTCCAGCCTTACACTCCATTTTCTGGGACTCCATCAGGTTGGCTCACATCCCAACGGCCTGGAAAACTTTTATAATTATCCCGGTCCCAAAGAAGCACAGTCCATCTGAGCCACAGCACTATAGACCGATCGCACTTACCTCCATCATCATGAAGTGCCTGGAAAAGCTCATCCTCCACTCCATCCTTCCAGCTGTTAGATCGCTGCTGGATCAGAATCAGTTTGCCTACAGGGCCAAGCGGGGAACAGAGGATGCTGATGCATGCCTCCTCCACCCTCTTCTGCAACATCTCAAGCCACCTTGAACCTTTGCATCTATCCTCTTTATTGATTTTAGTTTAGTTTAGCAGTAGTTTTTTAGTAAACACAATACAACGACAGATAATCAAGAAGCTTTAAACCCTCAACTTGTCTCCACTCCTCATCCACTGGACTCATGACTTTCTCAGTAACAGACCACAGGTTGTCAAAATTGGGTCAGTCATCTCATCCACTATAAATCACCAACACTGGCGCACCCCAGAGGTGTCTACTCACCCCCTTTCTGTACACACTCTACATTATGACTGCACCAGCCCCTCAACCGTCACCACATATTTCAATTACTCAGACGACACTGCCATTCTAGCACTCCTCAAGGACAATAACTCCATAACTGCATACCACCAGTCCGTCGCCCACTTTACTAAATGTTGCTCTGACAATTTTCTGGAGTTGAATGTGGATAAGACCATGGAGCTACTTATCAACACCTCACCACATCCTCTGGACCAGGCACCCATTATCATACACAACCAAACAGTTGAATGGGTTAATCAATTTAGATACCTTGGACTCACTGAACAATAAACTTACTTTTGAGCAACATGTTATAAATATTCATAAATATTCTCATCAGAAACTTTATATCCTTCACAAGCTCCGTGCCCTCTCTGTCACCCCCAAACTTCTATTGTTACACTAGTATTATCCAACCCATCCTTCTTTACTGCTCCCCATGCTATTTTAACATGCTGTGCATCACTAATAGAAATAAACTAATCAAGGTCAACAACACTGCATCCAAAATCATCAGCCTGCCCATCACGGACCTTTCCCACCTAAATAACCGACATCGCAAACATGGCCCGGACTGTTACCAGTGACTCAGCCCACCCCCTCACTAGCCACTTTTGCTTGCTGTCCTCGGGCCGCAGGTATAAGACTCTGAGGTGTAAGCGGGCATGCTTTAGTAGAAGCTCTATCTCTTCTGCCATTGCTGCTCTTAACAGCTCAAAACACTAATCCTGCTCCTAGCTGACTGTATATGTTATTCTGTGATCAATTGTTCGTTATACACGGTTTGTGATTTGTCTGTATTTATATGCCCTGACAGTGCATGTAAAGAAGAATTGCCAGAAGAGGACAATAAAGGTGTATCTATCTAACCAAGTAGGTGAGCATCTAAACAGTAACGACCTGTTTGAAGAGTTTCAGTCAGGTTTTAGAGCTCATCATAGCACTGAAACAGCACTGGTGAAGGTTACTAATGATATTCTCATGGCCTCAGATAATGGACTTGTGACTGTTCTGGTCTTCTTAGATCTTAGTGCTACTTTTGACACAGTCATTCATAATATTCTCTCAGACTGGCTTGAACATGTTGCAGAGATCAAACGAACAGCCCTAGGCTGGTTTAAATCACATTTGTCTGACAGATTCCAGTTTGTTCATGTAAATGATCAATCTTCTTCACACACAAGGGTTACATTTGGAGTACCACAGGATTCTGTGCTTGGACCAGTTCTTTTTACTACAGTGGGGTAAAAAAGTATTTAGTCAGTCACCAATTGTGCAAGTTCTCCCACTTAAAAAGATGAGAGAGAGGCCTCTAATTTACATTATAGGTATACCTCAACTATGAGAAACAAAATGAGAAAATAAAAATCCAGAAAATCACATGGTCTGATTTTTAAAGAATTTATTTGCAAATAATGTTAGAAAATAAGCATTTGGTCACCTATAAACAAGCAAGATTTCTGGCTCTCACAGACCTGTAACTTCTTCTGTAAGAGGCTCCTCTGTCCTCCAGTCGTTACCTGTATTAATGGCACCTGTTTGAACTGGTTATCTGTATAAAAGACAACTGTCCACAAACTCCAACAATCAAACTCCAAACACCAATATGGCCAAGACCAAAGAGCTGTCAAGGGACACCAGAAACAAAATTGTAGACCTGCACCAGGCTGGGAAGACTAAATCAGTAATATGTAAGCAGCTAGGTGTGAAGAAATCAACAGTGGGAGCAATTATTAGAAAATTGAAGACAATGAGTGCAAGACCACTGATAATCTCCCTCGATCTGGGGCTCCACGCAGGATCTCACCCCATGGGTTCAAAACGATCACAAGAACGATTAGCAAAAATTCCCGAACCACATGAGGAGACCTAGTGAATGACCTGCAGAAAGCTGGGACCAAAGTAACAAAGGCTACCATCAGTAACACATTAAGCCACCAGGGACTCAAAACCTGCAGTGCCAGACTGGTCCCCCTGCTTAAGCCAGTACATGTCCAGGCCCATCTGATGTTTGCTAGAGAGTATTTGGATGATCCAGAAGAGGAGTTGAAAAATATCATATGGTGAAATGAAACCAAAATAGAACTTTTTTGGTAAAAACTCTACTTGTCATGTTTGGAGGAGAAAGAATGCTGAGTTGCATCCAAACACCATACCTACTGTGAAGCATGGAGGTGGAAACATCATGGTTTGGGGCTGTTTTTCTGCAAAGGGACCAGGATGACTGATTACTGTAAAGTTAAGAATCAATGGGACCATGCATAGTGATATTTTGAGTGAAAACCTCCTTCCATCAGCTACGGCATTGAAGATGAAATGTGGCTGGGTCTTTCAGCATGACAATGATCCCAAACAGCTCTAGATTAGACCTGCATGGAAGAATGGGCCAAAATACCAGTAAGTGTGCTAAAACCTTGTGAAGACTTACAGAAAACGTTTGACCTCTGTCATTGCCAACAAAGGAAATTTAACAAAGTATTAAGATAAACTTTTGTTATTGACCAAATACTTATTTTTGACAATTTGCAAATAAATTCTTTAAAAAATCAGACCATGTGATTTTCTTTTCTCATTTTGTCTCTCATATTTGAGGTATACCTATGATGAAAATAAACTCTCCAGACCAACCTGGCTGAGTGTGGAAAAATTAATACCTACTAAACCTGATAACTAGATGTGCCACTCTTAGTATCCAAAAACTCACATCAATGGTTGTTCCTAAAATATTTGTACGGAGGCCCAACAAAGAGGGTTTTTGTGGTGAGTTTGTACTGAAGTTTGAACCAGTTTTGAGAGAGACAGACAGACAGACAGACAGATAGACAGACAGAGGCCCTTGAGAGAAGACTGCTGAGCTGGACAAACCAGTCGACCTGAGTTCCAGCCAACGGTGGCTAGCTAGCACCAAACCCCGAAGCCTCGCTGCTACCCTTCACCACATACAGCTGCTCCTAACTGACCAGTTAACAGCTGGTTTCCCTCCTTTAACACCGATCTCTCCAAACAACAACGCCACTCTTCAATGGAGAGCTACGAATCGTTCAGGTAAGGTTGTGCTTTCTAAATAAATTAGCTTAGGATGAACAATTTAGGGATTGTTTTGATTATCTGTGTGTTTTACTGCATTTTTAATATTTTATTCTTCAATTGTTTGGGTATAAACAGTGTTTTCAAAGGTTTCTGACTGATAGAGTCGTTTTAAATCATGCAACATGAGTTACTTCGTCCGACCAGAGTTTGTCTTTGTTCTTTGGTGCAAAGCTAAACAGAGTGGCTCTTAGCTGCACTACATACATTCGCTTCAAACGCTTGTTCTGATTAGTGCAGTCTACTTTTGCAGACTGCTAGCGTTCATAAGCAATAAGAGTTTCTATTTACTGCATTCAAAATACAGATTGGCTTTAAAATAGATCGTTTTTAACACTGAAAACTAATTGTATAAGTCGTTTTTGAAGGTTATTGATTTCTAATTCAGCAGATTACTTAATGAAACTACTTCCTCCAAAGAATGTCTTCACTTCTGCTATGCATTGTGAATTGGTTGTTTGAACACAAACCAAAATGGTGCTAATTAGTCTTAAACTAATCAGTTAGTTTAACACCAACTTACCTTCAATTCCAAAACTCGTCAATAAAAGCCTTGGTCTTTAAGCATACATGTTCATTCTGAACTGTGACAGCGATTATCAATCTATTGGTTATTGCTTCTACTTCTTTTGTAGCCACCAACATTATGGATACAAAGAGGAGCAGACTGGGAGCAGACATAGTAAAAATGCTAATTTTCTAGAAAAAGCAAAAATTGCCAGCCTTCTTAAAATTGTGAAAATCAAAAAAACGATACAAAGAGGTTCTGATGATGAGTGGCAAACCTTGAACACATTTTTTCATATTTATGACCATGTGATATTTCAGTTTTTCTTTTTTAATAAATTACCAAATGAGAAAGTGGCTGATGAGCTCATTAGAAATAAAATGAACTTTTTTGACTTTAGCAAATGGCTGCAATAAGACAAACAGTGACAAATTTAAAGGGGTCTCAATACTTTCCGTACCCACTGTATGATATAGACTCATCACTTGCAAAGCGAGATATGTCAAGCCTTTATTTGCTATTATTTTGATAATTATGGCTTACAGTTTATGAAAAGCCCAAATTCAAAACCTCAGAAAATTGGAATATTGTGAAAAGGTTCAAAATTTAAGGCTCAGAGTGTCACACTCTAATCAGCTAACTAATCCAAAACACCTAAATTGTCTCTCAGTCTGGTTAAGTAGGAATCACAATCATGAGGAAGACTGCTGACCTGACAGTTGTGCAGAAAACCAACATTGACACCCTCCATAAGGAGCAAAAGCCTCAAAAGGTAATTGCAAAAATATGTTGGATATGCCAAAATTGCTGTATAAAAGCACATTCATAGAAAGTTGTGTGGAATGGAAAGGTGTGGAAGAAAAAGATACACAAGCAGCAGGGACGACCGAAGTCTGGAGAGGATTGTCAGAAAAAGGTTATTCAAAAGTGTGGGGACCTTCACAGCAAGTGGACTGAGGCTGGAGTTAGTGCATCAAGAGCCACCACACACAGACAGATCCTGGACATGGGCTTCAAATGTCCTATTCCTCTCATCAAGCCGCTCCTGAACAGCAAACAACAACAGAAACGTCTTACCTGGGCTAAAGAAAAACAGAACTGCAAGTTTTCCATCTCATTTGGAAACCAAATTCCAGAGTCTGGAGGAAGAATGGAGAGGCACACAATCCAAGATGCTTGAAGTCCAGTGTGAAGTTTCCACAGTCTGTGTTCATTTGGGGAGGCATGTCATCTGCTGGTGTTGTTCTACTGTCCAGAGTCAACGCAGCCATCTACCAGGACATTTTGGAGCACTTCATGCTTCTTTCTGCGGAAGAGCTTTATGGAGATGCTGACTTCATTTTCCAGCTGGTCTTGGCACCTGTCAGTCCATTGTAGTGACATCTCTGGTCAACGACAGTTCATTTACATCAGCTTGTAAGGAGCAAGAGAGCGAGTTTTGACGGAGCTGGAAAGCTATAAGTTCCATAAAGCTATAGCCTAGCTTTCTGCTATAAGTTCAGCTCTTAGAAGAGAAAAACGCATGTAAACAACAAACAGCAGTCTGTTTTGTTGTTCTCTACACCTCCTGGTGTTCAAAATCGCCAAAAGACCATATAAGATAAACTGGCCTTGCAATATAAAGCATCTAGTGCCCAAAAGCTGCATTGACTACTGATTACATCGACTATAGAGCGCTGTTCTCGTGAAATGATCTTGGGCTGACCAATCACAGACATACATTCTCCGTTGCGTTTGACGGATAGTCTGCGTTTCGCAGCGCCATCATTAAGCCGAGTACAAATTAGGCTTAATAATGTTATATAAGCTTAAAAAGACTTAGTTAAGACTTCTGAGCAGGGGTGTATCCAGGAAGTTTTTAAAGAGAGCCTAATGGGGCCAGTGACGATCTTGGGGTGCCACACCAAAATAAAAGCAGGGCTATAATACAAAGTGGGTTGGGGCCTAGACTGAGTGACAGACAAGTCCCAACATGGGGGTCAAAGATTGACATAAGCATAAAGACATAAAATGTATAAATAATTCTAACTGAATTTATTTCTCTATCTTATTCTATCAGTCATTAAAAATACTATCTACACAAGGAGTGAAAATGTAGCATCCTCTGCAGCTCTACAAGATAATAAATAGTGTACAATTGCATTTAAATTGATTTACTGGACTAAATTTAAGAAGCGAAAACCTAAGAACCAACATGTTCAGTAAGAAACACAACATAACACAACATTCAGTAAGAAACACAGATAGCAGACAACACATACTAGCATATAGCCACTATAAATAGATATAGACCTGCAGCATGAGACTACATTGCCAATCACATTTTAACAATTTCAGGTATGAGACACTCCCACGTCTGCGGACATAGCTCAAGGGATTTGAGAACGTTGGGGTGTAAAATATGCAAGTCTTAGGGGTCACTACAATTCCCACTGTTAAATAGTTACAAATCTGAAGCACGCGAGAACATTGTCCTAGTAGTGGGCAATATAAAAGGTATATAGTAGAAATTATATAAATTTAGCCAAAGGTAGAGACTCTGACCGGCCTACCGTGGTTTGAGGTTTTCCATTTAAAGGAAAAGAAGCCTGTTGTTTAGGCTTATTTTTGTGCGAGATTAAATTTATAAACAACAAATAACCAGCAAAGAAGATAATTTTGAATGTTGTGTTTTCATAACATTTAGCTATTAATTTATTTAAAACATCTTCATCTTTATTTATGTTATGAGAATTTTTGTGTTGCATTTTTTGGGAAAAGATGAGAATTTTTTATGCAATTTGCACAATGAATGATCTTTAAATGGCATTCTATACTTTTTTTGGAAGTTGTTCTGCTGCAATGTTTTTGGAAAGTGAAAATGTTCATAGACACTCATTTTGACAAATATAAAAAAAAGATTCTGTCGCAATAGATATTATCGCATACAAAAATGTCCCTTATTCTCAAATCCAAAACTTGACAAGTATGTCACTGTCACAATATGTGTCTATTGTTTATTCATGCAGAAATTCGTTTTATAAACTGTATTATAGAGGCTCCTCTTTTGAGTTTAAGCTATTCCTCTTTCAGCAGTTTTGTTGTTGTTTTGTTATTAACCCCTGATACTTTGGTTTGTGTCTTTCTCTTGTACATCTTTCACGTTCATAGCCAATTTATTTCACGTAGTTTGTAATGCTCTGACTGCAACAACAAACAAACAAACAAAAAAAGATTTGGGGAGAAAAAAACTTCAGCCCTGTTTAGCAACAGCAGCTGGCAGCAGCTATCGCTGCTGACGGATCTCGGTCTGCAGTGAACACATCAGCACCTTCATCTCGACCTACCAGAACTTTGTCTCTGCAGCTCCACGCTGGTTCCGTTTAGCTTGATCTCTGGTTTCCAGTTGATTCCCGTCATTCTGCGCTGAGCGTCGAGCTCTTCCTCGTAGCGGTCGACGGTTTTTTCAACATCTGTGAAGATTTCTTTAGTAACAGCAGCAGCAGCTGGTCGCTTTCTGATAAACTCTCTCGGATGCTGAACTGACGACATTGTTACTGAAATATTCAGCTGAGATACGAAAACACAACCGTCTTCCAGCTGAGTTTTACTTCCGCTGGGTCAAAGCAGCTGATTGGTCCACTGGAGTGGAACAGCAGGTTTGACAGCAACAACAGAGTAGATAGTCGGAACCCAGACCAGAAGTTTTTTAAACTGTCATTAATGAAGAAGATGTTAACCGGAACTATTTTCTACAGTTATTTATATCTATACGTTATTTTCTGTTGTTTCAGTGTTTTCCTATTCTCATGTGTTACATTCTAATCATACCTGTAGAGATGTAAGTCAGCTTTTAGTTCCGCCTTTAATCCTCCCTGTATATCTTTGTCACTTTTTTCCAGACAAATGTTTCTATGTCCGTCCGTCGACATTTACCTGATGGCTTTGATGCTATATGACTACAGTTAGATATTATTCACATTTATTTTTTAAGATGGTTTGCAAATCGTCACCACTCGCTGTGAATCAGATGCAGCACAACAGCACCATCTTCAGATTGTGATTAAAAAGCTGTTTTCCAGCATTTCCAGCCGCACTGACAGATTTATTTATTTTTTCCTCCACATTTATTGTACAAATCTCTGTGGCATACAATCATACAAAACAGAAGCTTGTATATCTTACAGGCACACGGAACAACATATAGTTAATACCAGGGGGAACATATAGCCTAACTTTAACAGAAGGGTGAAAAAAGGAAATGAAAAAAGGAAAAAAAAAAAAAAAAAAAAAGACATCCACATTTCTGTAGCTAGTAAAGGGGCAAAAGGGGTGAGACAACAAGATACAAGAGCTTAGTTTTCTCCAAATATTCTAAGATCTTCATAAGCATTAAGGAGCTGTATACCATGTTTGTTTTTTATCAGTCTTAAAGAGCTGAGGTGGTTGTCCATCAAGTACCTTTTAAAAACCGAAAAGATGGGTTTTCTATTTCCCCATTTACATGTGTGGATAAAGAATTTGGCGAGGATCAGCAGGTTGTTAAGAGTGAAGTCACTCCTTTTGTCCTTAAGTGCAGTCCCAAATATTATGTCCTTTCTTGTTAGAGGGTGGGGTAGAGAAAGTTTTTCTGAGATCCAGTCTTGAAAGTCCTTCCAAAAAGATTCAGAGTACATACAGTAAAAGAATAAATGGTCCGTTGTTTCAATTTCATTGTCACAGAATGTACAGCTGTTATTATCCAGGTTGAATCTTTGTCTTAATAGGTCTCTGGACGGAAAAATATTACTAAGGATTTTAAAGTGAAGTTCTTTAGTTTTGGGGCTTAAAGGATAGGTGAGGTAAGCTGTTCTCCTTTTTAACCTCTGAATCAGAAAACAATTGAATAATGGAATTTCTATTTGACTGGATGGGGAAAATTTCATTAGTTAGATGCAGACGCATCAGTTTATTAGAGATGCATTTATCCAGGAAGTCTGTTCCATATATTCGAAGTGCAGGTAGCTGAAGTTCAGAGATTTGTATGTTTGTATTTTGAACGAGATGTTTGACTGAAGGAGGGATAGACTTTATTACATTGTTAAATTGAGAGCGTGTGCAATTCACACTGAACTTTAAGCAAAAGCTTTCGTAAGACAGCCATCCTCCTTGATCATTTAATAAGTGTCTTACAGACCAAATGTTTTTTTCCATCCAGTGATCCAAATACAAAGACTTATTTCTGTACAGTACATATCTGTTATTCCAGATAGGAGTTTGATGAGGAGTGAAATTGTGTGTGTACATAAGTTTCCAGCATAACAGTACCTGTTGGTGGAACGAGGATAGTTTAACAGGAAGTTTATTAATATTAAAGTCACATCTAAGGACAAATTCTATGTTTCCCATCTTCCTAAATAATCCCTTGGGAAGACAGTACCAAATGCTATTTTGACTCATCATAAAGGATTTCAACCAATTTATTTTTAATACTGCATTTAGGCATTCAAAGTCAATAGCTTGCAAACCCCCGTCCTTAAAGTCCTTTACCATTTCTGATTTTTTTATGTAGTGGACTCGATTTTTCCAGATGAAGTTAAAGTTCATCTGATTTATAGCTTTTATGTACTTATTTGGTATGGCCATTGAATATGCAGGATATATGCACCGAGCTAGAGATTCCATTTTGGTTAGATAGGTTCTACCAAAAAGTGTTAGGTCTCTTCGAAGCCATTTATTTAATTGAGATTTGCAGTTCTGTATTTTGTTTCCTATGTTCATAGTTTCTTTGAGTTTAACATCTTTAGTTATATGGATTCCAAGATACTTCACTGATGTTTTTATGGGAATATTGTAGGCTTCTGTGAGATTAATGTTATGTATTGCCATCAATTCACATTTCTGGAGATTCAATGTCAACCCTGATGCTTTAGAAAATGTATTAATTAATTTAAGAACATTGGGAATTTGGTCTAGATTTTTTAGAAAAATGGTGGTGTCGTCAGCTAGTTGGCTAATTATAATTTGATCATCAAATACTTTTAATTTTTCTATTTCTGAGTGTTTTATAAGAATGGCCATGATTTCAGCTGCTAATATGAAGAGAAAGGGAGAAACATTACATCCTTGGTTTACACCTCTATTAATTGTAAAGCGCGGAGAAGTGCCATGTGTGAGTGCTACTGAGCTTGTTGTACCATTGTAGAAACATTTTATTATATTACAGAAGTTTGGCCCGAAACCAAACATATGTAAGACTTTGAAAAGAAACTGATGTTCTAACATATCAAAGGCCTTGTAGAAGTCCAGGAACAGAATAAAACCTCTGTCCTCAATCACGTCACTATATTCTAATAAATCATGTACCAATCTGATGTTATTGTGTATGGATCTTTTGCTCATAAAACCAGTTTGTGTCTCACTTATAACATCATTAAGACCCTTCTTTAGTCTGTTAGTGTATATATAAGTCAATAATTTATAGTCACAGTTCAATAGAGAAATCGGGCGGTAGTTATCTAGAATCTTGTTATCTTTTCCTGGTTTTGGTATAAGAGTGATGATACCCTGTTTCATACTTTCTGGGAGTGAGTAATTGCACATTGTTTCTTTAAAGACCTGAAATAAGAAGTCTCGAAGATATTCCCAGAGGTGCCTGTAAAAGTTGGCAGTTAAGCCATCTGGGCCTGGAGATTTATCAAGTTTTAAGCAACCCATAGCAATATCTAGTTCCTCTAAAAGTATGTCTTTATCGCAGTCTTCCCTAAAATCCTTAGTGATTTGTGGGATAAATTCTTTAACCTGACCCAATAAGTGGTCACAGTCTTGGGCTGAAAAGGATGAGCAATATAGGTTTTGATAAAACTGGCTGATTTCTTTTGCAATTAAATTCTGATCTGTGCATTCTATGTCATCAATGATGAGGGATTTTATGTGGTTTTTATCCTACCGCCTTTTCTCCAGTCTGCAAAAATATGCAGAACTTTTCTCCCCGTCCTCAATCCACCTGGCCCTGGATCTGATGAAAGCACCACGAGCCTTTCGTTCATAAATGTTGTCTAGTTTAGATTGTAGGACGGAAAGGTTTGTTTTGTGCAAATTGAATATAATTCTTTAACTATCTTTTCTTCTTCCATGTTATTGAGTTTCTTAAGGTTCTTGCTAAAAGATATGGAGTGAACTCGTATTTTGTATTTTAAGAATTCCCACTTTGTAGTGAAAGTTAATAATGTATTATCTTGTAAGGTTTTTCTAATCAGTTCTTTTATTTCGCAGCAGTATAAGTCATGTTTTAGAAGGTTGGCATTAAATTTCCAGTAACCTCTGTGTCTAAAATATTCAGGAGGTGACAAAACTGACAAATCAATGCTACAGTGATCAGTAAGAGGCGTTGGAGAAATATTACAGTGAGATGTGTTACTGAGAATTTCATCTGTACCTAACCAAAAATCTATTCTCGATTTGCTCGATGCATCTGACTTATGCCAGGAAAACTGTGTCTCATTTAGGTGTTTTTCTCTCCACAGGTCAATAAGTCCAAGGTTGTTACCAAAATCACATAAAATGCGATTTGAGCGGATGTTTGTTGCTCTAGAGGGGTATCTATCTAGGACCTCATCCATAACCATGTTCCAGTCACCACCGATTAAGATGTGATCAGTAAAGTATCTTTGTTTAAGCTCTTTGATATTTTCTTCTATGGCAGTGAGGAAGGAGGTCTTTATTTTTTAACACATTACAGTATCCATAAATGTTTCCTAAAATCATTAATGAGTCATCAATATGTAACACAGTAAGAATCCAATGGCCATCATTACTGAGTTTTGTTGATACTATCTTCCCAGGAAAGTTATTCAACAAGATTGCCACCCCTGCTGATTTGGACGTCCCATGCGAATAAATTATCCTGTCACCCCATTGGTTGGACCAAAATTTTTCATCACATTCATTTGAATGGGTTTCTTGGAGAAGAATACAGTGTGGGTTTTTGTTTCTGCAATATAAAAACATTGCTTTTCTTTTGATGTTGTCCTTTAAGCCCCTTACATTCAGCGACAAAAACTTAAGACTGGTTTTAAAAAACATAAAAAACGAAAAAAGGGTAGGTAAAGTTTAAACACAGGAACGTTAATAATTACAGGTTATATTAAACTGGTGTAAACTTAAGGCAAGCCCCTAAAATTTGAATTTGAAATTTCCCTTTAACAAACAGTAGTAACTTGGAAATTACCCTGCAACAACGGTTTATGTTTTAATTGCTATCTATTCTAATTATCTCTTACACGAGTAGAACATCAAAAGAGTGTGCTACAACGGTAGCTACTTTAGGTTATGAACGAATATTTAAGGATAAAACACTTTTCATGAAAAGTCTAACAGAGGTATAAAGCATTGCTATGAATATTAATGTCTCAGAAGGGAGTTGAAGCTTTCATCACACGACCATCAATCACTGCGATGTGGCCTCTGTAAAAGGCCACCTTACCCTGGGATCTGGCGTGTTTAATTTTTGGCCACAGTTCCTCTCTTGCCTGTCGGTCTTCTTTGATGAAGTCTTGGACAAAGCGAAGCCCTTGATCTTTGCAGACTACCGACTCCTTCGTCACCTTCCAGACCATGTCCCGATGGAGTCTCCTGGTGAACTGCAAGATGACCTGGCGGCTTTTCCCTTCTTCCTTTCTCCCCACGCAGTGGATTGTGTCGACAACATCTTCGATATGATCTGCCCATTGTGGAATGATCTTTGAAAGAAGTTTTTCAACTACCTCTCTAAGATTTTCTCCTTCTTGTTCTTTGAGGCCCGACAGCCTTAGGTTCCATCTGCGTTTATATCTTTCCGCCTCCAGAAGCCTCCCTTTCAGGTCGCAGTTTTCTTTTTTCGCTGCAATAAATTCCTGCTCCAAGTTTTCCACTTTAGATTTGCATTCAGCAACGCCAAGTGAATTTAGTTCAACTCGTTGCGTGATGCGGGCAAACATTTCTGAGCTTTCTCTCAGTTGCTTTCCGAAATCATCCACTTTGTTGTCAAGACTTTTAATTGCATTTAAAACAGCAGCCAAAGATACCGCGGTCTCAGTAGCCTGTTTTTTAGCAGGTGGGAGCTTTGTTGGAGTTGTGTTCAGCTGTCGTCTCATACTGGAGGAGCTTTTCGACGTGTCCATCGGAGTCACCGTGGAGTGAGCGGAGCTAGCAGCAGCGGCATAGTTATGCATATTTAGCTTAGAGGTGGTGTTAGCATTCGAGTTAGCCCTCTTCAAAGCAGGAAAGTCTTTGTCATTAACGACTGACATTGTTCTCAAACCTCTTATGCCTCTTTTTACTTTATATCGTAGTTGTGCTGGTCTTCTTTTTAAGGTAGAATAGTTTGTCAAAGGCGAGTTTTTTAAGAGTCCGCACTGACAGATAACAGTCAGTGTTCCTAAATTCAGGACCAAGTTGAATGTGTTTTTGGGAAGAGTAATGTTGTAGTATTACTGCATCACCTGAGGCAGAGTTCTGTCAGATTCAAATCAAGACGATGAACGCAGCACCAAGCTGAGCTGTCAATCTGTAGCAGCAGTGTACTCTGTGGGCTGCGGGGACTGATAGGAGCTTTGAAGAGCTGTTAGAAAACAAGTGGCCCTAGTCTGATCTCCCATCATGTTCTTATTTGACCTCAGTTTTGGAAGCAAATATGTAGCCCACCATTAAAATGCATTTAATAAGAACAAGAAATCATCCAATCTGCTTTTTCATTGTATTCTTCACCGTTGCTCAAAGCTGCCAAAGTCAAGACAATCTGGGATATGAAATAAATATTTGACACTCTGTCCTACTGTCTGTGTCAACAGTGATCAAAAGTTAATCTGTGGTTTAATCTGTTACATGAGCCAATTGATGTGATTCTGCATCAGTTATACAGGTAAGGCGGCAGGCATATGTACAGATGAAACTCAAAAAATTTGAAGATCGTGCAAACGTTTATTTCAGTAATTCCACTTAAATGGTGAAACTAATATATGATATAGACTCATTAAATGCCAAGCAAGATATTTCAAGCCTTTATTTGTTATAATTTTGATGATTATGGGTTACAGTTTATGAAAACCCCAAATTCTAAACCTCAGAAAATTTGAATATTGTGAAAAGGTTCAATATTTTAGGTTCAAAGTGTCACACTCTCATCAGCTAATTATTCCAAAACACCTGCAAAGGGTTCCTTAGCCTTTAAATGGTCTCTCTGTCTGGTTCAGTAGGAATCCCAATTATGGGGAAGACTGCTGACCTGACAGTTGTGCAGAAAAACTATCAATGACACCCTCCATAAGGAGGGAAAGCCTCAAAAGGTAATTGCAAAAGAAGTTGGATGTTCCCCAAGTGCTGTATCAAAGCCCATTAATATAAAGTTATGTGGAAGAGAAAAGTGTGGAAGAAAAAGGTGCACAAGCAGCAGGGATGACTGCAGCCTGGAGAGGATTGTCAGGAAAAGGCCCTTCAAAAGTGTTGGGGACCTTCACAAGGAATGGACTGAGGCTGGAGTTAGTGCATCAAGAGCCACCACACACAAACGGATCCTGGACATGGGCTTCAAATGTCGTATTCCTCTTGTCAAGCCATTCCTGAACAACAAGTAACGTCTTACCTGGGCTGAAGAAAAAAAGAACGGCAAATTTTGCATCTCATTTGGAACTAAGGTCCTAGAGTCTGGAGGCAGAATAGAGAGGCACACAATCCAAGTTGCTTGAAGTCCAGTGTGAAGTTTCCACAGTCTGTGTTGATTTGGGGAGGCATGTCATCTGCTGGTGTTGGTCCACGGTGCTTTATTAAATTCAGTATCAATGCAGACATCTAGCAGGACATTTTGGAGCCCTTCATGCTTCCTTCCGAAGACAAGCTTCATGGAGATGCCGACCTTATTTTCAAGCAGGACTTGGCACCTGGCCACGCTGCTAAATGTACCAAAACCTGGTTCAATTACCTCCTATAGGAGGGGGGAGAAGGGATGTTTTGGGAGGGGCCTTGGTACGTTGGATCCAAAATTCTCTCTCTCCCTCAAATATCCAGACAGCAGCTTTAAGTTGTTTTGTACCAACTGAGAAGTAAAATGAACATGCTGTGTGTGAACCATTCAACCACCTGTCCTTTTACTAAAAAGCACAGCCACTGACATGCAGATTGGGGGCTCAGAACTGGGCCCTCCAACTTTCAAAATACAGTGGGGCAAAGCAGGATTTGGCAGCCACCGATCGTGGAAGTCGTCCCACTTAAAAGGATGAGAGAGATCTTTAATTTTCATCATAGGTACACTTCAACTGTGATAGACCGAATGTAAAACAAAAATCCAGGAAATCACATCGTTTGGTTTTAAAGAATTTATTTATATTATGGTGCAAAAAATAAGCATTTGGTCAATAAAAATAGTTCACCTCAATGCTTTGTAATGCAACCTTGGTTGGCAATGACAGAGATCAAACATTTCCTGTAGGTCTTCACAAGGTTTGCACACACTGTAGCTGGTATTTTGGCCCATTCTTCCATGCAGATCTTCTCTAGAGTTGTGACGTTTTGGGGGTGTCGCTGGGCACTCAGACTTTCAACTCCCTCCACAGATTCTCCATTGGATCGAGGTCTGGAGTAGGCCTGGGCGAAAAATTGATAGAATAAAATTTTTTGGGGCGATTAAAAAAATAAGTAAATCAAGTTTTTGTGTAATGGCGCATGTTTGGCTCCCCGGAGCTTCCGTAGCGTTAGTTTCACATAGCAGTATGGCAAGCGACAACATCATAGCACACATGAAACAGCAACAGCAAGCGACAACATGGCTACCGGTGAGAGTGGGAAGTTTGTTCCCAAGAAAGGAATAAAATTATCTGTTGTTTGGAACTGGAATGGGTTTGCTGAAACAGTGGTGGCGCAAGAGACCCCACGCTGCAACATTTGCCTAAAACCCATCACAGTCAAAGGCAGGAGCACCACAAATCTATTCCAACACCTAAAATTGAGGCATCCAGCCGAATACGAAAAATGCCAGTCTCTCAGAGACGAAAAAAACCACAGTGACCAACAAACCTTAGCTAAAAAAACCAGCTAACTTTAACCAAATCCTTTGCACAAGGCACCTCAAATGACAGTAAAGGCGCACGGTGGAGAACAATCACCGAAGTGGTCGCTTTGCACATAGCCAAAGACATAGTACCCATATATACCGTGGACATGAGGTTTATATATTTGATTAAAATCTTAGAACCCAGATATGAGCTACCCAGCCGCAAGTACTTCACTGAAGTCGCCTTGCTCCAGCTGAACAACAACACTGAACAAGCAGAGAACTGGAGGAGCTGTCCTTTTATTCGGCAACAACCGACATGTGGTCCAGTCGGACTATGCAAACTTATGAGTTTAACGGTGCATTTCATTAACAATGTGTGGGATTTGCGGAGTATTTCCCTCCAAACATACGTTCCCTGAAATCAGACAAAATATCGTAAATCTAATTTTTTTTTTTAAACGTGTCCTGTTTGGCAGTGTGGAGCTCAGAATTGGTGTCTGATTACCAAGTAGAAGCCCAACAGATTTACTTTCACAAGCGGAGCAGTACAGCTTTTGCTATAGTACTCCACTTGATATATGTGTGAAAAATCTTTATGATGAATTGCTGGGGGTTTTATTTCCTGATGTTATGGACACGGAGACAGAAAATTAAGGGGAAGAAAGAAATAAGATGAAGAAGAGAGGTAGGAAACAAAATCTCAGGAGAAAGGGTGAGTTGAAAATACAAGAGAGGAAAGGGAACAAAGAAAAACACAGGAAAACATTGAAGTCTGCCTCCATACCCACAGGACGGCAGAGAGAGGGGAAAAAACAAAACAAACACGAAAAAGGAACATTGACAAAACAAACCTAACATCGTGAACTAAGAACTACACAACCAAAACACACAAGAATGGATATAAAAATACAACAAGGTCACAGAAAAACTCATGGTACCGATTAATCAAGCTCTAGTAATGATAACCTCAGCCCAAGAATATATCTGTAAACACCAGACACCCCACATCTATGTGTGTGTGTTAGCATGCTGGTGCCTATAAGGTTTCTCCATAACAGTGTTCGATAGCTGGTGTGAGCAGGCATCAATCCGTCTCCCAGGAATCGATGCAGACATGAAGGAGATCGGAGCCAGGATGTCCAAAGGACCCCCAGAGCCCCAGGTGGACCCGGGCGGGGCCGACCGCATCCCCCAAGAGAGGAGCAAAGGAGAACCCCAGGGGAACGTCCAGCGGCTACTATGCAGGGGCCCGGGGGGCAGCAGTGACGAGCCCATGGGCCTCGCCGGCAACCAGCTGCGCCAAATTTATAAACTAAATAAAATCTGAGATTTTGTTTTTAGGCCATATCGCTCAGCCCTATCTTGAGTAACGTTTCTGGCTACTCTTCCCTCTGTCATGTTTGTGTATTTAAAAAACCCAAAGGCAGCAACAATTAAACTAAAACGATTTAATAATTAACAAAAACTTACAGAACTTGGAGAATGAAAAAATGCTGAGATGAGGGAGGAACAACAGGAACTGGGCAGGAATCGGGATCAGACAGGGAAAGAATGACGACGAACCAGCGAGTTGTGACTGAGAGTGGACTGTATTTATACTGAGGGGAGTGTGAGGATGTGACCAGAAAGAGCTGAGGACTAATTAAGGGAAGCGGTTGCAGCTGAGAGGGAGTGAGCAGGTGAAACTAATTAGCAGCTGGGATGGAAGGCAGAATGGCTAGGGAAACTGGGAGGAAGACCAGGAGCAAAACATAAGGACTAGACAGAGGATAATACTAAAGAGGAATACAAAATAGAAAGGAGTCCCAAAACAAAAAACCACACACACCCAACTAGGGTGGGCGGAGGGGTCTCGGAAGGAGGGCCAGAGTCCATAAACAAACAACAAAAGGCTAAAGTCCTGAGGTCGGCGACGAAGGAGCAGGAACCTGGGAAGTCGGCGACGAAGGAGCAGGAACCTGGGAGGTCGGCTGCGGAGCAGAACCTTGTGGCTTGGGAACCGGCTGCTGAGAACCTTGTGGCTTGGGAACCGGCTGCTGAGAACCTTGTGGCTTGGGAACCGGCTGCTGAGAACCTTGTGGCTTGGGAACCGGCGTCGACTCAGGGGACCTTGGTAGGACGCTGGGAACTCTCGAGAGGACGGAGTGGAGGACCCTCGAGAGGATGGAGTAGAGAACTCCCGGTGAGGAATAGAAGACCCACGGCGTGGCGCTGAAGACCCACGGCGACGGCGTGGCGTTGAAGACCCACGACGTGGCCCTCTGGACATCCTCGGTGGAGTCTGGAGACCGAGGCGTGTCCTTCTGGACACCCTCGGCGGAGTCTGGAGCACGAGGCGTGTCCTCCAGAACACCCCCGGCGGAGTCAGGAACCAGAGGCGTGTCCTTCAGGTTAATCTCTGCGGAATCAGGAACCAGAGGCATGTCCTTCAGAACACCCTTTGCGGAATCAGGAACCAGAGGCATGTCCTTCAGAACACCCTTTGCGGAATCAGGAACCAGAGGCGTGTCCTCCGGAACACTCCCTGCGGAGTCGGAAGCCAGAGGCGTGTTCTCCGGAACATCCTCTGTGGAGTCAGAAACCAGAGTTGTGTTCCCCAGAACACCCTCTGCGAAGTCAAGAACCAGAGGCGTGTCTTCCGGGACACCCCCTGCGGAGTCAGGAACCAGAGGCGTGTCTTCCGGGACACCCCCTGCGGAGTTAGGAACCAGGGACGTGTTAACCCGGACACCCCTGTGGAAACAGGAGTCAGAGTCCTGTTCTCCCGGTCGAACGCCTTCTCCAAGTCCACAAAACACATGTAAACCTGTTGGACGAACTCCCACGCACCCTCCAGGACCCTGCTGAGGGTGTAGAGCTGGTCCAGTGTTCCACGGCCAGGAGGAAAACCGCATTGTTCCTCCTGGATCCGAGGTTCGACTATCCGTCGGACCCTCCTCTCCAGAACCCCTGAATAGACCTTACCAGGGAGGCTCAGAAGTGTGATCCCCCTGTAGTTGGAACACACCCTGTGGTCCCCCTTTTTAAACAGGGGGACCACAGCCCCGGTCTGCCAATCCAAGGGAACTGCCCCCGATGTCCACGCAATATTGCAGAGCCGCATTAACCAACACAGCCCCACAACATCCAGAGCCTTGAGGAACTCCGGTCGAATCTCATCCACCCCCGGAGCCCTGCCACCGAGGAGCTTTTTAACGACCTCGGTGACCTCAGCACCAGAGATTGGAGAGACCGACCCCAAGTCCCCAAACCCTGCTTCCAGATTGGAAGGTGTGCTGGTGGGATTGAGGAGGTCTTCGAAGTATTCCATCCACCGACCCAAAACGCCCCGCGTCGAGGTCAGCAGCACACCATCCCCACTGTAAACAGTGTTGGTGGCAGACCGCTTTCCCCCCCTGAGACGCCGGATGGTGGACCAGAATCGCTTCGAAGCCGTACGGAAGTCGTTTTCCATGGCCTCTCCAAACTCCTCCCACGCCCGAGTTTTTGCCTCAGCAACCATCCGAGCCGCATCCCACTTGGCCTGTCGGTACCTATCAGCTGCTTCAGGGGTCCCACAAGCCAAAAAGACCCGGTAGGACTCCTTCTTCAGCCTGACAGGATCCCTTACCGCCGGTGTCCACCAGCGGGTTCGGGGGTTGCCGCCGCGACAGGCACCGACCACCTTGCGGCCACAGCTTCGGGTCAGCCGCCTCGGCAATGGAGGCGCGGAACATGGTCCACTCGGACTCAATGTCCCCCGCCTCCCCCGGGAAGTGTTCAAAGTTCTGCCGGAGGTGTGAGTTAAAGCTCCTTCTGACAGAAGACTCTGCCAGACGTTCCTAGCAGACCCTCACAACACGTTTGGGCCTTCCAGGTCTGTCCGGCGTCCTCCCCCACCATCGGAGCCGACTCACCACCAGGTAGTGGTCAGAGGACAGCTCAGCCCCTTTCTTTACCCGAGTGTCCAAAACATGCGGCCACAGATCAGATGAGACGACAACCAAGTCGATCAATGAGCTGCGGCTTAAGGTGTCCTGGTGCCAAGTGCACATATGGACACCTTTATGCTTGAACATGGTGTTTGTTATGGACAATCCATGACGAGCACAGAAGTCCAATAACAAGACACCACTCGGGTTCAGATCGAGGGGGCCATTCCGCCCAACCACACCCCTCCAGATCTCACTGTCATTGCCCACGTGAGCGTTGAAGTCCCCCAGCAGAACAAGGGAGTCCCCAGGAGGAGGAGCACTCTCCAGCACCCCCTCCAAAGACTCCAAGAAGGGTGGGTAATCTAATCTGCTGTTTGGCGGCTTAAGCACAAACAACAGTCAGGACCCGCCCCCCCACCCGGAGGCGGAGGGAGGCTACCCTCTCATTCACCGGGGTAAACCCCAACGTACAGGCGCCGAGATGGGGGGCAACAAGTATCCCCACCCCAGCTCGGCGCCTCTCAGCAGGGGCAACTCCAGAGTGGAAGAGAGTCCAACCCCTCTCGAGGAGACAGGTTCCAGAGCCAGAGCCGTGCGCCGAGGTGAGTCCGACGATGTCCAGTCGGAACCTCTCAACCTCGCACACCAGCTCCGGCTCCTTCCCCACCAGAGAGGTGACGTTCCACGTCCCGAGAGCCAGCTTCTGCAGCCGAGCTTTGGCCGCCGCTCATCCTGCACAGCACCCGACCCCTATGGCCCCTCCCACAGGTGGTGAGCTCATGGGAAGGGGGGCCAATGTTACCTCTTCGGGCTAAGCCCGACCGGGCCCCATGGGTAAAGGCCCAGCCACCAGGCGCTCGCCAACGTGCCCCACCTCCAGGCCTGGCTCCAGAGGGGGGCCCCGGTGACCCGCGTCCGGGCGAGGGAACACTGAGTCCATCTGTCTTGTTCATCATAGGGGTCTTTTGGGCTGCACTTTGTCTGATCCCTCACCTAGAACCAAATTGCCATGGGTGACCCTACCAGGAGCAAAAGCCCCCAACAACATAGCTCCTAGGATCATTGGGACACTCAAACCCCTCCACCACGATAAGGTGGCAGCCCAGGGAGGGGTGGCAGCCCAGGGAAGGAGAAATATGGAAACAAGAAAGTGCAGAAATAACTAGTAGAAACAAAGAATAACTAAACACGATAATAGAACTAAATAAGGAAAATAACTAACAAAAACACAAACACCTAGGAACCATGACACCCACAGCAAGTAACTTTACTGAATGCTTGTTTTAACCAAAAATGCATGAAACTCACACAAACAATTTATGATGAAGTGAGACCTCTTGTTTGTAGACAAGCTTCATCTTTTTTAACATAATTTCTTATCTGCTGAGGTTGTTGTGCCATTTGGAAATCAAGTGGGAGTACCTTACCTGGTCTAACATATATATATATACCTTACCTACTCTAAGTATTGGTTTCATTAGTTCTTTGAAAAAAAATTGATTTGGAAAAATGCTTCTTCTTGTCAAATTTGTTGTCTTACAATTATGTCATGCATTTATATTTGTTTTAGTCTCAAGAATTTGGACATACCTTTATATTTTCTCCGATTACATAATTTTTAAATATTAAATCATCAAGTCACAATATTAAATCACAAATAATCAAGTACTCAGCAATTGGGTAGCCTTTTACCAAATACTTTTTTACTCTTACTTGAGTATTGTTTGGGATTACTACTTTGTACTTCAGTAGAAATTTGTTTAAGTAGTGCTACTTTTACTTGAGTACAATTTTTGGCTACTCTACCCACCTCTGTGTGTTACTAATAGCCTTTTGACTCATTTCCACTGAGCGGTCCGGCTCGGTCCAGTCCGCTTTTTTGTCTGTTTCCATTGTAAATGCAGCAGGCCCGTACTGGTCCATTAATGGTTCCCCTTCAGGTGTTGGTCCACAGGACCATGGTCCTATACGGTTAGGGCGGAGCTACTGGCGTCACTTAACACAGTCCTTTGATTGGGTGAACTCATAAACACTGCAGTAAGTTTAAACGTCACCCCCACGACAACTTTACACACCGGTCCTCGGTTCCGTACGGAGCCTTTTTTTAAACACAGCGGTCGTATTTGTGTAAAGAAAAAAACTAAAAGCAAGAACGACAACCATGAGCTGCTGGATGTACTCCATTGTTATTGTTTCTTCCTCCTCTTCTTCTGTGCTTTTTGCATGTCACCCACTTCCTCATCCCTCCAGTATGACGCCCCTCAAGCGTTCAGGGTAAACCCTGCTTGCTCAAGTTCTCTTCAGGTCATTGACCAGTCCCCCCCTTCCCCGTGTAGTTCTGGGCTGTTTCTCCACCGTTCTCAAGATCATGTTAACCCTACGAGGTGAGATATGGCATGGAGCCACAGGTCGAGGGAGATTATCAGTGATCTTGTATTTATTCCATTTTCTTATAATTGCTCCAACAGTTGATCTCTTCTCACCAAGCTGCTTGCCAATTGTAGAGAGGCTCATCCTAAACAATCTTGTACCTGGTGTCCTTGTACAGCTTTCTGGTCTTGGCCATAGTGGAGGTTGGAGTCTGATTGTTTGAAGGTGTGGACATGGGTCTTTCATACAGATGATGAGTTCAGACAGTTGCCATTATTTACAGGTAACAAGTGGAGGATAGAAGAGCTTCTTAAAGACCCACTCCGATCATCCTTTTGAGCTATTTTAAAGTGTTCTCAGTGGTCTTTAAATTATGAATATGCTGTTTTTAGCCACAATCACAAAACCTGTGCCGTTTTCTAGGACATAGCTTCAGAAGAGCGGCAGTAGCTCATTAGCAATTTGTATCTGTGTTGTGGGCGGAACCGTTGGTGCGGAGGACTACGGTGGCCGGGAAGTGCAAAACAAAATTACATTAACCTGAAACACTTTTACATTTTTGCCGAAACACATTTACAAATTTACCGAAACAATTTTACAAGTTTAAATAAACACTTTTACAAATGTAACAGAACACTTTTACAAGTTTCCCGAAACACATTTACAAGTTTACCGAAACACTTTTGCAAGTTTAACAAAACACTTTTTCAAATTTACCGAAACACTTTTACAAAGAAATGACACGGAAGTGATACTGCGGGGAACGAAGTAAGTTGCCAACTGCCATTAAAGCAGAAGAAGAAGAAGAAGAAGAAGAAGATTTTTTTTTGATTTTTAAAACACCATTTATTCACACATTGTCATTAATCAATTTACAAAACCAGTAATAAAATTACTGTAAAATAGTACCAAATTCTAGTTTCCCATTAATAATTGTACAAAGAATTCCATTTCCCGCCCACTTCTGTCCATATTCATCCAAGTTCTGGCAAACAGAGTAGTAGGTGTAATCCAGCCGAAGTCTGGCTTTGACATTGATTTTCCACAAGGTTACAACATCATATGCCTGTTCTTTTTGCAATTTATCCCTTCTAGATAAGTAAATAGCCAACTTGGCTTCACCGACTAAAAAATGTAAAACCCTGTTTCTAACTCTATTTTTCTTGCCCTTTTCCACACCCCCAATAAATACTTCAATGGAAAAAACCATGCTAAAATCATAAAAAATCCAACTAAGAATATTAAAGAGGATTAAGCCTCTTACATTCAGTAAAAACATGAAAAATATTTTTAGAGGAATTGCAAAAAGGGCAGGTATTTGAAACATTTGGGTTAAACTTTGATAAATAAGAATTCGTTGCAATCGCGCCATGGAGTATCCTCCACTGTAGGTCTCCAGTCCTTTTTTTCAAGGGAGGACTATACATTGTAGACCACTGCGGCTTGCATCCTCTCAGTTTGGTGGTCCAAACCGTTGGGAGCCTGCCCTTCAATTTATCTAAGTTTAGTACTTTTACACAATTTACATTTATAGTCTGTTTCTCAACATTGCGAAGAGACAGTTTTTTTTCTTTTCCGGTCCACAACAAGGGTCCATCAGTGTCCTTGAAAGGAGGAATTAAAACTAGGTCCGGAGGTTCATCCAACGTATCCGGCACGAGTTCATTTCTGCTGTATTTCCTTAAAAGCACCCATTCCATTCTGGAAAGTCTTTCTTTCCAGAGTTCCAGCGCTTTCTGGGTTAATCTAACAGATGAGACTTCCAAGGCAGAGGTTAAAGTGGTAGCATCTGAAAGCAAAGTTCCAGCCACTTGTATCAGTCTTCCAAGGCTCACAATCTTTGAATGACACAAGTTTCTTGATAGTCCAGGCAATTATTGACGGCTTATATCAAGTCTTGCATCAAACACTAAAGGTTCTTCAGCAACCAAAACAAGGACCCGTGCTCACATCTGATCCATTTAAAAAGAACACAAGCCTTAAAAACCCCTTGATAAAACCCAGGTAAGGTGCTTAAAAATGGAGATTTAAAACCTGTTAAAAACCATGCAAAGTCTAGATTTAGATCACCCAGACGCCTCAAAACACAACTGGCTACATTACTCCACACTAAATCTGTAGGACCAAATAAAAACCTCTTCACAAATTGCAACCTGAATGCAGCCACTCTGCTGGCCAGGTGGACTAGGCCCTGACCCCCCTCCTCACGGGGCAAAAACAGGATGGCTTGGGGTACCCAGCGGAATCTATCCCAAAAAAAATTGATTAGTTTTGACTGTATTTCAGCCAACAACCTGTTCGGTGGTTCCAGGCACACCAGGCGGTGCCACAACTGGGAGGCCACCAGATTGTTCACAACCAGTACCCTTCCCCTGTAAGACAGCTGTGGATGTACCCACCGCCACTTAGCCATTTTCTCAGAGATTTTTCCAAGAACACTGTCCCAGTTCTTTTTTATTATGTTTTCATTGCCCAAGTAAATGCCCAGATATCTCAAACCATCTCTCTTCCATTCTAGACGCTGGGGTAGTACGGGGGGGTTCCCCTCCCACCTTCCAGCCAAGAGAGCATCACTTTTTTCCCAATTGACTTTTGCAGAAGAGACTTTTACAATTTTTCATGGTTTCCCGTAAAAAGCAGTGTTCAACGCGGTCAAAAGCCTTTTCTTGATCCAGTGAAATCAGACCAACTCCATTCTCCAATGAACTGGAGACCTCCAAAATATCGCGAATTAGGTAGATATTATCTACCATAGACCTGCCTGGCACACAGTACGTCTGGTCAGGATGAACAACCTCCTCCATTGCTCTCCGTAGTCTCAGGGCCAAGGCTTTCGATAAAATCTTGTAATCTGTGCACAAAAGTGACACAGGACGCCAGTTTTTAATGTCCTGCAGGTTCCCCTTCTTAGGCAGGAGGATGATGACGGCCCTGCGGCAGGAGAGCGGCAGGACACCATCTTTGAGGCTCTCATTGAACACGTCGAGCAGGTCTACAGAAAAAATGTCCCAATAGGCTTTATAAAATTCCACGGTCAGGCCATCAATGCCAGGGGCTTTCTCTCCCTGCATTGTTTGTAGGGCAGCACCAAGTTCGTTTGCTGACAGGGGTTCAGCCAGCCTTAAGTTTTTCCCGCCAGAAACATTTGGCAGTCCAGTTAAAAAGTATTTTCTCAAGTCCCTGTTGTCCACCCATTCGCTTTTAAAGAGCGATGCATAGAAACCGACGGCTCTCTATCTTATCTTGGTCAGCTCAGTGAGTTTATGTCCTTCATCTGACAAGAGACAACGAATAAACTTTTTCTGCCCTCGTTTCTTCTCCAGTCCGAAGAAATAGCTGGAGGAGGCATCCATTTGGGAGATGTTTTTGACCCGAGAGCGAACCAGGGCGCCCTGCACCTTTGTGTCAAGCAGATTAGGCAAAGTGGCTTTTTTGGCCTTAAGGACTTCAAAATGCCCTTGATTTCCTGTGGATTCGCATAACTGCTCATACTCCACTATATCTATCTCCAGGTCTCTAACAGATCTAGTGATGTCACGTGTGACACCAAGACTGTACTGTTGACAGAGCAGCCTAATCTGCACTTTTCCATGATCCCACCACTGCCTCAGGGATGTAAAATCATCCTTCCTCTGTCTAAAATCAGTCCAATAAAACTCCAAAATATCCCTAAAACACTTATCAGCGGTCATATTAAGATTGAAATGCCAGTATGCACTCTTAGGAGATATATACAATTGTGAAATTTCACACTCCACTAAGGCATGATCAGTAAAACCAACAGGTAAAATCTTACACACGTTAAAAACATTTAAGTGATGGGAAAAACAATAAAAACGATTTAAACGCACCAAAGAGATCCTACCTTCCTTGTGGTGGGACCATGTGTACTGTCTGCAGTCTGCATGCATCCTTCTCCAAACATCCACCAGACCATGTCTGCAGATCAGTCGCTTCAGGGCGTGAACCGATGGTAAATGAGGCTCTGCGTGATTCCGATCTAGACTTTCATTCATAGTACAGTTAAAATCTCCCCCTAAAAATAAATAGTCTGTAATATTAAGATCTTTCAGTTTTTCATTTATGACATTAAAGAACCGCACCCTCTCTGCCCCTACATGAGGAGCATACATTTTTAAAAAAACAATAGTAAAACCATCAAAGATAGCTGTCACAGCTAGAGCTCTACCCGCAACCAGTGACTCAACTTTTACAGAGTTGGGGGAGAAGTTTTCAGAAAATAAAATACATACCCCGGCTCTTGCTGATGTGCCATGGTTTAAAAACACTCTTCCTCCCCACTCTTTATTCCATTCAATCTGATTACTAATATAGTTTCCTGTAAAAAGGTTACATCTAAGTGTTTTAGCTTAAAGGACTCAAAGAGCACTGCTCTCTTTCTCTGGTCTCTTGCTCCATTTATGTTTAAGAAGCCCACTTTAAAAGCGCTCATTGAGACTAAAATGTTTAAAAACTCGCAGACAACAATAATAGAGAACAGCAAAGTTAAAAATAAAACCATTCTATCCATCACTTTAGGTCAATTTTTTTACTTTTGCCAACAGCTTCTTTAACCTATATACTTCCTGATTTGTCAGCCCAGTTTTCGCCTTGTTTGCTATATGGCATTTTGCAGATCTGCAAAAAGCCTTAACATCAGGGGAAAAAACGTCAATGTTCAGGCCCTTTCTATTCTTTGTTTCAATCAGAAAACTTTTGATAGCAGCAGCGGGATACATTTTCTCTTTTGTCTCGGAAACTTGGCTCAATGACATGTCACTTATATCTGAGAGGATGCTTTCACAGTCGCTTTCCTCTGACAGATCTAACTGTGAATCAGACAGCCCAACTTGCCTGCTTGTTTTAGCCCCAGCACTTGTTCCAGTATCACATCCTGCGGGCACATTCCGCTTTTTTGAACTCCGTTTTCCAGTCGGAGCTGGGAGTTCTAGCTCCATCTCCTCTGCAGGCCTCACAAAGTTTACACCGTCATTTTTCTGACCACCCACTTCACTGGCTTCCTGCCCATCTCCTTTTCCTTCCTTACTATTCCCAGGATCTTCCACTTTGTTTTCGCTGTTTTCATCCTGCTCTTCCACTATCGTTCCACTAACCGCTTCCTTTTGCACAACTATATACTCTAGATCAACATTTTTAAAAGTTGTTTCCACTTTTTCTTTTTCACTGCACTGAATTTCCGCTACCTCCATGTTACGGCTCACTCCGCTCTCTGTGCTATCTGACTCAGTGACACTGGGTCCTTCCACGTCAGGTTCAGCTGCACATGAATCAACCTCACCGTTTACCACAGGGGCAGGAGACTTTGCCCCTTCACTAACCGCTCCTGGCCCTGCTTATTTGGGACAGACTCTAAAAATATGTCCTTCCCCCCGCAGCCGAAACATTTCATGGCCGACGAAGTGGCAAACAGAATATAATCATATTCATCAACCTTTACATGGAACTGTAAATTAAGCTCCTCTGACTTCTTTGGCAGGATCATAAAAACCTGGCGCCTGTGTGACACTACGTGACCTAAGAGAGGAGACTTACACCCAGACAGCACCTTCTTAATCGGGGAGACTACCTTCCCGTGCCTAGACAGCTCCCTCTTTAGGAACTCATCGCTGATCAATGGAGGAACATGTTACAGGATGACCCGCGTTGCCCGGTTGGGCCAACCGGTACAAATGCTCCCCCCACGGTGATACCCTGCTCTATCACCTTGTTTGCTAATTCCACTTTGGAGACAAAAATAACCACAGCCCCATTCATGCGCGCTGCGGATTTTACAAAACTGTGTCCCACTACCTCCCCCACTGCCAATGCGACCTCCTCCACGCTGCATTGGAAGCCGGTGCTGACATGAACACCGTGCTTCCTGGTGAACGTGGCAAAGCCACCCGCACCAGCCATGGCGCCGGCGAAAGATCGCAGTCCAGGCCGGCCCACTACCGCCTAACAACAAAGAACACTTAAAACTTAAACACGAAACGAAATCAAACGACAAACAGTAACTAGAAAAGCTTAGAAAAACACACTCACTCGAGACGCTTTCTCCCACTTTCCACTCCACTTCCGCTCAGAAAAAGAAGAAGAAGAAGAAGAAGAAGAAGAAAAAGAAGAAGAATGGCTTCTGTGTATGCATCTGACCCTGCTTTTGTATTCAATTAAACAATAAAAAAGCTTAAAAAAAGACCCTACAAATGCATTATTTTATATTATAATCTACATTGCTTTAACACACAGCAGCATGCAGCACTGGCTGTTGAACAGGACATTGGAGCAGGACGAAGAACAGCAGGGTAACACACCATGGAGACGTTGACAATGATCCGGCCCTGAGTGAGGGGAAGTGACTGGTTATAAACACAGGAGGTAAGGAGGATCAGGTGTGACGCCGTGGGAAAAAAAAGGGAACAACCCTTCCCAGGGTGGGTGGAGGGGGCCCACGGAAGGAGTCTCTGTGGGTACGCCCTTGGAAGTCAGGTGGACGGCCGGGAGGATGACCCCTGAGGATCGGAGAGCGATGGAGGAGTTCGGTTACTCGGCGGCGACAAAGAGGCCTCGTCGGTAGAACTGGGCCTTAAGGCTTGAAGGCCTGAATCTGAAGGTGGGGAGGCCAGAGACAGATCCTCCCTGACCTTCACTGGGGACTCCAGCGGCCCATAGGTAGATGTCAATTGCTGGAGGGCTATTTTTACCTACCACAAACACAACTCAGATGCCACATAAATAAATATTTGCGAACAAACTCGTAACATCATAGTTTTGTCAACCCAGCTGCCACATTTCTGGCTCTACCGCAGCAATCCTTTGTGCTAAATACACAATCAACCCCTCAAATGAAAGCAGAGAATCTGCCGATTGCAAAGATGCATCTGCCATGACGCTACACCAAAGCACCGCGGAGATATAAGCCAAAGTATAACACAAGAAATCGCTTTTCAGAATCACAGTAGTAAAATTTGCCTTACCTTTGCTGTTTTGCTGTGCAAAGATGATTTCTTTGGAAAATAATCGCTATTTTCTGATACTTCCTCTTATGCACCATTCAAAACTTTCCGGGCATTTCTATTACGATTTTTGGTTCCTATGGAGTGTTTATAGTCTACTCGCCAAGAAGCCTGGTATTTCCCCGAGGTTCTGTTCTCGGCTCCCTGGTTGGCTGACTGTGTTGTCTTGTTTGGCAAGTTTTGGTGTTATTCTATTGGCTTCTAAGACTCCAACGAGGTATCGCTCATGCAAATTGACCAATCCGGTGCGAGGGTAGGGCTTTACATAAAATAAAACTACCAGCCGGCAAGACAGGCGCATGACGCACAATACAAAAATATACATATAAACGTTATTGCATTGTGATCAGATTTTTTTTTCTAAAATGCCCAAAAGTGTTTATTTTAGGTCTACTGAACACTATGTGACATTGAAATTAAAAATGTAACTTTTACATGACAAAAATAGAAAAGGCACTATTTGTGCCAAATGGTGCCAAACTGGACACCTCGCCTGACTTGCCTGTACTAAAACCTCTCTAGTTTTGTCCTGCTTCACATAATCAGTATCAAATTTTGCAGAGATATTGTCCACATGTTGTATTTACATTTTACTGAGTAACCACTGCCATTCAAGCAATATCCATAGAGTTTTTAAATATAAAACATGTTTGTTTTTTTAGGCGTAGCAAAAAAAAAATACATTTCTGCTGTGTTCCATCTTCAGTTTCTCCTAACCAGTAACAGATAACATGCATAATGATACATCTATCAATTCTACTCAATGTTACCTTTACAATGACACCAAAATGGTTCAAATACTCGTTTTGGTTGCTGAAATATACACATTTTTCATGGGTAAACATTTTTCGAGAAATAGGCTACAAAATAGGCCTAGGTTATAGGGCTTTAATAATGGCACATGTTTGCTTCCATAGGTGAGACCAAACAAGGACAAGATGGGCGCTCAGAGGAGGGCCACTGGTTTTCTAACAGCTCTTCAAAACTCCCATCAGCCCCTGCAGCCCACAGAGAAGGGTGCTTCTGCAGATTGTTGTAACTACTAATAATAAATATTTGTTGTCTGGTTTTCGGAGCATCAGTAATTATAATCAATAATTTAATATTAATATAATTATTGATGACGTTCGAGTTTAACCTGTTTATTAAAGATTTCGGGGCACCAATCTCATAAATGAGATAATTTTAATTAAACCAGACTGTCAGTCTCTCTGAAAAGGCGTAGAGTTCGTCCGCGGGGTTAAAAAAACTTTACAGCACACACTGAAATAGCACAGGAAACTTCTCTTTACTTAAGGGAATTTATTAATGAAATAGGTCAACCTTACAGATTACATTTCATTCATAATTTCCATCTATTCTAACGCATGCAAAAATATAGAACAAAGTTAACGTCGAGGGAAGGGGGCGTGTGTGTGCGGCTGTGTGTGTGTGTGTGGGAGGCAGCGAGCGGATGAGGGGGGTTCAGTTTAACACACTCAATGCGATAAATAACTCAAGTCTTATCAATTGGCGCGATCGGTTCACAAAGAAAGACAAAGGAAGACCAAGTGGCGATTCAACAAAACGCTAGTTTCATTAGCAATGGTGGCTTGGACAAAGGAAACGAGGGCGACGGAGAAAGGGGATCAACTGAGGCCACGCGACCTGTCTAAACAGACACGTGCCGACCGCAACAGACAATAAACAAACAAGGAAATATTACACTATAATATACTGCTTCTGGTTGCAACCAAAGTCAAATAATAAAACACAAAAAGCATGCACATTCAGGGTCGGTGTATGGCGACAGACGACCAAGAATAACAGTGGTTAACCAGTTGACAAACTTATTTTAACCAACAGAAAACGGATATTAACCGTCAAGACCTTCTCCTCTACCCAGACCAAAGATATAAATCAGTTTAATCCTACTTGGTGGGGGCAGCTCTCCACAGTCCACGACGAAGAACGTAGAAAGTGTCCCGTTTAAAGGAGCGGTTTTGCCGAGGTCAGAAAAGCGGTCGTCCGACTTTTAGGCGCTGAGGGACCCAGGCCTGTTTTCAATAGAGCTCAGATGGCCAGCTGACTCCTTGGTTACGCTGACAAGGAGTCTGTTTGATCGGCCGATTCACTTCGAAGTTTAAAAGGGAAGTTCTTCCTGGTCCAGCAGGTTTGAACAGAAAAAGGGGAAAATGCTAGCAGTGGATTAAAGCGTCTCCTCACAGGCACCGCTATGGGACCAAAAGAGACGCTGATTTCAATATTCGCGCTGCTTTTATCAACTCTGTGATGTCATCACTGGCCACAGACCAATGAGAATGGGTCGAGGGCAGCGCAATGGGTGCTTGGAGATCCAGTTCGTTCAGTAAAGGCCATAGCCTCAACAAGATTAACAGCTTAGCTTGAGTTGCTGTTGCTTTCATCGTCATCATTGATTTGAATTTTACAGCAGATGGAAATAATCTGCCTCACATTATGCAGAAACACTAAAAAACATTCATGTTCCCTCAAACACATTCAGCTTGGTGCTGAATTTAGGAACACAGACTGTTATCTGTTATTGGGGCTGTAAATGCTGGAAAAACTGCTTTTCAATCACAATCTGAAGATGGTGCTGTCTCATTCACAGAGAGTGGTGACAATATAGAAAAGCATGATTCAAAAATAAATATGAATAATGTTTAGCTGAGTTAATATTGCTTCGAAGCCATCAGGTAAATGTAGAGGGACAGACATGGAAACCTTAGTCATCAAAGAAGTGACAAATATACAAAAATATTTAAAAGTGGAACTAAAAGCTGACTCAAGTCTCTGACAAGAAATATCACATATTTACAGACAGATCTAAAGATCTGCACTGGAAAGCAAATTTTGGAGTTTACATATTGAACAATAACCTTAGTAAAAGTATGTGTGTTTCTAATAATGACTCTGTATTTACTGCTGAGGTATCGACCATCTGGTGGGCTTTGGATTGGGTTCAGTGCAATAAACCTGATGTGTCTTATATTAATTCAGATTCTTCAGCTGCTTTGAATTCAGTTTCTGGTAGACGTTTTGAGGCTTTACCTGATATTGTGTTGGAGATTTTGAGTTGCCTTCACCCAATGGAGGAGATAGGATGTGAAGTAATTTTAATGTGGATTCCTGGCCACTCAGGCATTTGGAGAAATGAAACAGCTGACTAGCTTGCAAATGAGGCACTTATAAATGAGGAAATTGAATATGAATTTTGCATTGGGAAGCGTGAACGTATACGTACTTTTTATAAACTTTATATGACAGCATTGGCAAAAGGAGTGGGAAAATTAGAAAAGGGGGAGATATTACTTTAAGTGCCAACCTATGGTTCAGAATAATAGTGTATTCTGGACATCTAGCCAAATCAATCAAGTTAAAATAGCCAGGTCAAGATTGGGGCATTGGCTTGGGGCCAATTTAAAATTAATTGGTAAACACCAGATGGGCTTTGTTTAGGTGGGTACTCAGAATCTGTTATGCACATGTTGCTATTTTGTGTAAAATATTCTTCTGAGAGAGAGATTCTTTTTAAAGAGCTCTCACAACTTGAATTACTGGTGTTTTCTATTAAGACTATATTTTCTGCACGTTTGAAATCGCGACCGATAAACAGAGCTGTCGTAAAGTTTCTTATCTCCACTTACTTGTATTCGAAAATATAAGTTAAAGTGATTACTCTGAATGGAAGGGGCAGCATTGCAATCGAGTGGGTGTGGCTTTCATAATTTCAAATAAAAGTAGGAAAACGGACGGAAAATGGACTTTCAGTGTATACAGGGGAAATGTTGGCTTTATTGTTAGCTGCTCAGTGGGTGGAGGAATACAAACCATTACGCACAATAATCTGTTCTGATTCCAGTTCACATTTGATAAGTTTGGATAACACTAAATCAGAAGGCATACCTGATATTTTAGTTGAGATTTTACAAACAATCTTTAGAATAAATATGATGGGAGTTATAGTTAATTTTGCTTGGGTACCAGCACATTATGAGTTAATGGCAATGAGGAGGCAGATAAAGTGGCAAAAGAGGCTGCAAAAAGAGATCAAGTAGATTGAAATATCAACATCAGCAGAGCTGAAATGAAAAGCGCAATAAAACACGAGATGAGGAAAGATGGCAAAAACGATGGGAAGAGGAAAGGACAGGGAGATGGTTTTAGTCTATTCAATGGAAAACAGGAGACATGAGAAGCAAAGGGAGGACCAGGAGAGAAGAGACAATAATATCTCGACTCAGATTTGGACATAATGAGTTAAATAGTACTTTATTCATTATAGGAAAACATCAAACAGGGAAATGTACTCGTTGTGGAGTAAATGAAACTATAGAACGTGTTCTGTTGTATTTTCAAAATTACCAAGAAGAAAGAAGAAAACTGATTTATAATTTGGGGAAAATCAGGATCAAGCTAGACATAAAGGATGTATTGCAAAGAAATTCGGGATGTGAAAGTCTTATGGCTTTATTTCAGTTTCTAAAACGAACTCATTTGTATGATAGGATATAAGTTTTTTTTTGTTTGCTTGTTTTTAAGAAAAAATTTTTGAGCGTCATTCCAGTCCACACTCCAAGCCAGTTGGTGGCGGGAATGCACCAAATTGTTGTTTGCCAACCGCCGTAAAACTATAAAGAAGAAGAAGAAGAAGAAGAAGAAGAAGAAGAAGAAGAAGAAGAAGAAGAAGAAGAAGAAGAAGAAGAAGAAGAAGAAGAAGAAGAAGAAGAAGAAGAAGAAGAAGAAGAAGAAGAAGAAGAAGAAGAAGAAGAAGAAGAAGAAGAAGAAGAAGAAGAAGCAGCTTGTGACGACTCAGCTGGAAGAGGGTTGTGTTTTCGTATCTCAGCTGAATATTTCAGATATAATGTCGTCAGTTCAGCATCCGAGAGAGTTTATCAGAAAGCGACCAACTGCTGCTGCTGAATAAGTCGTCGCAGATGTCGTCCGCTACGAGGAAGAGCTCGATCGTCAGCGCAGAATGACTGGAATCAACTGGAAACCAGAGATAAAGCTCAACGGAACCAGCGTGGAGCTGCAGAGACAAAGTTCTGGTAGGTCGAGATGAAGGTGCTGATGTGTTCACTGCAGACCGAGAGCCGTCAGCAGCGATAGTTGCTGTCAGCTCCAGCTGCTAAACAGTGCACATTACGAAGTCACATGAAATACTAACGTGAAAATGTACAAGAGAAATACACAAACCAAAGTATCAGGGATTTATAAAAAATACAGCCAAAAGATGGAATCACTTAAACCAAAAAGAGGATCTTATATAATCCAGTTTTAGATGTTTTCGCATTGAGGTAATGTGATAAATAAAAGAGTTCCGGTGTGATAGATTAACTGGTTGTAGTAGCTGGTAGAGAAGAAGAAATACTTTGTTCCCAAGGGAGTGGGGGAATTCACATGCTACGGCGGCATCCACAAACGAGAAAAGGAATAAGGTGCATATGTAAAAGATAGACAGCAGTATAATACTGGTGGAAGAGGAAATTAGAATAAAACACAAACAAGAGTTTACCAAAGGAACAGTATGTAAATAATTAGGTTATACAATACACAATGGGATATTGCACTGATAGTGATGACCCAACAGCAGTTAGGCTAAAGTGTGGAATTATAGTCTCACAGCGGTGGGAATAAATCATCTACGAAAACTCTAGAGGCAGATATTTCTGTGGGAATGGGTTTTTAGGACCCCCATTCACTGAACAAAGAAATAAACAATGCGTGTTTACCTGGAGAAACTGCAAATAATTGCAAAACACAATAGGGTTACGCAAGACGTCTTTTAAAATCCTAATAATATGGAGAGAAAATGGTCTCAAAACATCTGTGTGTGCGTAATACTTGATTTGTAACTTGTGTCAGCTTGTTTGTGTGTAGCTTTGAGTACTTGTATGTGTGAGACATGATTTGTAAACCGTAAAATACATTTTGTGCGTAACTTTGAGTACTTGCAATTGTGTTGTTCAAATGTACACACACAAATATCAAGAAATTCCAACTACAAAATACGTTCACACACGCACAACTTCAAATTACACCGACTTTAAAATATGAATTCAAGACCTCTCCTACGCATACAATGCGTTAAATATGCATGGACCAATCGCCTGATACACACAGACAAAACCACATTTACACGCAGATCAGCGTTACAAGTGCGCAATGTGTTTTGAGACTCATTCACGCTTTCAGATTTGCGCATACACGGTGCTGGTAGAAATGTTGGTAGAATGCTGGGTCACCTGAGTTTTTCTTATCACTTTCCCGCTAAACTTGTTGCTGAAGAGGGAAAGACGTTTGTCTGTGTGGAAAATTTTTTTTTAAATAAAAACCTCATCACCCCATAGTTCACATATACAGAGACCGACACTTTTTAAAATAAGAAAATTGTTTAAATAGACATGTATGTGCAGAACTTGGTGCCATCAGAAAGTGAATTTGATTGATGATTTGATGAAGAAGAAGTTTTTGCCGTTTTAGTGTGGATGGGCCCTGAGAAGCACTGGTTTAAACTCTTGCTGCTCAACTAGCTTCTTTGTGGGCTTTTCATTTTGAATCATGCACACATAAATGTCTCACACTCCTTGTTGGAAACGTGTGTATTGCCGTCAATTATGACGAGAATATAGCTGGCTCGTCTAGTACAGTATCTTCCGCCAGACCGGATTTCATTTCTGCTGTGATGGTAATCATCTTCCGGTACCAGCATGTTCCAGTTGTTGTTTTGAGATTAATGCGCCACTGAAAATCCTGTTTCAGAACTCCGTTTGATTCTCTAAGCATGCGTATACCATCTGACTGTGGACAGGCAACAAACACGCAGGGATTGTGGGTACTGTTGTAGGATATAGGGCTAATTACATTGATAAAGTAACACTTGGTTATCACCATAGATTACAGCCACTATGTAGCATTGAGACATACCATTGCTTCATCTGTCGCGGATCGTCCTTACAGTAAAAAAAACGTTCAGGTTGCGAAGCTGTCGCACGGGTGCTTTATCTGAAAAAAGGTTTACCGTACAGTTTTTTTCCATCGCGCATGCACTGTACAGCCCTGTCTGCGTTTCACTTGGTTGTCTAAATCTGTCTACATTTCTGAAATCCTTTCTGCCACAGTATTCCTCATCAGGGTAATCTTGACAACAGCTTGTCGGTTTTATGGACACAATTTCTGCAGCCTTCAGCATGCACGTTTTGACGAACTCACTGTCACAGTACGGCTTTGATGCAAATGGTATTTTGCTAGCAATTAGGTAGCTAGCTTTCACTGCGGCATCACTGACCTATTGGCTCCGGGGGAAGACCGCCCCATCAACAGTTAATTTATCTTCTGTCTTCTCAATTCTCTGTGTAAGCTGTTGTATTCTTCGTCGTGCAGAGTCTCGTAGAAGATTCTATTCTTTGAGCACAGACACTTGTTGCATACACACAAAACAAACAGGTTTCTCATAGAATAGGAAATAGGAACAAGTCAATTTTTCTTGAAAAACTCTGCACTCGATGTCCACTTTTCTCATTTTTTAACAGAGACATTTAGCCTATGAGGGAGAACAGAAAAGCAAGGCAACTTTATTTGTATAGCACACTTTCAACAACAAGGTGATTCAAGGTGCTTTACATGATTAAGAGGTAAAATAAAAGTATCAGTAAAACACAGACAAAGCATATAAAGTAATAACCGGAATAAAGCAAGAAGCACACACAGATACATCAAGGCATTGTAAAAAAAACAGCAAGAAGCATACACAAAACATGATACATTAAAGCATTGCTCAAAGGCAGCTCTAAACAGATGAGTTTTTAGCCATGATTTAAAAGAACTCAGTGTTTCAGCAGCTTTGCAGTCGTCTTGAAGTTTGTTCCAGATTAGAGGACCATAGAAACTAAAAGCTGCTTCTCCATGTTTGGTTCTAATTCTATGGATGTTGAGTAGACTGGAATTAGAGGACCTGAGTGGTCTGGTGGGTGGGTATAGTAACCGCAGATCTTCAATATACTTTGGTGCTAAGCCATTCAATTATTTCTAAACTAGTAAAAGTATTTAGAAATATATTCTCTAAGCTACAGGGAGCCAGTGTAAGGACTTTAGAACTGGGGTGATGTACTCTACTTTCCTGGTTCTAGTGAGGAACAGGTAGGATAAACCAGGTAGAACGATTGGACAAAATTCCACTACACACTCAGAATTCGTCTTGCTGACAGTGGTGTACTGTGTTGTGTATAGGGCTGGGTATCAATCAAAAATTTTCGTTACCGATACCTTCACTTCGATACCGGTTCCTGTATAATACTTTTTTCGATACCAATTTTATAAGATTATAAGATAACAAAAAGCAAATTACATTACACATTCTACAAATCTTCAGTTTTATTTTTCAGCTTTGGTAATTTTCCACTCCACGCAGTTTTCTTACAGAAAAACTAAACAACAAATAAATTTCAGTGCAAAAGAACACTTGCAAACAAGTTACAAATCAATCTAATATTCTGCTACATACTGGACCTTTTCACTTAGCAGTTTTTCTTCAGAAAAATTAACATGTCTGCATTCTCAGGACTGTTGTACTTCAGTCTAATTCCCATACTAGACACTGAAGTCCCGATATTCTCCCAGGTTCTTATATTCTCTGACAACCTGGAAACAATCGAACAAATTACACAGGACTCAACAGTTTCATTTCGATATACTTATATATATATATATATATATATATATATATATATATATATATATATATATATATATATATATATATATATATATATATATATATATATATATATATATCTGGAATAGAGCATTCACTCTATTCAAAGATCCTTTATTTACTTCAGCCTTTTATGAGCAACATCCAGCAAAGTTAGACCCTGCAGAGGTGGGGCGGTTCCTCCCCTGCTCACAGTCAACCAATCAGATAGGTTCCCTCTTGTGATAATGCTATGCTTCTAAAAGTTCTTGTCAGCTTGCTGGAAGAATTTCCCCTGAGGTAAAAAGTCTTCACACGCATGTAGTCACTTTAAACAACAAATCTCAATTTCTCAATAAAGTATTAAACTTACTCTGCAAGAACAGTTGTGTCAGAAAAGATGCATGTCCTAAGTATAATCAAGGACTACACCTGGTGAGTTAGTTCTCACATATTCTATGTGTGAGATATTTTAAATAATTGGTGCCTTTAAACTTTAATTGATTAGAGGATTCACAATACTTGTTACTACATCCACCTATGGTATTTTCTTTTGACACATCTCTTTTTGGAGTGCATGTACCTTAAAAGAAAAATACATAGGCTCTTTAATTTCATTAACATTTAACTTGAGTTTAGATAAAACACAGAACGTGAACATCTTTAAACAGTGTCAGGCTTATCAGCTATCAGGTATCTGAGAGTGTCCTGTGACCCATGCAGCCCTGTGCTGAGGGCAAATTTTCACTAGGGTCAACACCCTTTATGGACATTCAAAGAAGGATATCTTTAAAGAACACAGCACACACAGATAAACATCTTTAAACCCAGTCTAAACCAGTTATTCCATACTAAGCATGCATTGTGTTGTTTTACCCTTTGATCTGGAGTCGAGCTCACACCTCTTGCCTTTTTCTTTTTTAACGTGTCCTGTTTGGCAGTGTGGAGCTCAGAATTGGTGTCTGAGTACCAAGTAGAAGCCCAACAGATTTACTTTCACAATCGGAGCAGTACAGCTTTTGCTATAGTACTCCACTTGATATATGTGTGAAAAATCTTTTATGAATTGTTGGGGTTTTTATTTCCTGATGTTATGGACACGGAGACGGAAAATTAGGGAGAAGAAAGAAGGAAGATGAAGAAGAGAGGTAGGAAACAAAAAGTCAAGAGAGAGGGTGAGTTGAAAATACAAGAGAGGAAGGGGAACAAAGAAAACACAGGAAGACCTTGAAGTGTGCCTCCATACCCACAGGACGGCAGAGAGAGGGGGAAAAAAGAAAACACGAAAAAGGAACATCAACAAAACAAACCTTGTGAACTAAGAATTACACAACCACATCACACAAAAATAGATATAAAAATACAACAACAATGTCACAGAAAAACTCATGGTACCGATTAATCAAGCTCTAGTAATGATAACCTCAGCTCAAGAATATTTCCTTAAACACCAGAGACCCCACATCTATGTGTGTGTTAGCATGCTGGTGCATATAAGGTTTCTCCATAAGAGTGTCCGATAGTTGGTGTGAGCAGACATCAATCCGTCTCCCAGGAATCGATGCAGACATGAAGGAGATCAGAGCAAAGACGTCCAAAGGACCGCCAGAGCCGCAGGTGGACCCGGGCGGGGCCGACCGCATCCCCCAAGAGAGGAGCAAAGGAGAACCCCAGGGGAACATCCAGCGGCCACTATGCAGGGGCCCGGGGGGCAGCAGTGACGAGCCCACGGGCCTCGCCGGCAACCGGCCACGCCAGGGCGGGCCGGTCAACGGACCTGGGGAGCCGGGGCCCAGGGGCACCTCACCCCCCAGCAGGGACCCGACAAGGGACCGGCCGACGAGGGGCCCCTGGCACTGCAGGGGCCGCGGCCGGCCGCCACGCGCCGCCTCCACCCTAGGCCAATCCCCACCGCCAACATCCCAGCGCCCCACCGATAGCCGCAGGGGACGGACAGCATCCCCAGGCCGGGCTCAGCCAGCATCTGGACACCAAGTTGTACCAGCTCCCGGGTCCTGATCCCGCGCAACGCAGGGCGCCGAGACCAGGCATCCAACGAGGGCCAGGGCCGGTCCAACCCGCCAATGAACCGGCCACGCACTGTGCGCACAGAACAGGTGATCAAACGAGCAGAGACGCCGGATCCGCATCCCGCCGAGCCACCGAGAAGGCACCACCCAACAATCCCAAACCTGGCACCTCTAAAAGAGGTGCCCCAACCAACCAAAGGAAGATATCGGCCCAGCGCATCGGCCGACCGACACACCGGACCCCCCAGGCCCGGCCAGGCACGCACCAGGTCCGAACCGGATTGACCACCGATGCACCGGCAGGCAGGGGCCCCCGTCACCGGCGGGGAGTGACGGAGGGGAAATAGGCCCCCCATTAAGTGTAAGGCCTGAGGTGCGCCAGGCGAGGGGGCAGACCAAGATCCAACCTGACAGGTAGACAAAGACATACAGACACAGTCATACGTTCCCTCCCTCTTAAACCCATACATTCTCACTGACTCACCAAGAAGCCCAAAAAAATGACGCTGTACCCTCACTCACACACCCCATGCACACTTTATGCTCCCAGGTCCAGGTACCGATGCCCCAGTAGAGCCACCAGCCCCCGGACCCGGGAGGTGGACCCCCTACCTTCTAGGACGGAGACAAGCAGACCGCCAAGGGGCCCCACAGTGGCAAAGCAGCCCGACAGCCCAGGACCCCGACCAGACCGCCTGTCCTCCTCCGGACCCCAACCCCTGATGGCCCGTAGCGAACAGTTGTGTGAAAAGACCCCTAGCCTCCATCCTCCCGCTCGAGTATGGTGTTGATGCGTGTTGTAATAATGTGTCGCGTGAGAATGTTATAAGTGGGAGTGTCTAAGTTGTATATTAAAATTGGGACCCAGGACACCACAGGATAGCGAGGAGGGAAGCCCCAAGACCCTATATGAGTGGTAAAGTGATGGAGCGGGTGAACAGAGGTGTCCAGGGATGGGGAGGGAAGGACAGGGAGACAAAATGTCTTCCCAGGGAGCCAGCTCCCCCACTGACCCCAATAGGCACCGCTGTTCACCGGGATCCACCAGTGGAGGGAGGCCATGGCACGTCCGACCCGGGGCCCGCGGCCACAGCACCACAAAGCCCCACGGACCCCAAGGCAGTCCCCCCAGCCCCATCCCAGAAGGGGAACCAAACCCACCCTGACATTCGCTCTACTCTCAAAACACAAAAGACACAAGACACCCAGGTTGAGTTCGCCCCCCGCACACCCTTCCCCCCCGTCCAAGTGCCCTCGTAGGGGGAGAGCACCTGTCGCTACACAGCAGCAGCCTCCCCGCCAGCAAAGGAGGCCCCCAGCGCCGCCCGCACACCGGAGGCCCCCGTAGCCCGAACCACGTCGACGTACCTGCCCAGACCAGGAGCAAACCGATGAGCCGGGCGGCCGACCCACCAGGCCGACATCTACCAGCCTCATTCTTTGTGGAGCGACCACTGTTGCTCAACGGCCCGGCAGGAGACCAAACCCAGCGCCCCATCCACCTGCCCTGCACGCCCACCACCCGGCCAGTCCACCCGCAAGCCAATTGGCCAACCCCAGCGCCCCACACAAAGACCAAGACCCAGGAGCCAAGTCCAGTGACAAAAAAAGGACTGATCCGGCCCAGAAACGCCACCCAGCCGCCGCGACCAGCAGCCAGGCACCCCAACCAGCAAACAAGGCGAGACGCCATACAGGGACTGGCGATGACAATCGGCCCAGAGAAAAAGAGAGAGGCGGCCACGACCCCCACAGCCAACAGAGACCCCACGCCGGCCGACCCCCAGCCAGGACCACAGCTAGGGGGGGCGGCGCCCCCGAGCCCCGAATACCCAGGCCCACCCCAGACCCTACCCAGGCGCAGCACGGCCACCAGGGCAGTAACCCATGTCCGCCAGTGCAACCCCCCCCTAGGCACCGCATGCAGCCATCAGGAGTCACCACCCAATGCCCAACCCCAGGCCGGCCACGACGTCCAGCTCCCCATCCGCCCAGTGATCCCACCCCCCGGGGTCCCCCCCAGACTCCTCCAACCCCAAAACCCCCACATCAGCAACAGTGTCCCAAACGACAAAACCAAGTGCCCCCCACCCCCACTAGGTGATGGAGGCGATCAAAGGAGCCCAGAGAGATTGATCAGATATGGAGCCAGAGGCCGTCTCAAGACCAATATGGTCCAACAAGAGATTTCTATACTGATTAATATGAAGAGCTTTTTTATTTTTCCAGTTCAGGAGGATAGTTTTCTTAGCGATGCATAAGGCAATGTGAACCATTAGAACTGACTTTGTGTCCATGGTGACATCATTTAAATTTCCTAACAGGCAAATTGAGGGAGATGGTGGGATGTTATATTTCAGACACTTTGATAAGTCCTCACATATCTGGCACCAAAATTTCTTAACAGGTGGACAGAACCAAAGCGCATGAACATAAGTATCTGGTATATTGCTTGTGCATTGTAAGCAGGTATTAGACGATTTAATTTGTTGATATTCTAAGAATTTGTTTTTATCAATTCCATATTGTGTAATTAATGTATTAAATGGGATAAAGTCTGTTCCTTCAAATATATGTTCCAGGTATTCAATTCCATTGCACCTCCAGACTGGGAAACTTATCATAAATTTTTTTTCCAAGATGTCGGGGTTATTCCAGATGGGTGTGCGTCTGCATGGGATTATTGTGGACTCTGTCATTTTTAGAAACTCCCACCATGCTGTCAGAGAGGAGCTGATATTTATGCTTTTAAAGCATTCATATTGTTTTATATTTGAGCTAATAAATGGTAGGTCTGAAAGTTTTATCTTATTACATAGTGTCTGTTCTACGTCTATCCAGGACTCGTCTAGGTAGCTATGTTTTAACCATCTTGATATGTTTGGAGCCTGTTGGCTAAGAAATAATGATGGAAGTTGGGTAGATCTAGACCTCCTTTTTCTTTGGTCTTCTGCAGTGTTTTGAAGCTGATACGTGGGGGTTTATCTTTCCAAAGAAATTTAGAGATAGAGGAGTCCAGAGATCTAAACCAGTCTAGTGATGGTTTACTTGGGATCATTGAGAATAAGTAGTTGATTCTGGGCAAAACCATCATTTTTATTAAAGCAACCCTTCCCATAAGTGATATGGGTAGAGATTTCCATCTAGCAAGATCATCTTCCACTTTTTTTAAAAGTGGGATGTAGTTTAGTGTTAATAAATCTGCCAGTCTTGGTGAGACATTGATACCTAAATGGGTAATATTCCCTGACTGCAGTTGTGTATTAGTTGGATTCAGGACAGAACAATTGATTGGAAGAACTGTACATTTTAACAAATTTATAGAATAATCTGAAACATTTGAGTAAGAGTTTATCAACCCGATTACCTTTGAGAAAGAGGTTTGTGAATGCTGGAGAAAAAGTAATACATCATCTGCATAAAGACTGATTTTATGTTCTATGTTATTGCATTTTATGCCTTTTAATATTGTGAGTTTGCCTGATTGCTGCAGCTAGTGGTTCAATAAAAATAGCGAACAGGGAGGGAGAGAGAGGACATCCCTGCCTGGTACCTCTCTGAAGATAAAACCTAGATGATGTTTGGTTATTTGTCCTGATACATGCTGTTGGTGAACTGTATGATATTTTCAACCAGTTTATAAAAGAATTTCCAAAGCCAAATTTATGTAAGGTTACAAATAAGAATTTCCAGTTAACTCTATCAAATGCTTTTTCTGCCTCTAAAGATAATATATTAGTTTTAATGTTTTTACAGTAAGAAAAATCTATTAAATCTATTATTCTACGTGAATTTGTGGATGAATGTCTCCCTTTAATAAAACCAGTTTGATCAGGATGTATTATAAGAGGGGTCACTTTCTCTATCCTTTTTGCGAGGGCTTTGCAGATTATTTTAAGATCAACATTAATGAGGGATATGGGACGATAGCTGGTAGGAAACAAAGGGTCTTTACCTGATTTTAGTAGAAGACTAATGTAGGCAGAATTCATATTTGGTGGGAGTCGGCCATTTTCCTTGGTTTCCTGCAGCATTCTGTGGAATGTTGGTGGCAGAATATTCCAGAATTCTTTATAGAACTCTGCTGGAAATCCATCTGGGCGTGGAGCCTTGTTATTGGGCATGCCTTGGAGGGCCTCCTGGAGTTCAGCCGCTGTTAGTGGGGAATCCAGGGCCATCGCTTGACTTTCAGATAATTTAGGTAGTGTTATGTTATCAAAAAATTTTTCAGTTTCATGATCCGATGGATTTATCTCTGGTGAGTATAAAGCCTTGTAAAATTCTTTAAATGTGTTGTTTATTCTTCCAGGATCATATACTGTATTCCCGGTCTGATCTTTAATAGCAGATATAGTTGTTTTTTCTTTATTAATTTTAAGCTGGTTAGCCAAAAATCTACCTGATTTATTACCTTGTTCAAAGTTTTCTATCCTAAGTCTTTGAATTAAGAACTGGGTCTGTTTATTAATAATTTGATTTAATTCTAGCTTTGCTTTACGGATTTTGCCTAGTCTCTCCTCATCTAGAGAAGCTTCTAATGAATTAATAGTTTCTTCTAATTCTAATAATGTTTTTTTTCCATTTTCTTTTTATTTGATGAGAATGAGATTATTTTACCTCTAATCACAGCTTTTCCTGCCTCCCAAAGAATGGATGGCGACGTACCAGGGAGGTCGTTATATTCGAAATATGAGGCCCACTCTTTTTCGAAATATTTAATAAATTCTTTATCCTTAAGTAAGGATATATTAAATGTCCAATTTTTGCTTTGAGGTGTTTCTGTTTTATTTACTAAAGTTAGAGAAACAGGAGCATGATCGCTAACAGCTATAGGGTGTATCTCAGTGTCTGAAATGTCAGTCAACAGTGAGCTGCTGACTAACAAATAATCCAGTCGAGAATATGAATGGTGGACATTTGAGAAGAAAGTATATTTTTTGTCATTGGGGTGAAGAGATCGCCATGCATCACAAAGTCCATAATCGCTCATGTACTGTTTGATTATATCTATAGATTTCCAGCTGCGCTGAGTCCCTGCTGTGCTGAGCCTGTCTATTTCTTCATTTAAACCAAAGTTGAGGTCGCCCCCAAGAAGAAGTGAGAAATCCATGTGTTCAAGGAGCACCGAGAAGAAGGAATTAAAGAATGAGGGGTCATCAACATTTGGACCATATATACTGACAATACATAACTTTTGGTTATGTATAGATAGTTTTACTATAATAAATCTACCCTCTGGATCTGTAACTGTATCTATTACTGTAAAATTTTCATTTTTATTTATTAATATTGCTGCTCCCCTTTGTCTGGAGTTATAGCATGCAGAAAATACATTAGGAAACTCAGGGGATTTAAGATCATCTGCAGCTGAGGTATATTTATGGGTTTTCTTGTAATAAGACGACATCTGCCTTCAATCTTTTAAGCTGGTTAAGAATCTTAACTCTTTTCTCTCTGTTGCCAGCTCCATGAACATTCGACGTGACAAACCTTAGAGTAGTCATAGTTTTGAGATAAAAGTTGTAAAGTCCATATCACCATAGAAACTGATAAACACAGGTGTATTATTGGTTTGTGCTTGGGGTTGCCTGATTGAAAATCCAAAAGCCGAGATATAAGAAAGAGAGAAATAGAAGAAAGTTGTGAAGGGTGGAGTGAGAGAGAAAGAAATAGTTATGTTATGAAAAAATTCTGTGTGTGAGTGATAAAAGAAGGAAAAATGAGTGTCAAAGACATTTGGTGATTGACATGTGAAGATGAGAAAAGAAAAAAGAGCCAGTATCCCAGTGCTTAGCCCTGGCCCCGCCCACATTGAGTGATGTAAACAACTTTACAGAGCTGTGCTAACATTAGATTATAGTTGACTGATAAAACGACCCTTATCTGACCAGTGTTACATGACTAATAAAGCCAAGGAGTAAGCTGGGGGTCCCTGAACAGCTGCCCATTAACATACAGTTCATCTACCGCTACTGTAGCTCTGGTGCCTTCACTGATATATTTCTTCCTGATTGGGAACAAACGCGCCTTCTATCCAGGATTTCCTTCGGATATTGATCGTTAACGCTGTAATTCGTTCCCCGCAGCTCTCTGCCCTGGCCTCTGACCTGCTCTTTTTGCTTGTAATGCTCGAATTTAGCAACAATTGGTCGCGGCCGGCTGTTGTTGGGCTTCTTACCTCCGAGCCGGTGGACGCGGGGAAAAGGGATGTTTTTTACCGCGTCGCTTGGGACTTTAACTGATGTTGGAGAAAATCTCGGACGGTGGATTCAGCGTCGTCCTCAGCCTGTTCTGGGATCCCGGAAAAAACAAGATTGTCCCGCATTCCCCTGGCCTGTATATCCAAGATAGTTTCTTTCATCCTCTTCCTTTCTCCGGACAGCTGCGTCATCCCCTCGGTGAGTTTCTTTACACTCTCCCTAAGCGTTTGGTTTTCTGCAGCGAGCGATGCTACCTGTTGTTGGCTGAACTCTAGAGATTCCCTTAGAGCTTGAAATTCTTTATGGAGAACCTCAACCAGGCCCAGACGGGCGTCTAGGCTGGTTAGCTTCTTATCTATTGAGTCCAGGACATCGCTGTAGCTTTTCTCTGGAGAGATGGTGGAGGTGCTGGCCTCAGAACGAGTGCGTTTTTGTGATGGTGTGCTTGTCGGCACAGCAGAGGTGGATTTCTGTGGCTTGCCCATAACAATGTTGTCAAAGCACTCGTCCAAGTAGCTTTCCAGGCTGTGTAAGGTTTCCTCGTCCAGTTTGTTTATGGAGAAATACAAAATAATGGTTATTATTATTATTAAACGTTTGCTATATTTGGCTCAAATGTTATGGTTTGTTTTTACCCGAGTTTGTTTGTTTTACCAGTTTACCGCCAAATTACTTACGCACAGCTCTCGCGAGATCTCAGCAGCAGCTCATCCTCTCAGTTCCCAGACTGTTAACTCTTGCCTTTTTCTTAACATTCTTGTGATGACAGAAGAAACAACGTTATGCTTGTAATTAAAATATTCTCAACAGAACACAGACAAGCCCACTCCTTTCTGATGGTGTCCCCAGCAGTAGAAAAAATACGCTCTGAGGGTGTGGATGATGCTTGCACACAGAGATACCTGGTTGCCAAGTTTGATAGCATTGGCATGGTGTCCCTCGCATTCCACCACCAGGTTACTGGATTCACTCAGGTTAGGGTAGATGGCAGACCTCTTTACCGCTGTATCTCTTCCTCAATCTTCTCTGTGGTGCTAAGAGTGTTCTTTTGTCTTATTTCAGCTGCTATGTCCTCATCAGCAAATAGCTCCTCAAGGGCAGAAAGCTTTGGCTTCTTCTGGAAACAAGAAGAAGAAGAACAATCAGAACAAAATTAACTTGCCGGCATCTATTCTGGCAATGAAATGGGGGGGCATGATGGCTTTGTATATTTTTATTTTACCAGTGTTGTTACTGCACCTGTACAGTCTTCATCAGAAGAGTTGTCATCATGGTTACCAGCTGTCCCTTCAAGATCCTGCTCCATCTGCTGGGCCTGGGTCACTACACCTTTGTTCTGCATGCAATAGATTGTGGGAGTCATATAAACTGATCTACAATGGAAGAGGAATCAAATTTTATCAATAACAAAAAACACCTGTTGTGAGGTCCTAGTTACCAGCTCCTCTTGTAGTCTGGTCCACACTTCATTGGGCACTTTCGTCTTAAATCTTGGGTCTAAAGCTGTGCCTTCCTCCAAGAACTGCCTGATGCTCTCATCCTGCAAGATAAAAACATACTGTAGTAGTCAAATCTCTGAGTGTACCTTATGAACACAACTTAAAAATCTACAGCATTATGCTACAACATACTTGGTATCGTTTTGAGAGGTCACCCCAGATCTTGTCCTTGATGGTCTGTGTAAAGGAGGAGTCCTCATCAGTCACTGTGAAGTGCTGGTGGAGTTTCCCCAAGATGGGCAGAATCTGACCCAAAGTTGGATTCCTTTCAGCGGAGATGCAGATGGTTGAAATATAGAGTATCTGCTTTACTCTGACAAACTGTTCTGCTTTTCTATAATCCTCATCAAAAAGTCTCTCCAGTCTGAAAAAAATATACACATTGTTTTATTAGCTAGACCACAGCCCCGCACATTAGTATACATTGATAAGAGAATAAGGTAATAACAATGTCCATCCTTAACTATACCTGTCCTCTATTGATTTTTTTTTATTTTTTTTAGCCGCGGGTCCACGGAGGCTGCCTGGATGGCAGGAAACTGCTCCAGAAATCGCTCCACCATCAGGAACAGGCTGTTCCACCTGTTCTTTACATCCAAAATGATGGCATGTTCAGGAAGCCCTAGAGAGAGACAGTGTGTGTGGTTGTCAAACGGGTTGTTTATTTGTAGTAATAATAGTTCAATAATTGATTTAGCCATGTAATGTTGCGCTAAGTTTATTCATTTTTGTTTTACACTTACAGAGAAGACTTTGCTTCTCTTTAAGGACAGGTTTAGCCAAGCTGCACCGCTTTAACCACACCACCATAGCTCTGATTCTTCCTGCCCACTTTGAGATGGAAGGTATAGTGTACAGCTTTTGAGCAGCAATGTTTAGTGTATGAGCAAAGCAGACAATTTTTCTAATGCTCATCTTTTTTACTGCTACATCCATATTAGCTGCGTTATCTACAGTGATGGCAACCACTTTTTCCTTTATGTTAAACTCATCCAGAATATCCTCTATCTCCTTAGCTATTAAATTCACTGTCTGTGATGTATAGACTGCCCTGGTATGTAGGATTTTCTCCTTCATGGTACCCTGTCTCACAAAGTGGACTGAAACAGTCAAGTAGTGGTCTTGTGCCACACTGGTCCACCCATCCGTGGTCACAGCCACATCTCTGACGTCTTTCAATTCTCTCTTGACATTTCCCTTCTCTACTGCATACCATGCAGGTATGAGTGTAGTTGATAGCATGTATCTGCTGGGGGGCTAATATCTGGGGTTTAGGGCTCTTATCTCCCTAATTGACATTGGAAACAAAAAAAATCAACAACATGGATGTGTTATTATTGTTATTAAATTATTATTATCTAGGCTGAGAGATAAAGGCTTCAACAATATCCTTTACAGCTTACTTACTTCCACCATGGTGCCTCCACTGTGGAAAAAGGCAGCAAACCTTTAACAACAAAGTTTTTGACTGCACTGTGACACTCATCTTGTTTTTCTTTTGTCATTTTTCTTTTTTCTGCCAGTTTGAAAGGATTCACACTGGCTGGCCTTGTCCCCCTCACATCAGAATCAGAGGCTACTGTGAGGAGAAGATAAACTGAGTGCACATTATGTGAACTGTTTAACCAGCTGACCCAATTCTTGACGAGCACATCTTAACAAGCTAAGCTTTATCTGTTACTGTCAATCTCTAGTTAGCTTTTGATTTAGCTAACTACATAGCCATAAAATAAAGCTACAATAATATCTTAAGTTAGCGTCACATGGACCCCAGTTTAACTCACCGCGCGATGCACGTATTAAGTTACAGTAACATTAAGTAAACGTACCTGTTGATATCCCAGACATAGATAGCACCGTCGTTGGTACTCTCAGATGAAGCAGAGTCCGGTGGTGGAGATTTTGAATCAGGCCGCCTGGGCTCTGTAACGACCACAAGCGGACTTGAATGCTGAGAGGAGGTTGGCGGCGGTCCGCTCTTCTTGTAGTCAAACACGGAGCAACTTTCTGCTCTTAAATTGATTCCGTGCACGGTCAGGTGTTTCATCAAATTAGTCGTATTGCCAGCCTTAGCCATTATGACTTTTTTGCATATATTGCATCGCGCAGTATTGAAATCAATTTTGCTAAAATGGAGCCACGCTTTTGACCGCGGTGGCATTTTTTTACAGTTTCAACGACAGACAACTACAGTTCACTATCACAACACAGATACACGTGACGTGAACCCCGTCTGTGGACGTAACCACAAAACGTCTCTGACAGTATCACGTATTTTTCCTGCATGCCGCATACAGTCAATGGCCACAACGTATAACGTTACAGCCAATCACAGGCAGCATTATCAGGTCTTGATCACGTGATTAACCTCTGGGTACCGAAACTTGTCACCGAAAGATGAGGCATGTTTTGATACTCGGTACTACCGAAGCATTTCGGTCGGTGCCACAAAAGAACCGAAGTTCGGTACCCAGCCCTAGTTGTGTACTCTTGTTAAAACTAGGGCACTATTGGGAACTGCAGAAATATCAAAAAACTTCTAATTCATGATTTTAATGTATGTTTTCTTATTGTAGATTTATCCTGCGGGTCGGCTTGGACTCCCTGGCGGGCCGGTTCCGGCCCGGTAGTTGTATGTTTGACCACCCCTGCTCTAAAGACTACATTTAGTCTATTGCTCTCAGTGTCAACATAAATGTTAAAATCCCCCACTATATTGACCTTATCAGTATTTAACACTAAATCAGATGAGAAATCTAAGATCTGATCTAAACATTGAGATTAAGGGCCTTATGGACAATCAAAACCACCAATCAGTAAGGGGACCAGAAAAATTACACAGTCTGACATTGTTTTGGCAAACTTAGGGTGCTTTTCCACTATCGGAACTTCAGGGTAATTTAATCAGACATTTTTCTAGTGGGGTAAATCAGTCTACCCGATCCTCTCAGCCATTGTGTCTCCATACAAAGTTGGCCTTTAAGTAATTTGCTGAGACATCAGCATATCACAACCGTTTCGGCAATGAGTGTTCTCACTGATCAGTGCCAAAAGACAACCCACAGTAGCAGAGAATAACAAGAAATCAACAACAAAGAAGCAGAGATATTTGCTGTGTTTCTGTTAGCTTTTTTGCTTCGTTTCTATTTGCTATGTTGTTAGACACTGCTTCGCCCACAACTCTTTCAATTTTACAAAGTCGGTTGTTTGGCGAGGTCTGCTGATATAATTTCCCTCTGAGTTACGCCTAATCAGCATGAGTTAACCATAGCTCCCGCCCAGCGACTCTACCGAGCCATTTCCAACTAGATACCCAAAGACTGGTACTCGGTTGCTTCCTGAAATGCCCGCGAAAACGGCCCTGTCGGTCCGGCTTGATGTAATGGAGACACGCGCATACTGTGAAGTTTCGGTAAAATTACCCTGAAGTTCCGATAGTGGACACCGTGGCAACATTTATTTTAGTGACTTCTGATTGTTGTAATCGGGTAACCGTCTTACTGTATTTACACTTATCCTTAGCTAGCACTTTCAGGTAGGAATTTATGTAATCCAATCTGGCCCTGGCAAAGATTTGACGATGGTCACTGATGTCTCTTAATGCCATGTTTCTGACCATGGAGCTGCCAGTTACTAGGGGTGTGCCATCTTGGGTGCCTCACGATTTCGATTCAATTACAATTCGGGTGCTACAATTCGATTATAAAACGATTATTTTTGTGCCATATTTTTTTCCCAATTTAGGTTGTTTATTTTTTTCATTCCTTCCATGGCTACTTTCTACTCTGAAATCCATCCAGTTTCCATTAATTGAAGCACCCAAACCAATTAATGTCCTGTCTTTTATTAATTTGAAACCACAAATCAAACCATCATGTGTCGAAAATATGCTTCATAATCATATCAAGGACATATTTTCAATAAAAGCTAAAGGAAATTTGTGTTGGCAATTTAAATATAATATAGGGTGAGCCTATTTTGTTTTCCATGAAAGAGGAAACTTGGTCCAATCCTTAAACACGTCAATCATATTCTGTTTACTTAAAGAAGATTTTAGATTTTAACATATTTAAAGTATTCCTACCCTATGTAGTTAAAAAGAAAATTTAAATAAACTTTAGATCAGCTTTTACAAATCAACCATTAGAAAAATTACTTTAAAATCTAAATAGAGATAATTAATTTTCATTATTTGAAAATAAACCTGTAACAATAATGGCTCCCTTTTTTAAGTCATACAGGATAAAAATTACATAAAAATCTGTAATTATATTATGACAAAATAAGTATTATTTTTCTATTCAAAGTAATAGAAAATAAAAAGCAGCATTCTCTCAAATAAACTTAAACCGTATACCCCAGTCTTTGTTTTTTTCCGCTGTCAATTTAATACAGACCTCTAACTTTGCACAGTGTTTTCATAGTTTTTCTGTCAGTCTGACTAGTGTGATATTAGTACAGATTAGCGCTGCAAACATTTTTTGCATGAATAAATTGTGTGGCAGTCTTTTATATGAAGCACAGTCAAAATGTGCCTACCAAACCACAGAGGTCACTATGCACCTGAAATGATATATTGTTTCTGACACTGTTAACAAATGATCATTTGCTTCATCTGCTTCTCCTGTACCTGGGGAAAAAATGTATCAAAGTCAAAGGTTATGAATGTAACTTCAAAAGTTCCCATTAATCATTGTGGGATCCCAGTTCTGCTGCTGGAACCCCTGAGACCTCAATCCAATATTAAAACTTTTCCAGTACCTCTTTCTTTAAAAATACCCTTTATTAAAACCATGTTTTACTGAATCCCCAGTTTATTTAGAATCTGCTTTTCAAACTTGTTTTCAGAACCGGCTTTTGGTTCATGAGACTATTCCGAAGCTCTATCTTTACCAAATTACTTCAAAATTATTTTAGAGCAATACTTGAAAACACTCTCAGGGTGTATTTTATTTGTCAGCATATTTTTTTTCCACAATATATAGTCTTACTCATAGTATCGCAATATATTGTATCGTCCCCCCTGTATCGTGATACAGATATCGCCAGATTTTTACTAATACACATCCCTAGTGTGCTGCCTTAACATGAGAATGTCCCCACTGTGACATCAATACAGTCTATCCATATTATATTCATATTTATATTATGTTAATTCTATCTTATCTGGATCCTATTGTACACCACATGTTGGATCAAGCAGTCTTAACGCTCAAGTCATCCAAACAAATTCATCAGAGAACCCACATCGTGTCATCACACATTGAGCAGACTAATAAGCGACATGTATTATGACCATTTCACCTCCTGTGGCCTGAACGCTCCACAACTAGCTGAACTGTGCTCGGTCTGTGCGTAATGGAGGCTGAAGTGCCACTTCAGTTATAGTTTTGAAATTGGGGAACATTTCTCCAATTGAAATGATCAGAATAAAGCAAAACTCTCTGAATGAGGAGTTTTTCTGTTTGCTTCAGTGGGAGGAAATCCCCCTGGATGTGCTCTTTTTGCATCAGTAGTTTAACTGCAGCGATTTGTCACCGCCACTCTGTGTCCGGTGCAGCCACAGATGCGCTTCAAAGCCTCAGTAACTCTTCAACGTGCTGTCACCTTGCAGATGGCAAGATGGATTGAGTACATTGTCCAGATCGGAGATGATGCTCAGATGCTCTCGTGAGAATTTGTTTTTATGGTTACCCTACCCTACTCTATGCGTAAAGTTGAAAATGTCTGCGGATCTGCACCAAAAGGACAGGGATGTGAATACTTATCTGTCAAAATTACCATCAACCGGTCAAATACAGAAAATATTCGATTAAAGCGACCCATGCATATTAACCATAATGCCAGAAAGACGACAAGAACAGCACTCTCCATTGTTCATGTTTACCTTGTGTCACATGCCTTCCTGGTTTAACAGGTTTAACTGTCCAAAGGCTTAAAGACCTTAGCACACTTGTCTTTTTGCTCTGAAACTCTGGTCCAAGGAGTGATTTCCTTGTATGAAATGGATAATTGGGGATATTTAATATTGGAAACATCCTTAAATACAAGGTTCAGAATTGAGACGTCCACTGTGAGTATAACAGAGAGCTCACCATCTCAGTTCAATGGATTTAATCCATCTATCTAAGTTTATAGATTGTAACATTGGACAACTTCGTTGAAACATTTTTGAGCTTTCAGCTTATTTAAGCCAGTAGATCTTTTCTTAAATCCATCAATACATTTGCCTTATTTAAGAAAAGGTTTTCTTTTCTTTCTTATGTTGAAGACTTATTTATTTTAAAGCTTTTGAACATCTTTCCCACAGCTGCCAATTAATGTGGGGGGCACTTTACCAAAACCGGACCTTTTTAAATTAAACATGACAAACTAATTTTAGATTAACCTTGTGACGTCTACAATCTAGGTTCTGCAGGAACAACCAGGCTGATGCATGAGACAGTGATGAGTTGAATTACATGAATTATCTCATTCTTTTTCCCCACAGACCTCCAAAAGCCACATGTCTCCATTGAAGACGCCTCAGCCATCCAACAGGTCTGTAACAAGAGGAGGAGGTCCAGTGGTGATCAGGAAGAAGCAGAACCTCAGTGGAGTGAAGAGAAACAGCTGGCACCAGAACCTCCACTGATTAAAGAAAAGGGGGAACTAAAACCTCCATGTATTAAAGAGGAAGAGGAGGACCCTGAGCCGCTATTGATTAAAAAAGAAGAGGAGGAACCAGAACCTCAATTGATTAAAAAAGAAGAGGAAGACCCAGAACCTTCACTGATTGAAAAGAAGGCAGAACCAGAATGTCCACTGATAGACGAAGAAAAGGAGGAACCACATTCTTCAGTGTTTAAACATGAACAGCAGGAACCAGAACATTTAACAACTAAACAGGACCAGAGGGATCTCTCCAGCAGTCGGGAGGGAGAGCAGCTTGTCCAGAAGCAGTCCATTGCTTTGATGGAGACTTCTTCTCTTCAGGAAGGGGATTTGAGTGAAGGAGAACCAAGAACGGAGCAGCTTTCCCGTTCTAACTCTCCTGTGATGGAGAGCAAAGATCAGGAAGGAGGCAGCTCCACAGTGTTAGAGAGTCAGTCTCACACTGACGGAAAGAAAAGGTCTTTCAGATGTGATATTTGTGGGAGCTGTTGTGAGAGTCAGTATAACTTAGAAAAACATTACAGAACCCACACTAGTGAGAAACCTTTTTCATGCCAATCATGTGGAAAATGTTTCTCTCGAATTGGTAATTTAAATTTCCACAAGAAAATTCATACAGGTGAGAGGCCTTTTTTTTGTGAAACTTGTGGAAAATCCTTCCTAACGAGTAGAAATTTGAATGTTCATATGAGAAGCCACACAGGCGAGAGGCCTTTTTCTTGTGAAATATGTGGAAAATCTTTCACACAGAAGGGGGATTTGAATGCTCACATGAGAACACACACAGGCGAGAGGCCTTTTTCTTGTGAAACCTGTGGAAAATCTTTCACGCAGAATGGAGATTTGAATGCTCACATGAGAACACACAAAGGTGAGAGGCCTTTTTCTTGTGGAACATGTGGAAAATCTTTCACACAGCGTACGAGTTTGAACGCTCACATTAGATCACATACAGGTGAGAAACCTTTTTCTTGTGAAACATGTGGAAAGTCTTTCATACAGAGAACGGCTTTGAATGTTCACATGAGAACACACACGGGTGAGACACCTTTTTCTTGTGAAACATGTGGAAAACCTTTCGTACATCGTGGGACTTTGAATTCTCACATTAGAATACACACGGGTGAGAAACCTTTTTCTTGTGCAACGTGTGGAAAGTCTTTCATACAGAGAACGGCTTTAAATGTTCACATGAGAACACACACAGGTGAGAGGCCTTTTTCTTGTGAAACATGTGGAAAATCTTTCACACAGAATGGATATATGAATGCTCACATGAGAACACACACAGGTGAGAGGCTTTTTTCTTGTGAAGCATGTGGAAAATCTTTCCTAACAAACGGGATGTTGAATGTTCACCTGAGAACACACACAGGTGAGAAACCTTTTACGTGTCAATCGTGTGGAAAAAGTTTCTCTCAAATAAGTAATTTGAATCTCCACAAGAAGATTCATACAGGGGAGAGGCCTTTTTCTTGTGTAACATGTGGAAAATCTTTCATACACCGTGGCGCTTTGAATATTCACATGAGGACACACACAGATGAGAAACCTTTTTCATGCTAATCATACAGAAAACGTTTCTCTCCAACAGGTGATTTAAATATCTACAAGAAAAGGGGTTTCTGAAATATGTGGTGGACCCCCCCCCCCCCCCAAAAAAAAAAAATCTAAGCACTTGTTCCTGGTCCTACTGCGGACATTTCCTGAAAATTTCATCAACATCCATCAATAAGGTTTTGAGCTTTGTCACGAGCCACCTGCTTGATTGGAATGGCCTATTCAAAGGCCAGACTTCAACCTTACTGAAATCCTGATGTCCAGAGAGCTGTGCTAAAACAGATTTTTGTAAACCTAGATGATCTAAAGCAGGGTTTGTCATGGAAGAAAATATATCTTTCCTTTAACATGGATGAGGCTGGAGTCCCAATAGGTGTTTTATGGTATTTATTAAGCAGATCGGCCAGAGTCCTCCTACAGGGCCCCAGAGCTGGGCAAAGCTTGAACTCTTCTGCACCGTCTCATTCCCAAAAACGTTATCGTCAAAAGTAAAACAATATTATCCTTATCACTCCCCCCGACACCTTGGTGACTAGTCGCCCGAGGTTAACAAAACACGTCACACTGCAGAGCCAATGGAAACAAGGTCAGAGGGCCTCCTAATCAAATCTGCTCCTCACTGGTGTCTGTTTAAACACTCTGATCTCTACTATACATAGTCCCTAGATACATTTACTAACATGTAATTAATTGATTAATTCACATTATACCTTGAAATATTTCCATCACAAGTTCTAGAGAACACTACAGATTACAGACTTCTAGAGAGTAGAAGTTGCTCCACTACAATGATGTCGGAGCTTAGTTCAAATTCAATTCAAATAAAAAAATACTTTATTGATCCCAGAGGGAAATTAAGTGTTGGTATAGCTCATATAATTAATTCTTTAAGGAGTTGTTATAGATGATGATGGCTGTGGCCAGGAAGGATTTCCTGTAGCGGTCTGTATTGCAGCAAAACTGAAGAAGCCTCCGACTGAAGACGCTCTGTTGTTGTGTGACTGTCTCATGAAGAGGATGCTCAGGGTTTTCCATAATTTTTTTGATTTTATGAAAAATCCTTCTTTGCATCATCATCTCCTGATGTTCCACAGTTGTCCCAATAACAGAACCAGCCTTCTTTATCAGGTTGTTGAGCCTTTTTAAATCCCTGGCTCTGATGCTGCTACCCCAACAGAGGACGGCTGAAGAGATTACACTCTCCACAACAGACTTGTAGAAGATCTGCAGCATCTTGCTCCAACCTTGAAGGACCTAAGCTTCCTCAAGAAGTACAGTCTGCTCTGTCCCTTCTTGTAGACTGTTTCACTGTTGCGCCTCCAGTCCAGTCTGTTGTCAAGGTGAACTCTGAGGTATTTATACTCCTCAACCACCTCCACTTCTTCTCCCATGATGGAAACAGTGTTTGACTTATCCCTGTTTCTTCTGAAATCTACAATCATCTCCTTTGTTTTGTTCACATTCAAGGTGAGACAATTGTTTCCACACCATGTCACAAAGCGGTCCACCAGCTCTCTGTATTCAGCTTCTTGTCCATCTCTGATACACCCGACAATTGCAGAGTCATGTGAGTATTTCTGCAGATGACAGGTCTCTGATTTGTACTGGAAGTCTGAGGTGTACAGAGTGAAAAGGAATGGTGAGAGTACGGTCCACTGTGGTGCTCCTGTGCTGCTGACCACCTGGTTTGACACACAGTTCTTCAGTCTCTCAAACTGTGGTCTGTTGGTCAGGTAGTCATTGATCCAGGCTATTGTTGAGGGCTCCACCTGTGTCTTAAAGAGTTTCTGACAAAGTAAATCAGGCTGAATTGTGTTAAATGCACTGGAGAAATCAAAGAACATGATCCTCACAGTACTGCCTGCTTTGTCCAGAGGACAGTGGGTTGGTTGAAGCAGGTGTATGATGGCATCTTCAACTCCAACTCCACAGCAATAAGCAAACTGCAGTGGGTCCTGATATGTTCTTGTTTGCTTACACAGGGGGGCCAACAGGAGTCTCTCCAGGACCTTCATGATGTGGGATGTCAGGGCAACAGGTCTATAGTCATTGATGACTGATGGGTGAGTTCTTTTTGGTACTGGAACAAGGCAGGATGGTTTCCACAACACTGGAACCTTATGAGTTATGCTAAGGTTGAAGAGGTGCTGCAGAATCCCACAGAGCTGCTCTGCACAGGCCTTTAGGACTCTGGGGCTGACACCATCTGGACCTGCAGCCTTCTTCCGGTTCAGTTTCTCCAGCTGCCTCTTCACCTGACTTTTGGAGACAGAGAAGTGGGAGGGGGAGGCAATGGGGGTAGCAGCATTTCCTGACTTGGTTGAAGTCAAACTTGTGGAATCAGAAGAGTCCATGGCTGAGGTGAAGGATAAAACATCCGAGGTGTAAAAGGAAAGCTGTTGATCAGAGGAGAGTGGGATGTCTGTTTGGCTGGGAACAGGAGAGGAGGATGCTGAGCTAGTTCCTGAACTGAACCTGTTGAAGAATATGTTCAGTTACCTTTTGTTGATCTCTGCCAACTGAACTGTAATTTATTTTAAATGGGCTTTTATTTTATTTGTATTTTACATGGATTAAAGCTTCTACAGATGAACAAACTACGGATGGTTGTTGTTGACATGTTTTAAATAAACAAAGGTTAATAAAAATTAGAAATGAGAAAATTCAGATTATTTAATGTTTTTGTTGAATAGGTTTCTCTTTATTTCACAAAGTTTGTGTAGTTTAGATTTTAACTGTAAAAACCAAAATGTTAGAATAGTTAAGCAGTTTTTATTTTGTTAAAGTTTCAAGTTAGATTTTCATAATAAATGCTGAATTTGAATACATGAAGACTGTTTGTTTTCAACCTTCGTTTTTGATTGCAACACATTTAAAGAGAATTTTCAGGTATTAAAGCTGCAGTGGGTAACTTGAACAAAAGTAACTGTGATATTTCCTAAAACTGTCCATATGTCCTTAAAGTAGGAAATGAGATTTGTAACCTGTAAAAAAAAAAAAAAAGCAGCTCAATAGCTGGGTTTCAGTCATGTGATTATGATGACGCAGGAAGACGGCGCGAATTCAGATGGAGGGCAGGAAGTAAAGAATGGAGAATACGTCTATGGAGGAAACCGTTGCAGAGAGTCCGTATTGTACGGATTTAGATCCCGTTTCAAGAAATAGGTACAAGGAGTTAATTGTCAGATATGTGGGACGTGACCTGTACCTCATGAAGATGAGTGAGTTTTTGGTAGGATTTAAAGATTTGCCGACAGTCGAGGCTGTTGACATCACCAACTATCTGGTCCTTCAGACGTCTTACTACACCCGACAGCAAATGAAGGCCTATAAAAATCTGGAGGCATACAGCTTTTTTGTCAGCGGGTGGGTCCACAACCTCGGTACCAAACTGCTTCACGATGATCATCGTTTGGTCTTCGCCAGGGTGAGTGTTTGTTCTTATATTGTTTTATGTGTTAAGATGCTAGCAGTATAATAGCTGTTACACATTAGACATAAGTAGCCTATAATGTCAACAAACATGCAACACATCTTAAGGACGACGTTAGCCTGACAGTATTTTATGTTTCAAGGTAAACCACTCTCAGAAATCAAGCGAAACACCTCTGAAGACCTGGATTATTGCGAAGAAGGATGGAGAAGTCATTGCAGCTCATTGTAACTGCATGGCAGGGTAAGTCATTTATGTAGGCCAGGACGTTTACCACGAGATCTCACACACACACACACAGACACGTACTGCTAGCATACTGCCAGTGTACTTAAGAACCAGCGGAGAGAGAGCTTTGAGGGATAAACATGTTAATTAATGTAAAGTGCTACTGCATATTAGTATAAGTAGGCTATATTGCACATCATCAAAATGTGCTGATATAGATTGCACTTTGCCCCTGGTGTAGATTGCATTTGAGGTTTTAAAAACTGTCATATTGTATTGTGTTCTATTCACAGACTATCAGAATCATGTTCTCATGTAGTTCTTTTTTCCATTGAAGCTTGAGTAAAAATGCGAGACACAGCTTCCTGCACAACAGAGCAGTGCAAGTGGCTGATGCCATCACATGTAAAAAAGGTAGGGTGACACGTTCACAGCAAACCAAATGTGGGACAGAGAATGTTATTTTTTGGACACAGTGTAACAGTGCGCTAAATTATGATAATATATTAATGTTTATATTGTGCCCCTTTGGTTATGTCTTTGCTCTGGTTAATTCATCAGGACACAATATACAGTAGACAGGTAGATTGCTTGTCTTCGACTACATTTCATCTTCTTTGAGGGGATTTCATTATATTCCATCATACCTAATGTTGGGGATTATTAAAGTATTTCTATTCTATTTTATTCAATTCAGTTTATTTATATAGCGCCAATTCACAACAGATGTCATCTCAAGGCACTTAACAAGAAGTCATTTCAATACATTTATACAAACATTCCAATCAGTTAAAAAGTTTCCTATTTAAGGAATCCCAGGAGATTGCGTCAGTCATTGGCGTGAGGTTGGGCCCCGTTGATGCAGACTTTCCAACCACAGCAATCCTTCAGCAATCCCTCATACTGAGCAAGCATGTAGCGACGGTGGAGAGGAAAAACTCCCCTTTAACAGGAAGAAACCTCCAACAGAACCAGGCTCAGTAGGAGCGGCCATCTGCCACGACCGTCTGGGGGTTTGAGAAGACAGAGCAGAAACACAGAAGGAACAGAAGATCTGATATAAGAGAACTTTCTATGTTACAGAAAGTAAAAAGTTGATAACAGGACACAGTGGATGTTCAGTTACTGGGAGGATCATCCCAGTCGATGCCCCCCGTCCAACAGGGCATTGCAGCCAAGCAGGATCCCAGACCAGGTATATCTTCTATGGAGAGAAAAACACTGAGAGAAAACAAAGTTAACAGTCGAAATAACAGAATGTACTGTAATACAACTGGAGAGTAGTAGGAGAAAAGGAAGTAGCAGAGTGAAGAAAATTGGTAAGTCTGTCCTCCAGCAGTCTAAGCCTATAGCAACATAACTACAGAGATGGCACAGGATGACCTTAGCCACTCTAACTATAAGCTTTATAAAAAAGGAAAGTTTTAAGCCTGGCCTTAAAAGTAAACACAGTGTCTGCCTCACGGACTAAAGCTGGGAGCTGGTTCCACAGGAGAGGAGCCTGATAGCTAAAAGATCTGCCTCCCATTCTACTTTTAGAAATCCTAAGAACTACAAGTAAACCTGCAGTCTGAGAGCGAAGCTCTCTGTTAGGAACATAAGGAACAATTAGATCTCTGATGTATGATGGAGCTTGATTATTAAGGGCTTTGTATATAAGAAAAATGATATTAAATTCTATTCTGGATTTAACAGGGAGCCAATGAAGGGAAGCTAAAACAGGAGAAATGTGATCTCTCTTTTTAATATTCATCAGAACTCTTGCTGCTGCATTTTGGATCAACTGAAGGCTTTTAATGGCATTTTGTGGACTACCTGATAGTAAAGAATTACAGTAGTCCAGCCTTGAGGTAACAAATCCATGGACTAGTTTCTCAGCATCACTCCTGGACAGGATGTTTCTAATTTTAGCAATATTCCAGAGGTGAAAGAAAGAAATCCTAGAAACCTGTTTAATATGGGATTTAAATGTCAAGTCTCGGTCAAAAATAACGCCGAGGTTCTTTACGTTATTACTGGGGGCCAATTTAATGCCATCCAGATGATGGGATTGACTAATCAGTTTCTGTTTAAGAACTTCTGGTCCAAAGACAGCAACTTCTGTTTTGTCAGAATTTAAAAGCAAAAAGTTTAGGGTCATCCATGTTTTTATGTCTTCCAGACATGCCTGTAATCTACCTAACTGACTGGGTTCATCAGGATTTATGGATAAATATAGTTGTGTATCATCTGCATAGCTGTGGAAATTTATCCCATGCTGTCTAATGATTCTACCAATTGGGAGCATATATATGGTGAAAAGAATTGGTCAAAGCACAGAACCCTGTGGAACTCCACAAGTAACCCTTGAGAGTGAAGAAGATTTATCATTTAGATGAACAAACTGGAATCTATCAGACAAATATGATTTAAACCAGCCTAGTGCTGTTCCTTTGATCCCTGCAACATGTTCAAGCCTTTCTAAGAGAATATTATGATCGACTTTGTCAAAAGCAGCACTGAGATCTAACAAAACCAGAACAGACACAAGTCCATTATATGAGGCCATGAGAATATCATTAGTAACCTTCACCAGTGCTGTTTCAGTGCTATGATGAGCTCTAAAACCTGACTGAAACTCTTCAAACAGCTCGTTACTGTTTAGATGCTCACAGACTTGATTAGCAACAATTTTCTCAAGGACTTTGGATAAGAAAGGAAGGTTAGATATAGGTCTGTAATTCACTAAGTCATCTTGATCAAGGGAAGGTTTCTTGAGTAAAGGTTTAATTACAACTATTTTAAATTCCTGTGGTACGTATCCGTTTACTAAGGATAGATTCATCATATCCAAAATGGGGCCAGGAACCAAATGGAACACTTCTTTAAATAATTTGGTTGGGATTGGGTCCAACATACAAGTTGAAGGTTTAGATGAGGCTAATATTTTTGATAATTCCGAAAGCTCGACTGAATCAAAACAGCCTAAGCACAAATGAGGATCTACAATTCTTTCCGATGCTGCCTCATTTACTGAGGAAGAAGTAATCATGTTTGGGAGGATGCCAATGATTTTATTTTTAATAGAATTAATTTTATTTATGAAGAATCCCATAAAATCATCACTGCTAAGAGCTGGGGGAATAGTTGACTCAACAGAGCTATGACTCTGTGTAAGTTTGGCAACTGTACTAAAAAGAAACCTAGGATTGTTTTTATTCGCCTCTATTAATGATGAAAAATATGCTGTTCTAGCTTGTCGAAGGGTCTTTTTATACAGCAATAGACTGTTATTCCAGGTTAAATAAGAATCCTCTAGGTGTGTAGAGTGCCATTTTCTCTCCAACTTCCTAGTATTCTGTTTCAAAGTACGCAACTCTGCGTTGAACCAAGGAGTCAGCCTCCTATGGCTAGCCACTTTCTTTTTTAAAGGGGCTACACTATCTAATGCCAAACGCAATGAGGACGTAACACTGTGAACCAGACCATCAATTTCTGTTTAGGGTTAGAGATAGAATTGCTGTCATCCACTGTGTTACCCTGAGACACTGAGGAAAGTAAGAATGGAACAGATTCTTTAAAAATTGTTACAGCATTGTCTGATAAAGCTCTACTATTATGAAATTTTCTTTCAGATTCAAGATGGTCAGTTAAAGTAAATTCAAAAGTTATTAAGAAGTGGTCAGACAGGACCGGGTTATGTGGGTGGACTGTTATTTCCTCACACTCAATACCGTATGTCAGTACAAGGTCCAAAGTGTGTTTGCCCGAGTGGGTCGATCCCTGTACTTTTTGAGTAAAGCCAATTGAGTCTAAAATAGCCATAAAGGCTGCATTTAGGCTATCACTTTCAGTATCCACATGAATATTAAAGTCCCCCACTATAATAACCCTATCAGTATTTAATGCTAAATCAGATAAAAAATGTGAGATCTGATCCAAGAATTGAGAGTAAGGGCCTGGTGAACGATACAAAACCACAAACAAAAATGGTCTTAATGTTTTGCAACTTGGCTGAGGAAAATTAAGGGTTAGATGTTCAAAAGAACTGTAGCTATCAATTGGTCTGGGACCAATTAGTAAATCAGAACGAAAAATGGTTGCAACTCCTCCTCCTCGCCCAGTATTTCTAGGAATGTGAAAATTAAAATGACTGGAAGGAGTTGACTCATTTATACTGACATAATCCTCCTGCTGCAACCAGGTTTCTGTGAGAAAAAGGAAATCAATGTGATTATCACAAATCAAGTCATTTACTAACAAAGTCTTTGAGGAGAGAACTCTTATGTTTAATAAACCACATTTAATAGATGTATTTTTCTGTTCAGTCAAAGTTGTATTTATTTCTATGAAATTTCCATAATTTGCTTTTGTTGGCTTAATTTTTAATCCATTTAATTTTGGCCGTGGGCAAGACATTGTTTCTATAGGGTAATGGGTGGGTAACAGTACAGAAGCAGCAGAGAGGTGGGTTAAACTACGACTCTGCTTGTTTATCCTATTTTCTCCCTCAATCTGTGTAGCTTGTGACATTGTGGTCAGTCACAATTTCCCTATTGGGCAAAGAGGAGCTAATACAGCAAAGACCCAAATAAACACAGTTTGGCATCTTAATCCTGTGATGATTAATACTGCATATAGATAGATATGTTATGGAATATAATGATCTTCTTTGTGTGAACTTATTTTCAGATTCCTGCTGCTCCAGTAGCTCTGATAGACTTTTCCTCTGCAAAATCCAAAAAACAAAAGCTTGACCGTTCCATCGATGGCAGGACAACTGAAAACAAGGTTGGGAAATCACTTCCATGCCCAAGAGTGAAGAAAGGGTCAGAAACATATGCTAGTTTTTTTGAGACCTTAAGCAAAAACTGTCCAATGAGTGCAGCACTGATGGCTAGGGAGCCTTACCACAAAGAATTCATCCCCAAGTCTAGCATGCTTCCTAAAACTGTTCTTGAATACAGAACACCAGAGACCCTGCAGCTACCCCCCACAGAGCTTGGAAAGCTATGCCATGATTTCCAGCTAGAAGAGCTCACCCTGTCCCAGGTCCAGGCTGTTGAGAGGGCAACTCGAAGTCAGAGTGCAAGTAAGATTTGGTTTAGGCAAAGAGCTGGGCGCATAACTGCCTCTAAGCTGAAACAAGTTAAGACCAACCCCGAGCAACCATCTAAGAGTTTGATCAAGCCCATATGCTACCCAGAAGCATATAGGTTCACCACAGTCGCTACAAGATATTTAGGGTTTGAAATAGGGTAAGGGAGAGGTTCGGTATGGGGTATGAGGCTGTCCACATTAAGATCTGTAACTAAAAAGTGTTCTATGAAGTGGGAGGAGAGTCCATACCACAACTATAAAACTGAGGTCCATACATCTACTATAGACCTTCTTCAGTTAGAACAAATGTTTACTGTTTTCATAGGTACCTTATTTTCCGGATCATAAGTCACACTTTTTTTCATAGTTTGGCTGGCCCTGTGACTTATAGTCCGGTGCGACTTATAAATGAAATAATATATGAAATAATTTCTATAATATATGAAATTTAACATGTTTTTGAATAATTCTGAAATTAAAGAGTAAACATTACTGAAGAGTAAACACTCCTCTTCTGTGCCCCGCAGAAGAGGACACAGCCCTTAATCTTCTCCGGAGTTGGCGGAGATCTTCAGAAGCAACACGGAGGACGAATAATTTAATGGATGGTGAACTTGCCACCAGTAGCTTGCCTGTTGGACTCAGTGGCGCGTGTTATGTTAACTTATTAATATTAAATTCCCTGTGATATTGTGTTTATCTTGCATTTCCTGATTAAATGTCTGTTCTTGGACGCTGTGAAATACATTAAATAATCCTCCCTCGCGTATTTGTTCTGCTGCCGGTCAGTGACTCCACATCACCCAAAATGCTTGATTGCATTGTATTCTCCACATGTTTAGTTAAATGTTCGTGTACCACATCAGCATTTTCGTTCACTGATTTTCATTAACATCTTCATTAACATTACTCTTTTTGGCCTCAATAGTCTAGTTAGCCTACATATTCTCTGTTTTTGTGAAATACATTTCTAAATAAATGCGACTTATGTTTTTTTTCCTGTTCAAGACGCATTTTTTGACTGATGCGATTCATACTCAGGAGCGACTAATAGTCCGGAAAATAAATAATAAATAATTAATGGTATGGACAGCCCTGAAGGGTCAACATTAGTTATAGGGTTATAAGGCTAGGGTTATGCAGCAGTAGAACTAAGTATAGGGGTTAGGGTAATGGCATTTAAATCACTGAACTGCCTCTACACATCCAATACTAAATAATAATTTCCTTTTCATGTTTTGCATGTGTACCGTGTATAGTTATGGATGCAAACATGAAGCACAAGCCAGAGGAGCGTATGAGAAGCTGATGGGTCGGGAGCATGCAGGTTTCTCCTGCATGGACAGTGGTCTCTGGCTGAATCCCAAGTGGCCATACATGGGGTCCTCCCCTGATGGGATTGTCGCTTGTGACTGTCACGGAACTGGCATCTGCGAGGTTAAGGTGATATTACAGTCCTCAACTGAGCAAAAAGGCAGAAAATATCTTTGCTAATCTATTGTTCACATGTTCTTCTCACTGTGATTTCAGTGCCCACACTCTCACCAAGATGAAGCCAATCTGCGTTTGTGTGCTGGGAGAAAGGGCTTCTGTCTCATCAGTGATGGGGATAAGGTCACACTGGACCGGAGTCACGACTACTACTACCAAGTTCAGGCACAGCTTCATATTGTAGATGCTGAGTACTGTGACTTTGTTGTGTGGAACCGCAATGACATTTTTGTTGAAAGGATTTTGCCTTATCTTGAACTTTGGGATGATGTGATTCCTAAAATTGAGTGCTTTTTTTTAGAAACAGTATACTTCCAGAAATACTGGGACAGCAAGTTACAAACATACATGTGTAATGTGATGTAAGAATGTTTACTGGAAAGATTAAATGCCATTAAGACAGAATACATGGTGGTTTATTTACAAGATTAGATTTTCCAACAGTTGTTATAACTACAAGAACAGAGTGGAATAATACATTGGAATCTTTATATATATATATATATATATATATATATATATATATATATATATATATATATATATATATATATATATATATATATATATATATTTAAAAAAAGATTTCAGAAACATTAACATTACATATTTACAGACTGATGTGTGTCAGGGCTCAGTTACTGGACTGACTGATTATCCCTCCCTCCCTCTCCTCCTTACTCCAATGGGACGATAGACTCCGAAAGATTAGACAAGACACAGCAAATAACCCCAATCTTGTCAATCAATGCTAGTGCCTCACCTGGTTTTGTAGCCATGTGCTCAATGGGCATAGCCCTGCTTTGCAGAATCTGATATTTTCTTCTGACTAAACCGATGACTCTCTCAACATGAATACGCAAGTTAGCTATTTTTCTAGTCTCTGCCACCTCATACGCTGACAGCTGTTTTCTCCCGTTGGTAAATGCAGGTATCTGTAGTGAAGCACAGTAAAATCCCACACTATCGCCAATATTGAATCCACGGTCTGCTAGGACAATATCTCCAGGTAACAGGTTTTTTAGGAGGCCACTCTCTATTGTGATCTGTTTATCGCTGACTCTCCCTCCCCAGGCACAAGATATGTAAGTTACATAGCCCTGTGGTGCAACACCAATCAGAAATTTTACAGTATGGTGATGCTTGTAGTTTGACCACGTTTGTGCTTGGGCTAGTAAATTAGAGGGCTTCTCAATAAAAACTTCAAAGCAGTCAACTATCAAAGCAACTTTACATCCAAATGCCTGTCTGAATCCCATTGGCATTGTAGCTTGAAGTACATGTCGCTCTGGCCACTCAATTTGAAATTCTAACCTTTCATGAAGTATGTCAATTATTTTATGCCAAACTAGAAGCAGTGGGCAGAGAGATCTTGAACCTGAAAGCTAAATCTTTCAGTGGGAGATTTAGTCGCAGCCTGAGATTATGTTTTGCTCTTACCGGTTTGCACTCCATGTTGCTTATGCCAATTTGCTGCTTCAAGTCGCGTCAGCTGATTATCTTTGGCAGTTACGCCCGTCCCCTCCCTGGGCTGCCACCTTATCGTGGTGGAGGGGTTTGAGTGTCCCAATGATCCTAGGAGCTATGTTGTCGGGGGCTTTTGCTCCTGGTAGGGTCACCCATGGCAATTTGGTTCTAGGTGAGGGATCAGACAAAAGTGCAGCCCAAAAGACCCCTATGATGAACAAGACAGATGGACTCAGTGTTCCCTCGCCCGGACGCGGGTCAGCGGGGCCCCCCTCTGGAGCCAGGCCTGGAGGTGGGGCACGTTGGCGAGCGCCTGGTGGCCGGGCCTTTACCCATGGGGCCCGGTCGGGCTAAGCCCGAAGAGGTAACATGGGCCCCCCTTCCCATGAGCTCACCACCTGTGGGAGGGGCCATAGGGGTCGGGTGCTTGGCGGTCCGATCCTCGGCTGCAGAAGCTGGCTCTCGGGACGTGGAACATCACCTCTCTGGTGGGGAAGGAGCCGGAGCTGGTGTGCGAGGTTTAGAGGTTCCGACTGGACATCGTCGGACTCACCTCGGCACACGGCTCTGGCTCTGGAACCCGTCTCCTCGAGAGGGGTTGGACTCTCTTCCACTCTGGAGTTGCCCCTGCTGAGAGGCGCCAAGCTGGGGTGGGCATACTTGTTGCCCCCCATCTCGGCGCCTGTACGTTGGGGTTTGCCCCGGTGAACGAGAGGGTAGCCTCTCTCCGCCTTCGGGTGGGGGGACGGGTCCTGACTGTTGTTTGTGCTTACGCGCCAAACAGCAGATTAGATTACCCACCCTTCTTGGAGTCTTTGGAGGGGGTGCTGGAGAGTGCTCCTCCTGGGGACTCCCTTGTTCTGCTGGGGGACTTCAACGCTCACGTGGGCAATGACAGTGAGACCTGGAGGGGTGTGGTTGGGCGGAATGGCCCCCCCGATCTGAACCCGAGTGGTGTCTTGTTATTGGACTTCTGTGCTCGTCATGGATTGTCCATAACAAACACCATGTTCAAGCATAAAGGTGTCCATATGTGCACTTGGCACCAGGACACCTTAGGCCGCAGCTCAATGATCGACTTGGTTGTCGTCTCATCTGATCTGCGGCCGCATGTTTTGGACACTCAGGTGAAGAGAGGGGCTGAGCTGTCTACTGACCACTACCTGGTGGTGAGTCGGCTCCGATGGTGGGGGAGGACGCTGGACAGACCTGGAAGGCCCAAACGTGTTGTGAGGGTCTGCTGGGAACGTCTGGCAGTGTCCTGTCAGAAGGAGCTTTAACTCACACCTCCGGCAGAACTTTGAACACATCCCGGGGGAGGCGGGGGACATTGAGTCCGAGTGGACCATGTTCCGCGACTCCATTGCCGAGGCGGCTGACCGAAGCTGTGGCCGCAAGGTGGTCAGTGCCTGTCGCGGCGGCAACCCCCGAACCCGCTGGTGGACACCGGCGGTAAGGGATGCTGTCAGGCTGAAGAAGGAGTCCTACCGGGTCTTTTTGGCTTGTGGGACCCCTGAAGCAGCTGATAAGTACCGACAGGCCAAGCGGGAAGCGGCTCGGATGGTTGCTGAGGCAAAAACTCGGGCGTGGGAGGAGTTTGGAGAGGCCATGGAAAACGACTTCCGTACAGCTTCGAAGCGATTCTGGTCCACCAGCACGCCTTCCAATCTGGAAGCAGGGTTTGGGGACTTGGGGTCGGTCTCTCCAATCTCTGGTGCTGAGGTCGTTAAAAAGCTCCTCGGTGGCAGAGCTCCGGGGGTGGATGAGATTCGACCGGAGTTCCTCAAGGCTCTGGATGTTGTGGGGCTGTGTTGGTTAACGCGGCTCTGCAATATTGCGTGGACATCGGGGGCAGTTCCCTTGGATTGGCAGACCCTGGCAAACACAGGGTGTGTTCCAACTACAGGGGGATCACACTTCTGAGCCTCCCTGGTAAGGTCTATTCAGGGGTTCTGGAGAGGAGAGTCCGACGGATAGTCGAACCTCGGATCCAGGAGGAACAATGCGTTTTTCGTCCTGGCCGTGGAACACTGGACCAGCTCTACACCCTCAGCAGGGTCCTGGAGGGTGCGTGGGAGTTCGCCCAACCGGTCTACATGTGTTTTGTGGACTTGGAGAAGACGTTCGACCGTGTCCCTCGGGGGGCCCTGTGGGGGGTGCTCCAGGAGTATGGGGTACCGGGCCCCTTGATACGGGCTGTTAGGTCCCTGTACGACCGGTGCCAGAGTTTGGTTCGCATTGCCGGCAGTAAGTCGTGCTTGTTTCCAGTGAGAGTTGGACTCCGCTAAGGTTGCCTTTTGTCACCAATCCTGTTCCTAACTTTTATGGACAGGATCTCTAGGCGCAGCCAAGGCGTTGAGGGGATACGTTTTGGTGGCCTCAGGATCGGGATGACGTGGTCCTGTTGGCTTCATCGGAACGTGATCTACAGCTTTTGCTGGAGCGGTTCGCAGCCGAGTGTGACGCGGCTGGGATGAGAATCAGCACCTCCAAATCCGAGGCCATGGTCTTGAGCCGGAAAAGGGTGGGGTGCCTTCTCCGGGTCGGGGATGGGGTCCTTCCACAAGTGGAGGAGTTTAAGTATCTGGGGGTCTTGTTCACGAATGAGGGAAAAATTGAGCGGGAGATCGATAGATGGATTGGTGGGGTAACTGCAGTTATGTGGGCGCTTTACCAGTCTGTCGTGGTGTAGAGAGAGCTGAGCCGAAAGGCGAAGCTCTCGATTTACCGGTCGATCTACGTTCCTACCCTCATCTATGGTCACGAACTCTGGGTGGTGATCGAAAGAACGAGATCACGGATACAAGCGGCTGAAATGAGTTTCCTCCGCAGAGTGTCTGGGCTCTCCCTTAGAGATAGGGTGAGAAGCTCAGTGATCCGGAGGGGGCTCAGAGTAGAGCCGCTGCTTCTCCACATCGAGAGGAGTCAGTTGAGGTGGCTCGGGCATCTGGTCAGGATGCCTCCTGGACGCCTCCCTGGTGAGGTGTTTCAGGCACGTCTCACCGGGAGGAGGCCCAGGGGAAGGCCCAGGACACGCTGGAGGGACTATGTTTCTCGGCTGGCCTGGGAGCGCCTTGGGGTTCCTCCTGAGGAGCTGGAACAAGTGGCTCGGGAGAGGGAAGTCTGGGTCTCTTTGCTTAGGCTGCTGCCCCCGCGACCCAACCCCGGATAAGCGGAAGAAAATGGATGGATGGATGGATGGAGTTACGCCAGTAGCGCAGCCGAAGGAAGAAGGAGGGCATTGGAGGCGGGGCTTGAGTGCATGGGAGAAGGAGGGGGAGTGATGTGAAGCTTGTTTGGGTTTACATTTTCAAGCAAAGTCTGCTCTCCTCTCTGAGTTACCTACTGCAGCTTTAATGCAGTAGAGATGAGAAAAATGACCATCTGTATGAAGCTTCCAGTGAGTGTTAGATTTTTTTAGGAAAAGCTGTTTTAGGTTGTCTGTATTTAAAATGAGGAGCAAACTCTGCGGTCACCAACTGTAGGCTCCAGATTAATGGAAAACCTCGGTTCAGTTGCTTCAGATCATGTGCAGATCAGAGGTATCAAAACAGCTGTGTCTCAATGGTATCAAGTGTGGTGGGGTTAAAAAATGGCTCAACTTTAATTTGATGCTATAATTTAACTTAGTTTAACTTCCCAGTCATGTATATTCAAAGTTTTAACTTTAGCATTGATACAATAGACAATAGATCGGTACATTGGCACAATACAACGGTATTTATTAATGTGGGTCAGACCTGCTGTGTTTAACCCTAAAGTGAGTCTATTCAAAAATGATTGTAGGTAATAATGCTTAAATAAGGTTTATATAATGTTTATATAAGCCTAAAAATACTTAAGACTTGTGAGCAGGGGTGTATCTAGGAGGTTTTTAAAGAGGGCTAAATCGGGGCCAGTGATGATCTTGGGGTGTCACACTAAAATAAAAACAGGGCTCTAATACAAAGTGGGCGGGGCCTAGACTGAGTGACACACATCAAAGTCACAACATTGGGTTTAAAGATTGGTGTAAATATAAATACTTAAAATTCATAAATAATTCTAAATAATTAAAGCTGTTTCTCTGTCTTATCATTCATTAGACTATTATCACAAGAAGTGATGATGTAGCATCTTCACAAATGCAGAACAGAAGAAGCTGCTTTAAAAAGCAGGGCAGGATTAAAATCACTGACAAATCAATGACTGATTTAGCATTTCGACCAATGATTGTCTGGGAGGAAACAAATCAGAGTATACTACTAGAATAAACTAGACTACAGCACTGATTTAATCAACAGTTTTACTTTTGTTCTGAGTGCAAAGACTGCTGTCTTGACTGGGACTGAGCTGCCTTGGCGGAGGTCTGCGCTCTCCGAGTGCTTTTCTAGTTAAAACTATATAATTGAGCCAATTTCCCCCCAAAAATGACACTTGAATGCTAATCATGTGGCAAAGGTCAGTTCCTTTTATGATTACCTTTTGATAACATCTATTAAGATAGAAGAAATCTGATGTTATAGTTTACAGATGACCTAGACAGGACAAAGAATTATGAAAAGAGCAGCAGACCCAGGTCCACCATGCAACTTGACACAGAACTAACTTTTGTGCTTGTCAGGGAAAGAAAAAAATGAAAATGTTACCTTTTGACTAATTTTATCATCCTGTTTTACCTAATATTAATACTGATTTTAGAAATCTTCTTTACATTGTCACGTTTTGGTTTGAAAATAAATACATTTTGAAGTACACATTGCTGTATTTGGCTTTAAACAAGGTGCCACTGTGCTCAAGAAAGCTTTAATAAAAAGCCTTTTTTACTGCGTAGGTTTGTTTCTAGGTCCAGGAAACGCCCCTGCTCCCCAACCCTTCTAATGCAAACCCTAAAATAGTATTTAGCAATGAATATTTTCCTTCTAACAGCATGACCTCAGTTTCCGTATCCACTTCTGGTGAGCTGGTCAGTTTGTATTAGAGTGACAGTCTATGCGTTCCCTTTCACCCAAATGTCTTTTCCCTGCAAGACTGTAGCTTGCCACATCTGATAGCGTGATAGTGAACCGGGCAGGAGTCTCACATGGCACAAACGTCCTATACAATATCTTGCGGTTTGATGACGTCTACCCAGTCTGATACATTGTGTTGGGATTCATTTTTCCCCAAACTGACTGAACAGACTGCATTTCGTAGCATTCCTAGTTGTCCGTCGAACAATGGTGATATCATGAAAGCTGATAAATATGACCAACAAACGGTGCTCCATTGTCACCCAATCAGAACTATACTTGTAAAAGGAGGCGTAACAGTCGATGATCTGTTTTCTAACCTGCTGGGCAGGAAGGACATTCTTCAAAACCTTCGAAGTGGAAGCTGAAATAACTTTTGGACCTCCCGTCTATGCATCTGGGAGTATTCTTTTAACGGCCGAACTGCGATCACTGCAGTCACTGAAGAGGATGGCAGAAGCCGATCATTGAAGCTGTCTCACGGTTTTGCCCTGTTTCCAGCAAAGAAAACCACCAGGTTTGTTAGAACTAGCTGAGCATGCCAGCTTTCCCATTTGGACACTGTCTTTCCGAACTTTGATTGCTGTTTTGGGACCAACCCTTGCAGCACATTAGGACCGAACCTCTTTTCTATTTTTCTCATCTCTCTGGGCAGAGATGAGTTAGAATCATTTAGATATTGTTTAATATCTATACAGAGTTGGTTTGATGTGTGTTGAATGCTGAACCCGCTGTTTTCACTGAAGCTGCTGATTGCATGCTGTGAATTTTCCTATGTGTTAACTGGTTAATGTATACATCCAAACAAGTTAATAGTGCTGAACTACGCCCTCTCTCTCTCCCCTACTTCCTATCTCCTTTCCTTTGCTTCTCGACTTATTACCTTATTGTACACACAATATTTGGACTCATTGTATGCACATTGGACACCCTTAAGACCAGATGCTCATTTTGACTAGCTCCAGCTAAACCTTAGCGTTTTGTTAGAGCACATAGCTGGAGAGAGCAGTGTCCCCCCCATTATATCCTCTAAGAGAGCAACTGGGTGGCAGCCCTGCCCCTTCTCCCCATTTACACAAACAAACACACACATCCCCCACCCTTCTCTATCTCACACACCCACACACTTCTTCCTTTCTTCCCTTTATCATTACATGCTAAAACTGTGATTAAGATTTCTTCTGATGTTTGTCATTTTTCCATTTTTGTTTATTAGGGTTACTCATGCATTAATTGACTAGTTTGCATATTATCCATTTTCTTCGATTGGCTTAGTAGTTTGCATGTTGGTAGTATAGGTATAGAATTTATTTACTGAATACTTTGGCTGTAAGTTTGATCTATTTTATTAATAAATATAAATACTTTGGAAATAATTTGTTTGTGCTTATTCTGGTGTATGCATGCAGTTACACTCAACAAAAATATAAACGCAACACCTTTGTTTCTGCTCCCATTTTTCATGAGATGGACTTAAAGATCTAAAATTCATTCCAGATACACAATATTACCATTTCTCTCAAACATTGTTCACAAATCAGTCTAAATGTGTGATAGTGAGCACTTCTGCTTTGCTGAGATAATCCATCCCACCTCACAGGTGTGCCACATCAAGATGCTGATCTGACATCATGATTAGTGCACAGGTGTACCTTATTCTGCCCACAACAAAAGGCCACCCTGGAATGTGCAGTTTTTTGCTTTATTGGGGGTCTGGGGTCAGTATCTGGTGTGACCACCATTTGCCTCATGCAGTGCAACACATTTTCTTCGCATAGAGTTTATCAGATTGTCAATTATGGCCTGTGGAATGTTGGTCCACTCCTTTTCAATGGCTGTGCAAAGTTGTTGGATATTAGTGGGAACTGGTACACGCTGTCGTATACACCGGTCAAGCACATCCCAAACATGCTCAATGGGTGACATGTCCGGTGAGTATGCTGGCCATGCAAGAACTGGGACATTTTCAGCTTCCAAGAATTGTGTACAGATCCTTGCAACATGGGGCCGTGCATTATCTTGCTGAAATATGAGGTGATGTTCATGGATGTATGGCACAACAATGGGCCTCAGGATCTCATCACGGTATCTCTGTGTATTCAAAATGCCATCAATAAAATGCACCTGTGTTCTTTGTTCATAACAGATGCCTGCCCATACCATAACCCCACCACCACCATGGGCCACTCGATCCACAACATTGACATCAGTAAAGCGCTCACCCACACGCCACACACGCTGTCTGCCATCTGCCCTGAACAATGTAAACCGAGATTCATCCGTGAAGAGAACACCTCTCCAATGTGCCAGACGCCATCGAATGTGAGCATTTGCCCACTCAAGTCTGTTACGGTGACGAGCTGGAGTCAGGTCAAGACCCCGATGAGGACGACTGGCATGCAGTTGAGCTTCCCTGAGACGGTTTCTGACAGTTTGTGCAGAAATTGTTTGGTTGTGCAAACCAATTGTTTCAGCAGCTGTCTGAGTGGCTGGTCTCAGACGATCTTGGAGGTGAACCTGCTGAATGTGGAGGTCCTGGGCTGGTGTGGTTACACGTGGTCTGCGGTTGTGAGGCCGGTTGGATGTACTGCCATATTCTCTGAAACGCCTTTGGAGACGGCTTATGGTGGAGAAATGAACATTTAATGCACGAGCAACAGATCTGGTTGACATTCCTGCTGTCGGGCCGTCTTTTCCTCGTTGGAGAGTTCTTTTGGAACGAACATCATGTACTACAGACGCCGAGTTAGCCGTTCTGCTAATGGATAGGTAAGTAATCAATGATTTCACCGGGGTTATAGTGTTTGGTCTGGCATGATGTTGTTATACAGTCCTGAGAAAGCTATTTATTCAATGTGTGGAGGTGGATGAACATAGTTTGCACAGTATGCCTTACAGTAGTAATGTGAATTACACAACTGAGTCGATCTCCGTTAGCCATCTAGAGGCTAATGTGATGCTAACGTGTAAGACTCGGTTCTGTAGATAAAGCTGCAAACTCCTGCATTGTCGCTGTATTTCAGTATATAAGTCAAACTTTTTTCTTTTGGTTTTGTCAAGCTAGTGATTTATATTTTTGTTGTTTGAGGTTTTTTCCTAAAAACACCTAAAGATGTAGGCTGATTCTAGTGTCGGGAGGTGTTTGCTACGTGCCGCTTAGATGTTCTCTGTATCTAATCCCACTGTTTTTCCAATTACCCCGACCTTCCCCACAACCTGAATACCTAGCTGTGAGGTCTTTACTCTAAATTACCCCGATTGTTACAGTTGAATTGCGAACTGAAACGGCATTTGATTGTTGTTTGAGCAAGCGATTTGCAAAGCAGCCACTGAAACATGCCTCCTATGAGCGATGGAGAGATTTGATTTTACAACAGTGATGTTGCGCAGCAAGCCTGAAGAGGGCGACAGAGAGCAAATATGAAAGTTGCGGAGTATGGCTTTAAAATAAAAGGGCTGTAATACAAAGTGGGCGGGGCCTAGACTAAGTGACAGACATCAGAATCACAACATAGGGTTTAAAGATTGATGTAAATATAAATACTTTAAATCCATAAATATTCTAACTAATTAAAGATGTTTCTCTGTCTTATCAATCATTAAAATATTATCTACACAAGAAGTGATAATGTAGGCATCTTCATAAATACAGAATAGGAGCTGCTTCAGAAAGCAGAGCAGGAGTAAAATCAATGACTGATTTAACATTTTGACTGATGGTTGTCTGGGAGGAAACAAATCAGCGAATACTACTAGAATAAACTAGACTACAGCACTGATTAAATCAACAGTTTTACTTTTGTTCTGAGTGCAAAGACTGCTGTCTTGTCTTGGACTGAGCTGTCTTAGCAGAGGTCTGGGCTCTCTGAGTGCTTTTCTAGTTAAAACTATTTATTGAGCCAATTTTCCCTAAAAAATGACACTTGATTGCTAATCATGTTGCAAAGGTCAGTTCCTTTTATGATTACCTTTTAATAATATCTATTAAGATAAAAGAAATCTGATATTCTACTTGGTTTACAGATGACCTAGACAGGACAGAGAATAATGAAAGAGCAGCAGACACAGAGGTCCACCATGAAACCTGGCACAGAACTAACTTTTGTTCTTGTCAGGGAAAGAAAAAAAATTAAAATAATTGTTACCTTCTGACTAATTTTATCATCCTTTTTTACCTAATATTAAGACTGATTTTAGAAATCTTCTTTACATTGTCACGTTTAAGTTTCAAAAAAAATACATTTTGAAGTACATATCGCTGTATTTGGCTTTAAACAAGGTGACACAATGTTCAAGAAAGCTTGAATAAAAAGCCTTTTTTACTGCATAGGTGTGGGATTCTGTTTCTGTGTGGGCGTGTCACCTCTATTCCACAGGGTGCATCAGCGCAAATGAGGTGCCAGCTGTGCATGGTTTCTCCATCATTGAGGGGCTTTATAAGGGGTGTGATGATCTAGAGCAGAGACCAGATGGTTATGCACAATGAGGTGCCAGCTGTGCGTGGTTTCTCCATCTTTGAGGGGCTTTATAAGGGGTGTGATGATCTAGAGCAGAGACCAGATGGTTATGCGCCCAGAGTGGTAATCAGGCCAACTTCTAGCATCTCATTGGAGTTTTGTTCCTAGTGAAAATCTTACCGTTGTTCTCTCCACCTCGCAGCCTCACCGAGTCCCCACGCTCGGCCTCTGGAAAGCTGCAGCCGCAGCCCAAGGTGTCTGTGCCTCCCTGGAACTCCACCCGTCCCTCACGCACCGATCCGCTGCATAGCTCCGATAATCCACCTCCGGGATAGCTCTGGTCTCACCTGCCTGCTCACCCTCGATCCTCACCGAAAGGAAGGAAACATCCCGGGTCGCACCCACACAGCTCTCGCCTTAACGCCGCCACGGACCGGACTGACACACCCCCTCCTGACAGCCTGTTCCCAATCTATCTGCAAGTAAGGTCTTGTCAACGCTCTCATCCAGCAACATTCCCTTTCTCCAGTTTGTCCCGCTCCTGTCCTGTCTAAAGTCTTTCCAGAGACGAGTTCCCCAGAGTTTCAGGGCTCTTTCCAGTGCCAGGCCGACTCACCGCCAGTCTCAAATCCTTCAATGAAAGTTTGCGTCATTGTTCCTCAGTGTCTGAGTCAAGTGTGTGCGCACTAGAGTCTCTCAGCGAACATGACAGTAGGTTTCTCCAGATTCCTCTAAGAGGGTGTGGGCTCAGCCCCCAATGTTTCCAGGTCCAGGAAACACCACTGGTCAATACCCTCCTTAGACTTCCCAACAGTTTACAGCTTCTATTTGTTTAGAATAAAAATCGCCTCAAAATAAAATCGTTGTTTATACGCATAAAGCTTGCTGTACTGCTGCCTTCATGTGGTATGGGAAAGATGATACTTTCCACTTGTGAAGTGGAAATTCTCATTGTGGTATGTTCAAGTGCTTTTGTTGTCCTAGTGAAGTGAAAGGAACGATGCCACCTGCGGCTGAATAAGCGGAGCCGAAGCGCTGTGATTCATCTGTGCCCTGCTCCTCCTGAGTGCATGAGTGTTTTTGAACTCCTGGCAAGATGACAGAGAGCAGTAGCACAGCTTCATGAAAGAACGGACATTATTTTAATTTCGTCAACGAAAAAGAAAACAATATAACGGTAAAATGCACACTCTGCATTGGGGAAAAGTTTCTGTCGACCGCAAAAAATAAACATCTTGTTTTTTTGTACATTGGTTCCTCTGTATTCTTGAGAAAGATTGCATTTTTTTACCTGTATACTTTCTAGCTTTTGGTGCTGTGAACCTGGAAGGATTTTTGATGTTAATTTTTCACTTTTCAGAACTTATGATGTGTAACCATGGCAACAGTGTGGTTTACAGCCGGGAGCAGCCAATTAACATCGCAAAAGCTGAAATAATACCTCAACTGAAGCCACAAATCCCTGATGAGCAGGAGCAAAAAGGAGACAGAGAAGGAGGAAGTTCAAGCTATCTTTTGCATCGATCATAATGGGCAACGTGAGAACACTGGGTAAAAAGATGGCAGAATTCCAAGCCCTTACATGTCATGTTTTCAATACCCAAATGCAGTAAGTAAAATAGAATGATTTAATTACAACAAAAAACTTCCAAAACTCAGGAAACAAGAAAATGTAGCAACGTGGGAAATCAGGAATCAGACAGGGAAGATTGACAACGGACCAGCGAGTTGTGAAGAGCTGTATATATACTGAGGAGGGAGTGACATAGAAAGGGCAGAGGACTAATTAAGAGAAACTTTTGGAGGTGATGTTGATCAGTAAAAACTAGTTCAGGAGCAGAGTGCCAGGGAGACGACAGGAAAGGAATACACATAAGTAACAGAAATCCTAAACTAGAAAATAACTTAAGATAAAATATCTAAGCAGGAATCTAAGGGGAACTTAAGGAAACACTGGAGAACAGAAGGAACAAATAAATTAGGAAATTATCTAAAGAGAAATAAACTAAGAAAAAACAAATAAGAAGGTGGACACAAACAAAAAGGTGAAAACATCTAAGAGCAAGAAGGGAATAAGAAAAAAAGGAAGTACCTTAAAATAAATACCAAAAAATACATTAAAATGATTAAAATGAAGTTTTGATATAAATTTTGATATGCAAATTAGGTGTAATCTGGTTTAATGTGCTAATTTGCATATATTTGTAAACGTATCACAAAATTGGTGAGAGACAGATTGAATTTTTCTTTAATTTTCTAATCATGTTATCAAAAACTTTTTACAGAGGGAAATGGGTTTATTTAATTTCATTACTTCATAAATCAAAAAAACTGTAAGTAGCTCCAAAACTCATTTTCGCCCTGTTTCTTTTATACAAAATAGCACCTTTTTTTTTTAGAATGATGTATTGACAAATCGCTCTGTAATTTTCTTTCAGCTCATAGCACAGAGCAATGGTGGAAAGTTTGGTGTATATAGGTATAACTGATTTCAAGATTATTCGTTTTGAATGTTGGAAAAAACTAATTTTGAGAAAAACGCAATTAAAGATTTGCATTAGATAATTCAATGCAATGTGAAGTGCAAATGACCCTCGAATCCCTCGTTTCGTGTTTGTGATTGGTCATTAATTTAAACAGGCATACCATTTTTGGACATTTTTCTTTTTACTTTTTCTTTTTTGGGGGCTTTTTGTTTAGACTGCTTCGCGTTAACAGGCAACCGGAAACAGTGAGACGGAAAATAGAACGCCAAATCTGCTGTCTCACCCGCACTAAAATGATAAAAAATAGTCGATTTTAGAGGTGTTTCAGAGTTGTAGTTTGTTTTATTCTGAAAGCCAACTTGTTAAGGATGTAAAATATCCACAAATCTCAAAATTGACCAGGTCACGAAAAATCCATGTTTTTGCCTGTTGTGTCTTGCCTTAACATGAACTAATGTGTCAAGCCACATTTGCTTTATTTGTTGACTATCAAGGAATATGACTCTCATTTGTACTGTAGCGTGCATGAGAGGAGATGATGCGAGATTTGTGGACTTTTATGTAGTGTCGGCTGATAATGTAGTGGGCTGGTCTGGACAGAACATGCCAGGGCTGAATTTTTGTCCCAGTCCAAATTTTTTAATTTGAATTGAATGTTAATTTTAGGTGTTGTGTTTGGGAATGATGAGAGTGTGGCGAGAGACATAACATGGACTGCAGTCCTAAATAAGATCAGGAACGTGTTACAGATGTGGCGGAGCAGGAAGCTGACCATAAAGGGTATTACTTAAAGGGTTATGTGGTGGCAGTGCTGGATTTGCCTTCATGGGTAAGAGAGGAATTAAAGGAGAAACAAGATGGTGCCGCTGTGTCTGGCTGACTACTTGCTCCTCTGTCTTGTAACACAGATTTTTAATATTGTTTCGTCAATTATTGTTTACGATCATACCACGCTCCTCAAAATTCGTGCAGCAGCAAGTAGCTTTATACATGATCAACAGGGCCACCTTAACCAGCTGGTAGGCCCCGGAGCAGAGAGGCTCATTAGCTCCAACAACACTTGTATAGGTGTGTGTTATATACGGCTCCTATATATGTGTTGATTGATAGATACACTATCTATCTATCCATCATAGATAAATAGATAATATGTTGAAAATGGAAAATATATTATCAAAGCCAACATATCTATTTTATTTTTGTATCGAACATATAACAAAGTAGTGAAAACTACCATCACCTCTGCATAAACATCAAATAGTGATGACAGCAGAAACAAAGAACAGCAGCTAACAACTCAGTGCAAGGACCTTCTCTTTAAAGAAGGCAAGGCAAGTTTAATTGTATAGCACAATTCATGTTACAGGACAATTCGAAGTGCTTGACATAAAACATGAAAAGCATTACAGCAGGGTGCAGAAAAAGCAAAAGTACAGGAATAAAAAACATGATTTAAAATTTAAAAAAAGAAACTATCTTAAAAGAAGCCATGCAGATTTATAACTTAGAATAAAAACCTAATCAAAAGCAGCTGAGAACAGGTTGTTGTGCATCATGCGCACACACACACACACACACACACACACACACACACACACACACACACACACACACACACAAGTCTGTATTGCTACCAATATTTGGACTTTATATTGACTTCCATTCGTTTTAATAGCTACATTTATGCCTAACCCAAACCCTTACCCTAACCATTACCAGTTTATTCCTAACCTTAACCAAAACATAATTCACACCATACCTCTAAACCTTACCCCTAACCCTAAAAAAGGGGGTCCACCATATTAGGACCAGGCTTTGGTCCCTACAAGGTCCATTGGTCTTCAGAAGGTTAGCGAATATGCCAGAAAAGGTCCTAAATAGGGTAGCTATAAAAGAACACACACACACCTTTCAGCACCATGGGCACCGATATGGCCAATGTGTCAGCAAGTGCTCATTGATTTACATTTAACCTGTTCCACCACACAGCCCCGCCGCCGGGACACTGTGGGGGAAGGGCGGAGAGAATGTCCGAATTTAGTTGACCTGTGGAAGGTCCCTTGACCATCACCGTAGATCTTCTTGAGAACCAATAATTAAACAGACCAGATCAAAACATTCATTGTGTGTTGTCTTGATCAACAACACACGGCTCTCTTTTTTCCGATGTACAATGTGATAACTGTATGCATACATTTCTGGTGCCGTCGATGCAGAGGATTTCTCCTGTTACACTGAGAATTTGGTTACGGTAGACAGGCATCTTTTCCATTTCCATGATCAGGTGTGCATGCCTCAGCATGCCGGCAGATGGAAGGGGAAGGGTATAAGAACCGGCAGGTTTGACAAAGGACAGAATGCCTCTCTGAGATGATGATGATGATGATGATAATGACATCGACAGCGAAGATCCAGCTGTGTGGGCCTCATATAGTACAGTCAGTCACACCGTTCCATGTACCACTTATCATGGCCCTGTTTCAGGAGTCGCTAAACCTTACTCATAGAAACAGCGTTCAGTTGGTCACTCAGCAGGGTGACCACTCCTCTGTCAATGGCACACTTCCAACACTGTATAGCAGGGAAAATGCTTCTGATGGCTGGGATGAGATCCATCAGGATCTTATGACTGTAGGCCAGCCACATGTACTGCTGCTGCTGCTGATGATGATCCTCATCCTCAAATTTATGCGTTGCAGATGCCTGCCTGATCCTCTCACAGTGTGGGCATTTCAGTTTCTCCATCAGGAGGGTGTAATTGTATGTCATGCCACACACATGCCTGGCGTAGCTGCCAAACCCCTTCTTCTCAAAATTGTCCCCAGGCGGTGCAGGGCAGTTGGTGTTGGGGCAGCGGATCTTGGCTTTCATCACGCCGACTGGCCGCCAAAAGAAGGCAAACATGGTGAAAAATGCCAGCGTGTTTGGCACTGCTCCCTTGACAGACATGGGCAGTGGAGATGGGTGTAACTCCTTTTTTTGGAACTTTGATGCCCTTTCAAACAGACCATAAGTTTCATTGCATTTCAGCCACTTTGTTAGGTGGGGCTATGCCAAGGGCTTGGGGAGACGCAGGCGGTTGCTCCCAGTACTTCTACCAACCTTCCAGCAGGATGTCGGCAGAGAAAGAGGGCTCCTGTTGGGCTGATTGTCCGGGCCTGTCATCAGGGTCCCGGTTGGCGGCTGAAGTGACCTCTACCAAGGTTGTGATCTGTGTGCTGACAGACACCTCAAACTTGTCCAGGATATTTTCAGTTAAACACATGACACAAAATGAACTTCACATGATAACACAGGCAAAAAGCATCAGGGCTTAGTAGCTCCACTAGCGATACAATGGTAATTTTATTTTCATATGAGCATCCTACTACCTGCAGCAGCCAACAACTCAGTATCACTCGCGTAGATGGCATCATGCTGGAACTGGGAGACAGAAGACTCAGGCTTTGGTTCCCGTTTCTGCAGAAAATGTGTAACTGTAAGATACATACATGGTTTTGATATTTGTACAACACCAGCGCTGATTTATGCTTAACATGGGTCAAAAAGATAACCCAGTTACCTTACCTTCAACCTCTTGTCAAGATGACATCTGACAGAGGGGAAGCCTTGCACATACTCCAGCATGTGGTCCTTTTGTCACTTCACCTGTTTATTCTGCTCACCCTTTTTTGCAATACTCTGAGCAACCACACAACCCAGCCGACATTTCCAGCAGCCACTTAAATGACTGTTGAAGAGATATAAATTCTGTTAATGTTGTATGAGGGTTTAATTTTGTAGTGCATGTGGAAACACTTAGAAACCGTGAATAATCAAGAGGAATGTGGGACATCCTGTGTGCCTTTTGTGAAGAAGCTGACCATTCTGTGAACGAAGATCTATGGTGGAGGAGTTTCTTTTATACTCTTGTTTCAAATAAGAACCTTATGATGAGATAAAGCTGTGCTCAGTTACTAGAACTGAGTCCAGTGAACGACCTCTCACTGTTAAAATATATAATTGTTTGTTGTTCTTATTGCTCCTTTTTACAGAAATGAACGAGCACGCGGGAAGGTGAAATGAGAGCTCAGAGAGAGCCCAGGGTCATAAATTAAATGTGTGTCTGTTCCTTTAAAATAGGCTTTAAATTAGAGTGAAAACACCTTCTCAACACT